>OX596281.1:49092065-49692065 GCA_951394225.1 Harpalus rufipes | reverse complement strand
TTGGTTTCATATTATGTTGCTTTTAAAATTAAAAAATAATAATTTCAACTGGTGTTGAAGAAATCTGATACCGAAATTTCCTCTAAAAAGGTTCTGTATAACCAGTAACCATTATCTATCATGAATTAGGAATTAACTATACTCTATATCAGTTAAAAATGGACTTGGGAATAAGATAGAGTTTACGATTTTAGTTTTTTCATTGGTCTAAACGCTAATCAAGTTTATAACAGCGAAAAATTAATAACAAAACGTTTTAGTTAGCTGTTTGAACGACGTAAGAGCTACAGTTTTTACTCCTTTAAGTAACTGGGTATTTACTAAAAATTTAAAAATTATCAGAATCCATAAGTATTGTATGTGTTTTTCTCCAGGTATATTTTTGGATAGTATTTTGTATCTACCAGCAGATTTTTTTAAACACTTATTGAAGTAAAAAAAAAATGCAAAAAAATGAATATACATTTAGAATGATCAAATAGTGTTAGGAATATCGCCTTCAGAGTTATTTTTCTAGGAAGAATGTTGAAGACATCTTGAGGAATACTAAACAAACAATCAAACAAAACATCTTTACACCTTGTTGCTAAGCGACTCAACACAGCAACCCTTTCTGAAATTGTCAAACACAGCTCGTGTACCCATCAACAATCTTTCCCGTCGTTGTTTTTTGATTGTTTTTTGTTTGTTGCATGCCATTAACCTTGCAGCGTTATAGAGCTAACATTGGCCAAATCGACCTAACCTTGCAATCAATAACCTAAATCTATCAGCTAGATCAGATGGCCCAATCTTATCTGTCACTCAACTCTGTCAATTGTTATCGGGCAATGCTGCGTGTTTGTTAGACCACGCTCATTTGTTATATTGGACTCAAGGTCACGCTAGCAATTATTTTTTTCACACTGTAGTGCGAAAAATCGGCTGTACTGATCGTCCACTTCAATGGCATTGACTTTTCACTGTTCCAAATATGTACTCGACAGGTGGGGATTAAGTAGGATTTCTGAAGCGAGATTATTATTTAGAGTAGAGTTATAATTAATGCAAGGGTTCCCAAACTTTTGCAAACATAGAACTCTTAAGGAACAGTCTACGTTTCGCCCCAAACTCCGTCCTACATTTTTATTGGCCATTGTGAATCAAAAACGTTTTGAATTTCGCGGTTTCAAAAACCACGCTATAATTCATGGGGAATCCCATCATTTCCTATCGTTCGACCAACTTTTCAGCACCTGACACCTGAGAGATATTTGAAAGCCCTTAATATTGCAAGAGAAGCGAGTACGTTGATTTTTTTTTGGCTCGATGAAGTTTGAATTTGAAAACACTGCGTAAGAGTAGGGGATTGTGGGACAAAATGATGAGCTTAAGGAAAATCTTTTATAAAACAAAATTACATTTGTAGGTATACAAGAAATGTTAAATATAATAGGGCGCAAGTAGTCATGTGACTTTGTTAGCCTTGACAAGCAGATATAGGGGCCCTTGTCAGAATGATAGCTAGTAATTATGTACATAGATGTCAAATAGCATAATTTTTTATTCTAAATTTAGTGATTGTTCAATTCCATGTGGTTTATTTTCCTCAACAAGTAAATTCCACACTCCTGGTGACAAATACGGTACAATTAAATGTCTAATGAGAAGAGTTTCAGCAATTTGTCATTCAGAGAAATAGGAAGAAGAAATTAAAGAAATTAAAAATATTTTTATGAAGAAAGGTTTTTCTAAATCATCTATTGAAAAATGCCTGAAACCGAAAAGATCTATAAACAATGTTAATGAAAGAGACGTATTGTTTGCTTCACTTCCTTATGTCAAAAATGTCACGGACAAGATTGGTAGAATTCTTCGTAAGAAGAACCAGAAGATTTCGTTTTCTCCTTATATTAAAAGTCGACATATGTTGAGACAAGTTAAAGACGTCATCCATCTTCAGTCATCAGCGATTTACCAGATTCCATGTATCTGCGGAAAAGTTTACATTGGCCAGACTAGTAGAACCATTTCTACCAGCGTTCGATCAGGTTGAACCAGCCAGAAAAATCTTCAGTTGCAGAGCATGCCCTGGAAGAATTCCACCGTATAAAATTTGAAGATACAAAAATACTGGCGAGACCTACACACCTAAACATCAGGTTAATTAGAGAAGCCATTGAGATTTACAAACCAAGAGTAATAATCTCAATCATTGTGACGGTCTAGATCTTAGTAGTGCATGGCTTCCTATATTATATTATATGTTGCTAATGTTTTGAAGAAGGCAATTGTTAAAATTATTTAAATAAATATACAGAATTTAAACTAAAAAAGGTCGTATCATTCTTATTTAATATTATTAATATCTATTAGCCAAAATATGATTAGTTTTCTAACTCTTGTTTCTTAAAGAAGTTGAGAGTTAAGGATATATTTTGTGTTGAGATGACGTTAGTCTATCAAATCCTTCAGTGACATTGCTTTATGAGTTATGCTATTCTTGTTACAAGTCGTTAAATATACTCATAATGTTTTTGTGAAGCCAGGTAGCTTGGAAGAAGCAGACATGTATTAGCCCAATAGTACACAAAAACTAGAAATTACTTTGAGGAAAAAATAGTAGAAATTTTGTATTGGGAAGAAAACAGAATTTGAAACATTTCACGTATAGATAAAGTAATTGTTTTACTCCAAAATTCATTACCGTATATGCCATATTGTTGTCAACTAAGAAGGCTTAACATTCATAATAGATTACCCCCACTACTGAACCGAATGGCTCAGAAAATTTTGAGCTTATTTCGCGGATAATGCATCATCGCTAAGGGAGGATATGAGAACATTCAGTACCGCTCACCTCAGGGTTTTTTATCTAAGATTTTCACCAAAATAATTCATCTTATGTTAAAAAGCATTTAGTGATTTTATTCTTTTGCTCAAAATTTGTTTCCACAACTGCGTTTTGCCTGTTATTAGTTCAGGTAGTGGTCAAAAATGGTTAGACCGTTAAAAATGCAACTCAAAATAAAAAACGATTTATTTATATAAAAAGTACATTAGTCTATGTGGTGACGTCACTCTATTTAGACATTTCTATGGAGACACACATCAGGATTTCTTCGTATTCAATTTCAGTCTGCAAATTACCTTCTATTCAAAGTATTTTTTAATGATTGTGAAATATTTGCCTTTGCAATGACAATTTTGTCTGGGCGAAATTAAAATCCGAAAAGAAAAAAAATTGATGTGGCTAACACAGTACCTCCCGCCATTTAATTTTAATTACTTTAAATACATATTTATATTTCCAGGATACTAATAAGTTCCTTCCCATATAACCATTGTTCTATTTACTATTTTCTTTTTCCCTTCACCGCACCCTAACCCTTGCTTTACGGTGTAGCCGCTTTTTCATACCTTAGCATTTTAAATATGGCTACTGAATTGGCAACAGTGTAGAAATATCCAGTCCATACTTATTTGACGGCAACTATAATTTGAAATGATTAATTTTTTGACAGTAGCATTTATCTGTCAGATAAATACATTTGAAATATGAACTGTGTAACCAAGGCGTTTAAAGTGTAGGCTCTGGGAATTAAGTTATAGTTAATTTTATAAATTTATTCATAAAATATATAGAAAAACTATTTAGTAAATTCTATTGCCCTCTTCCGGTATTAGCATAAGGTAGAAAAACACGATTTCAAAATTTTCTGAATGATAGTATTTGAGCGTAAATAGAATCCACATACACATACACACACACGTACGTACACATATACACACATAGACATCGTGAAAACGTTAAAATCGGATATAAGGGACCTTAAATCGTGGTCATTTACCCAAATCTCGATATGAGTTTTTTTATATGCTATGAACATCACTCGGTAGGAGGGTTTTTCTCCGGGCACTCCGGTTTCCCTCTGTCGTAGGTACACTACTCGTATATTTCCAACACGGTTAGTTGCCATAGAGCGCTACTTCATCACTCGGGCAGAGAGCCATCTCTGTTCACTAAGTGAAAGCTCGGTGGTATCAGTAACCGAGAATACAAGACGCTGTCTAATTCTCAACCATCATTACACTAAAACAAACAAATACACTGACATACACACATCACCCTGAAGAGGAGATTCCTGTCTTCTATACCGAGACACCACATAACATTTTTTTTTATACATATATTTATTTTTAGCATGATCCCTATACCTCCCTTATACTATCAAAGTTTGCTGAAGTACAAGAGTTTAAAAAGAAATAAAAAATAAAGTTTTGGTTTTTGTTACTTTCTTGTTAATAAATATTCCTATTTGATGAATATCCATATTGGTATGTATTCGTAGTTATCAAACCTGACTTGAAAAAAAATACTAATTGTTTTATAAAAGTTCCCGTTGTATTCATACAGTTTCGGAATCAATGGTCTATCGGAAATTCTTCCTTCATTTTGTCGGTGGCTTAGCGAATTCACATTGTTTGCAAGTGCATAGTACGACAGATGCATACTCAGATAGAAAAGACTATGAACCCTAGGATATGCAGTGCTCACTGCTCAATGACTAACATACGTGAGACGGGTAAACGAACTAGAAGAATAAAAATATTAGAAGGATCTTCCAAGATATTCGTATCTCGGAAAATATTGATTCTTTATATTTAACGTTAGGTATGAAATACTTTGCATTTCCTCTAATAATATAACGTCACTTAACCCTTCCAATGGGTTTTATAGATATATTGGACACAAGAAAACAAACTTATTATTTTGACTGATATCCAGATACATTTTTCTTTCCATACACCTTTCCAGTCAAGAAGTATTGCAGCCCGGACAATTGCCGAATATTCTTCCAAAACTCAAAAAATAAACACATTTTCTTCAAATTTAGATATATCTCCAAATCACAGGTCCATAACTTATTTCGTTAAAAGATTATTTTATAGATTATATATCTATAGAAGGCATAATATTTTTTTAAAATGTGTCGGATAGAGAATTTTGGTTTTTAATATCTGTAATAACATAAATTAAAAAAATATATATTTAGAAGATTTTTGTGAAAATACTACTACTTTCGGTTGTTCAATTGTTACCAGAATCTATTCAGCTCTTCCCATTACTGTTAGATTGAGGAATCCGTAGTTACACAGGTCTTTAATCTTATAGAATCTGAGAAATCGTGCACACACACACACATCCACAGACATCATCGTAAAAATGTTATTATTGGATTCTAGGGCCCTTAAAACGTACATATTCACTAAAATCTGGATATGCGATTTTTAGCATGATTCCAATACCTCTCTTAGCGAGATGTAGAAAAGATACAAGTTTTAGTGATTGCAAATGAATTATTTTCCTTTATGAAACTGTGCGGGTAACATAAGATTTTTAATGTTAGTCTTCTCGCATCGAGAATGCATTAAGAATAGAGTCATTATCCGTAAAAGAATAATAAAGATACCTACAGTCTTATTTCGTGACACACTTTTCATAATATGATAAACAAACCATTATCCGATGTAAATGCAAAATTGCAAAAAGTCTGTAATGAAGCGTGAAGTGTCCGTTTCTTACTTGCGATCTTTGAAACGCGAGTTCCATAAACCTAATTCACATGAAAGAATAACATGTCACACGATCTACATACATTTTTATTGTTTTTGGAATAGACTGAAGGTGTGACAATAAGATTTCCGTTGCCTTCAAGCGAGAATAATTCATAGCGCAATACGGCATTCTATGTAAATCACGCAGTATTTTTTCCCCTAAATCAACACGTTCTAAACAATGAATTAGAAGCAAAAGCAAAAACTATCAAGGTCACGATGACACTACTTCAAATTACAATAAAATATACGACCTATAATAAATAATACAAGGATGAACATGTAGCCTGTTGAATTAGCATAATTAAACGCATTTCTTTTGTGGTGCACTCTCCATAACTGTTCCAAGTGCTCGCACGTTAACATGTGGAAATCTTATGCTATAATATCGGGTGGCATATCTCTGGGGTATATTAAAATATCAACTATAAATTTTTACCTCTCGCTAAGAGAGGTATTGGATTCATGTTAGAAATCGCATATCCAGATTTTATTGAATAAGCATTACTCGAAGATTTTTCCGGGAGGTATGAGTTTATTTAATATATATTATTGTATTATTAATTAAATATATTTTTAAAATTATAGGTATGTTAATATTACATATATCCTTAAGAAATACCGCTAATACTGTCAATGAATTTGAAGAATTATGAACATATTAGAAGAGTAAGGCTAAATTCCACATATAACGAAAGAAGAGATACAATTTCAATTATTTGTGTGTACAAGAAATGTTAAATTCGTTACTTATAGGGCGCGAGCAGTCATGGGACCTTGTCGGCCTTTGCAAGTAGATATGGGGATTCGTGTCAAAATTACGGCTAGTAGTTATTTACATCCACATGGATTTCGAAAATCAAGATGTTTTGAATGAAATATTATGATACTTGACACCTATGTACATGTACTAGCTGTCATTCTGACACGGACTCCCATATCTGCTTGCGAAGGCCAACAAAGTCACAGGACTGCTCGCGCCCTATGCAACATAAAATTAAAATGGCGAGAGGTATTGTGCTGGCCACAACAGATTTTTATTACTAGCAGACAGAGGATTGAAAAGTATTTTCAGCAAATTTCAAACATATGAAAAAATTGTAATTCTTTGAGTGTTATTGGATCCGGAAGATTCGTCACATACATTATCACATAAATACTGACATCATCGTAAAAATAGTACAATTGTATTCTAGGAACTCTAAGACGTGCTTATTCATTGAAAACTCTCCACCAATAAATTTGACTAAACACAATACCTTCCTTACCTAAAGGTAACGGAAGGTAAAAAGATATTTTAATTTTTTTTGCAACACCTCATTATCAACGTATAGTAATAGATTTACTAGCAAGTTAGTTAGCCCGGTAACAAAATGTTACCAAATACTATTTAAGAATGAATTTTCTTCTAGCATCAATATTATGTTGACCTAATTCTAAAACAGAAAACTAATTCTTTAAAAAAGTTGAAAGAAAAAAATTGATAACAATATATTATAAATTTAATTATAATTCTATTTGGCGATAAACGCTGTGCCCTTCCAAATATACAAACCGGGACGAGAAACAATAACGTCACCAAGTGATGAGACATTGAAGAAAAGGTAGAGAATAGCTGTGAAGTATTTCTATGTATGGTAATTTGTTTTTCTCACATAACGTCTTCTACGACAATGTAAAGCAAATGACATTATTAACAGCTTGTATAACCCTGGAGTTATCTTTATTTCTTGTCCTCAGCTGCATAAAATTACTCTACTGCAGAAGGAAGACGCTGCTTGTTTTATTTTTATGTAGTTAGTAAATAAAATGAGGTGTTTAACAAAATGTCTGACAAACAAATTACACACACAAAATCACATGTTCGGGGGAATAATTTTCATTTGTCAGACCGCTCATTATACACGACTGCGATGTCTCTCAACCCGACTAATTGTTGTAATTTGGTCAGTTTAGCATAAAACAAACATATATTTTACTAAATGCATCCTCTGAAGACAATTATTCCATGAGAAGTCCTTCTAAATGTCGCAAGAATTAAAAATCCACCTGGTCAATTAAATTTGTTATATATGTATTTGTTCGTATTTCATTTGTCAAAACAATAATATACATAATTTACTTGTTTTTACAAAAAAACATTGGTACATAAAAAGTATAAACATAGCCTGACGGTTTTTTACCTATTGTGAGAAGATTCAATATGCACAGCAGGTTAAAGTCGAACACCACAATTTTTACCTTCCGTCACCTCTAGGTAAGGAAGTCTTTGATCAAAAAACTCGGTGATGAGTTTTCAATGAATAAGCACGTTTAGGGTCCTCACAATACGATTTTACTATTTTTACGATGATGTTTGTATGTGAGTGCGTGCGTGTATGTGTGTGTGTGTGTGTGTGTGTGTGACTATAATTCCGGTCGCGATTTTTCCAATACTAGAATTCCAAATATTACAATTTTTACGTATTCCTATTATTATTTTTTGACATTTAGGGCCGGCTGTTCCATCTATAGTTAAACATTCGGTTAAAATTTATTCTATTGAAAATTTCAGTTTGCGTTGTTCCACTTATGGTTAAAAGTTACCAGTAAGATAAATTTTCGTTAACGGCAAGATAACTAACAGTCAGTCAAACTACCAGTTAAGATTTTTATCCAAAGACTATCGTACCGAGTGCACACGAATGGAAAGACGAAGTGAAGAGAAACGGGACATATGACATGGGACGTTTGTGTTGTTCTGATGATATAAGCTGTTTGTTAATATTAATAATTATTATAATAAATCAGTATAACAGTGATGATGAAGTATTGGATTTCATGTCTGATAATATTAATTTTCGAAAACAGTATCGAATGTCAAAAAATACAGTTCATTATTTGTTATTTCTTCAAGTCGTATTTATAATTTTTTCCAAACGTTCAAACTGTGGTTTGAACTTCAACTGCACCAAAACACAAACAAAGAAAAAGAAATCAAAATTCTATTAAAATTCTGACAGCCAAGTTGCCAAATAATTATAATCTATATTGAATTGCAAAGAGATAAAATAAACAAATGAATAAATAAACAATTGTCTGCAATATTTATGAAATGACCCTCAGAGTTTGGGTTTCAATTTATAGATGTGATATTTAATTTGCGCTACAGGAAATCAGTCTTAAATCTTTATCGCCACACTGTGTATATTGCTGTCAAAATTTCGATTGCATTTTTTGTTTAAGCTTAGCTTAATTTAAGCTTTGTTGATGAAACTGTGCATTAGTGTAGACCACTAAGAAATCCCCAAGTTTAAAATGTTTTGTCCTACAGAGTGTAAAGTAGTTATTGCATGAAGAATTCAATTCACGACTAGTCGAGTACTAAGTAAACGTAAGCAACTATTTCTAATCATTGCTCGTAGTCGGTAATATAGTTAAGTGATGAAGATATATGCATGGTATTCCCTGTATGACTTAATATGGTTAATAATCGCAGATATTTAGATGAGTTTATAAAGTGCATTGCTAAGTGTCCATCCTATTAGCAAGATTTATGCCTATGCCTGTGAATATCGTCTTCTCTGGTTAAGGAAGATGCCTACAAAGCATTGACATTGTTTCTCGCAGATCACCTACTAAGTGTGTGTGATTTGCATGGGACTTTTTTGTTGTGAGAATTTAAAATTCAAATTTGGATGCAATCCAGGTATTTAAATTGAAGGCTGACTACGGACTACACTTAATGTCGTTTTAATTATAATACGTGTATCACGATTGTGTGGCGGTTTCCTTGGGCACTTTACATTTATTTCTGTAATAAAACTGCTCTGTTTTACTGCTGAGCTGCTCACTGTCCATAAACTGCAGCCGGTAAGCGGCCCACTTCTTTTCTTTCCCAGCGTTAGTACGAATAGTTCAACCGAAACCAACACAATTTATATTAAAACACACGCTTATTGTTTGTTTGTTTGTTGTTTGTTTACATTACTTCACTTGTTCGTTGCTAGGGACACAAAACATTTTATTTATCCTTTCACATTTACTTTTAATTCATTTAATACGAACCATGTCTCATTTTACATTGAGACGATGTGGATCTGTCACAAGTTTTACGGGTTAAATATTTCAAAGCCGTGCAACTCAGCCCTTATTAATCCGCGAACCTTGAAAACTTTTCTTTCCGACAATTTTAACCGGGAAATAAACCACATCGTGTTCCATTTTTAACCTTTTTGCCCTGTTCTTTTATGCAGTTCTTGCTATCAGTAAACAAACTTTAGCTGGTTTAATTAGCAGGGCTGTATAAAAGCAGGGCCCGCGATTGTAGAAGATAGTTGTTGACTGTGAGTATTCCATCGAAGCCGACCTCCAGGTGAGCAAAGTTTCCGTTTTCTTTGAAATCCTTACCGTGAGCTCTCCGTTCAAGTTGTTTAGTTATTATCAGTCTTAGTGTCTCGTGTGAGCTTCATACGCCCGACGTCATAACGCTTGTTGAGCTTAGGCCAAAGCATCTTCAAAGGGCGTATTTGAAAACATCCAGAGACACTACAAGTGACACCAGCCGTAATTATCTCCGTGGATTAAATTCACCAGTTGCGCGTGTCTAGCCATTTTGCAGTGACTCGTTGCGAGTTTTACTGACTTAACGTTTCGACGCCGCCGGCGTGTAAACCCGGGCGTTACAGACGTCCTAACTCATCTATTTTAGCGTGCATCTGCCCAAGTGCGTTTTTCCGACTCTGCGCCGCGACGCCCCAGTGCGTAAACCGAAGCACTCAATGCCTAGAGTCTGTGAGGTTTGCCTGGGTCGACTTTCTCGTCGTGCGCCGTAGCTACCATTGATCTCCACATATTCCGCGAACATCCGGTTATGAGCGTCACCGTACACGTTTCTATACGGATCCTTAAGATCACCATACCTACCGCTTGCCCGCCGCCGTCGCGACGCCTAGCGTCGGTCACGCCGAAACCGTCCGAACACATTTCTATCCACACTTTTGGATATCCGTGCATCTACCGTTCATCCGCCAACATCACCACCGTCGCGACTCCCGGCGTCCTTTTTCCGTCGATATTTAAATAAATATACAGAAATAAAACTAAAAAAGGTTGTATCATTTTAATTGTTTACTTCACTTCCTAGCTAGCTGGAAAACTCTCTTCCGGCAAGCTGAAATAGTTATTTACATACCAAGTGCGGGAACGCTTGGTTCCCGGATGAGTGTGCCACAGAACGATTCTGGGAACCAAGTTTACGCACGCGGTTTGTACAATATTTTTGTACAATATTTTTGTACGAAAAGTATAAACCAATTAATTTTTGTATAAATAATTGTTGCCAACTTTGTGAACCAAATGCACTAAATTCATTATTTTAAAATTCCACCATTTTCTCTTATTATTATTTAAAATGTGTCTGATAAGATGCACTATCAAAGGGCTGTAACTTTTAATCTGTTTTTAATCATATTATATATGTATACCCTTTAAATATTTAAACGTTGTTTTTAACACCCATTTGAAACTTAATAAAAACTTTGTTTCTCACAATATCTTTAAAACTATCGTTGCATTTTCTCCTAGTTATTCGTGTCTTTACGACAAAGTCCACTCATCCTCATCTTGTAAAAGGCTAGCAAGTGTAAGCGTCTAACATGAAGGTGCTAAATAATCAAAACTGCGCGCACAACTGCTACGCACAACTAGCAAGCAAGAGTGGAGTCTAACACTGCAGTACACACAGTCTCCTTTCCTGCGTTCAGCCTTTTATATGGGGTTATCACCCCGTTCTTCGATTCAGCGTATCTTGACACCGGCACGTCGCAACAACCAAACAGAGACAAGCAAAATTTAACACACAATTTAACACTAACATTCATCTAAGATGTGGAAATTATTTTGCATTATGATTTATTTTCTATGTAGAGCACAATCATAATTTTATTTGTATTTCTGACGGAAAATACGGTTTAAGTGCCTTTCTAACCGATTGTAAATAGTATGACTATAAATTTTATAAAGTGCTTTTTTTAAAAGTCACTTTTAACCTCATATAAATATAATGTGAAAATGCACTTCATAATAGCACTATTATTATAATACACAAATGTTGAGATATTTCTACAAATTCTTTCGGCTGCTTGTGGGTAATTGCCTAATAAAATTAAAGATGTTATTATTTATATTAAACGGCGGAATATTTGAATACCATATTCAGTTCTTTTAAGTTTAAATAAATAAATAAAATAAATATTTCTCCACGGCATATTACCCATTGCTGGGTGTGTCAATCTGATTCGTACACATATTTCGGTAATTATGGAATATTTGTATCGTGCGAGCGCTTACCAGGCATCACCTCACGGGCACTCATTGCTGGCGTGGAGAGTGCGCCACAGGGGCCGTTTTTGTGCCATTGAAAGACGATGTAATTTTAGATCGCCACCAAACAAAAATTTGTAGAAATATCTCACCATTTGCGTAGTTTATATATAATTTGTTAAAAACTTAGATTTTTATGGACCCCAGGCAAAACAAATTTTTGAGTCCTCATCTAAAAACTAGTACCTACAATTTTGTATTTGTGATTAAATATTTTCATTATTGTAATCAAATTTTCTTTGTTGTAATCAAAATTCTTTTAAAAAAGTATTAAATCAATTATCTATAACCTTAATACACGTATGTACATATGCCTGATTTAAACAAAAAACATAAAATAACAATTATTCTAATCAATTATAATAAAATTCGTGGCGGCGCCATCATGGTCAAGTTCTCTCTGTCGGCAAGGGTCGGTTTGCTCGGGCGCCTTCGGTGGCGGTTGCTGAAAGAGAGGATGGATTGCTGGATAGCTTTTTGCGAAGGTAGGCCAGGATTTGCCTCAGAAAATCAGATAGTTATCTTAACCATCTAGTTTATTATTCCCAAATTATGTAAATGTATATAAATAAATGAATAACGATTGAAAACCCTTTGTGAAAACTGTGACGGTACTTCATTTAATTTACTAGCAAACTCTGCTCCCGCAATACGGCAATAGGCAAAGGATTTGACGGCGGTAAATAGACACACAAACGATAAAGATCAAACGGATTCCTCAACGTAAGGTATCGGGGATACGGACGGCGGTTTACCTCGGCGAGTGATGAATTTAAGTCACTAAACTCGACTTAGAACACCAGCGGTACATTCTAGGCAAGGAGCTCAGACACCAAGCTCCACTCGGACGGACAATAGTCCTGCATGACCGAACTAACGAAGTCCTCACTTGGTTAATAACAGTGGACCAAATTCAGCACTCTTTACCAGTCTAGAGACCGTCTCTAGTAACTGTGGAAATATCTTGCATCAATGTATGTATTTTTAATTTGTTATTTTAAAATAAGATTCTTTAGTTTGTATATTTGGCTAGCATGATGTCGAGAGATGGTCGAATTGATCGAGAGATAGAAAGGAGAGTGAGTGCGGGATGTAAGGTAATGGATGCTCTGGGTACGTTTGCACGAAATGTTAACGTATCAAGGGATGCTCGGTTGAGTGTATATAATGGAGAGCTAGTGCCTGCTTTGAAGTATGGAAGCGAATCCTGGGCATGGACGGGGAAGCATAAAAAGAGAGTGACTGCCGTGGAAATGAGGTATTTACGTGGAGCTTGTGGGTATGTCAGACGGGATCGCGTGAGGAATAATTTGGTGTATGAAGAATGTATGGTTAGGAACAATGTGATTAAGAGAGTTGGTGTGAGTCAGTTGAGATGGTTTGGGCATGTGGAGAGAATGGCGAGTGAACGGCTTGTTAAGCGTATATATATTGCTGAAGTTGAGGGTTTTCGATTGTTTGGCCGACCAGTGTGTAAGTGGATGGATGTGATTGGTAGGGTGCTTAAAGAGAGAGAGTTTCCAAGTGTGAAGAGAAGAAGAGCATGTATGAATGCGATTATGAGTGTGGCCGAGGCGAAAGAAGTCTGCTTAGATAGGAATATGTGGCGAAGGATGATTGTTTCCTAACTATTATTGTGATCCGGATGCGGTATTTCGCTACCGAAAATCGGTCACTTTAATATGTTTTGAGAGTAAGGATTATGAGTGTGGCCGCGACGAAAGAAGTCTGCTTAGATAGGAATGTATGGTCTAGGATGATTGTTTTCTAACTATTATTGTGATCCGGATGCGGTATTTCGTAACCGAAAATCGGTCACTTTAATATGTTTAAGAGTAAGGATTTGTTGTATGATATTGATGTTGTTCTTATTGTTTTCGGGTTTGTGCGAACCCACTAAGTAGGACACGCGTGATTTTATGTATGTATGTATGTATGTAGTTAAAGAAGAATGCTGAATTCGACCCAATGTCATTTTGGCTTGTTAAGGGCCTACCGGGACGTGATTCGTTGTCCCCTAAAAACTGCACTCATATTAGTTTCAAATCATACAGTCACAATAATTATTATACTTAATTTTTCATTGTGTGATTAGTTTTTTCATTATTGTAATCAATTTTTCCTTATTGTAATTAAACTTTTTTGTTAGGACAATTGTTTCGTAAATTTAACATTAAAAAGTTGATATCTTTTGCAAATTACCGCCCCTATGAATCGTCTAGAAGCATAAGGCCTATTTAGTTACCTTAGCTTCAATTAGGACTTTCAGTGTCAACACACTTGGTGCTTCTTTCCTCAAAAAGTTCAAAGAAGTAACTACATTTGTTTGGGAAAAGGCGTCCCGTATTATTAAGAAAACAGCAAACATGCCATTTTCATTGTTATTGTTCTTGATTCGCTGCCTCCCTTCATTGTTGGCTAAGTTACTAGCAGTGTGACTACTCTAGCACATTGTATGTTGTATCTACCTCTGGCAAACATTGGCCCTCGGCCAGCAGTTGAGAATGTGCACCTTTCGTAGCGAAACAAATATAGAATGTTAATAATACGTGCGCGTCAGGCCAGTGAAAGAGACAGTGAACACAGACGTGGTTGACCCATCGCAGAGAATACGTGAGGAAGGATAGGATAACAAAATAGTCGCACACGTGAGCACAACAACATAAGGAAAGGAAGACTAAACAGAAACAACTTACCGAAAGAAGAAAATAACAGTGATTGTTAAACAGGCAAACATGCTTACATCTGACAGTTTGTTTTATTCTTTCTGATACAAAACTTGTATCAAATTTATCTTATAGGTACTTTGAAAACGATTTCTTGGCGAGAAGAAAAAATCTGATGTGGCCAGCACCTTACCTTCCGTCTATCCTGCGTGTTATGTACAAATTCTTGACACTGATATCTTCTTTAGTTTTTCTCATTCGTTAGGGGTCGCTGTTTTTACCTTCCGTCACCTTCAAGTAAGGAAGGTATTGTCCTTCAATGATGAGTTTTTAGTGAATAAGCATGTTTTCAGGTCCCTATAATACGATTTTACCATTTTTACGATGATGTCTGTATGTATGTATGTATGTATGTATGTGTGTGTGTGTGTGTGTGTGTGTGTGTGTGTGTGTGTGTGTGTGTGTGTGTGTGTGTGTGTGTGTGTGTGTGTGTGTGTGTGTGTGTGTGTGTGTGTGTGTGTCTGTGTGTATGTGACGAAAGTTTCGGATCGCATAACTTCAATACCACGATTCCAAAAATTATATTTTTTTCGAATTCCTCAAGTTTACATCCAGAAGAACAACTGATTAGATTTTGGTTATAATTGGTGAACCGGAAGTAGCCTCATTTTAAGATTTAACAGTTAAATTTGATTTATTGACATTTAACGTTATTATAACTTAAAGAATATATTCAATATATATAGAGTTAAAGAATTTTAAAGAAATTAAATTTTATAATTCAGCCAGCTATGCTAAACATGGAAACTACTAATACATTCATATAATTCAAATTGACAGATGTCAATATCAATAAAAAGTAAATTAATATGGCAGAGATGAGGATGTTGAAGTAGATGTTGGGGAAGACACGGAAAGAGAGGTAAGGAAATAGCGACTCCTAACGAATGGGGAAAGCTAAAGAAGAAGATGTTAGTGTAAAGTGCAATTTGCATAGTTTGTTTATGAAATAATTTTACTCGAAATTTAGAATTTTTTGCAAGAAAATTTATGTATGGAATTTATACATAATACACAGGATTGACGGAAGATATTGTAGCCACAACAGATTTTTTTTATTTGTTGTGTTTCTAAATAATGTATTTGTTTCTATAATTTTATCAGGGGGGTTTTCTTTAAATACGGGTATTGTTATTAAATATTTATTATACTTATTATTTATTATTCCATACTTTTGCCCGCCACTGTATATATTTGTTAGATACTTCATTTCATTTGTTTGTAAATTATCAAACTCGTGGTGATGGCGAATCATGCCTCATGACAAAATAGATTAGTCTAGAAAAACTTCGTGCATGTCTAATTCAATCCATTTAATCCAGGGTATGAATTTATTTATTAAGTTAACTGACAAATTGGCCGAAGAATGTATCTTAACTGTTATATCTTTTCCTCAATTATGAGGGTAGAGTATATAACTGATATACGAGGTAGTTGCGTCTTAAGGCCATTGTACTCTCCGTCATTCACGTGTGATTTGACGGAAAGGCTTCTAGATGCTAGAAGATCACACTGGAGTACAAATGCTTTACACATGGCACTCATGTCCAGTGTTGTACATGTGGGAGGACTGCAGCATGACGATGAGGCAAGGGTTCTTGCGCTGGTCAGTTCACTCACGACCAGCGGTCCTCAAACGACCCTCACACACAATAAGCGGTGGGCACAAAACTTGTTAAAATATAGACAATAACCATATCTAACGCACAGAAACAATTTGGCACTGCCTAGACAGTGTTACAATATAGAATATAGCTTACTAGGCTGTCCGACAGTGCACTATCTTTTGTTGCGGCTGTCTGGACAGTGCAATAGACACTTTTTTCCAAAAAATATTTTTTTCGTATTCCTCTTCTATACGTTCATATGTAGAGTTGATTAAATATATTTATTATTATAAATATTATAGAATATTTTATTCGGTTTTGATTGAATTTTGTCCTTCATTTCAATGTATATAAGTTAGAAAATTCTTAATTCAATTTTATAAATCAGCCAACTATGCGAACTATGGAAACTACTAATATATTTAGATAATTCTAATGGACATATGCCAGTGTCAAGTGCAATTTACATTGTTTTTGAAATAATTTTACTGCAAATTTAGAATCTTTTACAAGTAAATGTAGGTACGAAATATGTACAAAATACACAGAATTGACGGAAGGTATTGTAATGATGAGCCACATAAGATTTTTTAAGTTAATATTTGCACAAAATACAAGATGCAGAATATTGTCTTAAAATTGTATAATACTTGCAGTTATATAAAATATAACGCTATGCTTGACCTAATTCGTCTATTTATTATATAGATTGTGTAGCATGTAATGTTAATGGTCAGGTAGGCTGTAGAAATTCAGATAGTTCGTACTTTTTGTTTCCTAACTCTATAATCGCAATTACCATGTGTGCGTCTTATAATATTTAACTAATATTATAAAATATAATATAAAACTAAATATGATAAAATGGTTTACAGAAATGACAGATATGAAAAATATATATTTTTTACAATAGTTTGACTTTTTTGGTTAGTCACATCACATAAAGTTTAAATTGTATCACCTTTTCGAAATGTCAAAATAGCCGTTAGAGCACTGACGCTTAAAATGCATGCATCGCCTTTACGAACATTTTTGCAAACTATGTTGTAATCAAAACAAACAGTTTATTAATCAACAAAGTAATTGTTGTAATCAATGTTTTTATTGTTGTAATCAATCAAGAATTCTGCAATCTGACAGATCAAGTACATCTAAAAGAAACAAACCCTGAAACAATTCTTGTTGTTTTCTTTATGCATAGTTTTAATTTGAATTTGATAACAGCAACAATGATTAACACCACTGACATTGAGCCGTTCAGAAATATGGGTACTTATATTTTTTTTCAACTATTGTCGTTAACTTCTTTCAAGTTAGTGTCTCCTTTTCTCTTCTAGTTCTGGTTCCTTCAACCTTGCGATTTTTTGGCTGGACTGGAAATGAACTTGGTTTTTTGCGAGTCTGTGGTCGGTGAAATTTACCAAAATTTTAGATTCGTTCTCGCGTTTTTACTCTAGAGAGACAATGAACGTCTTCAAGTTTCAGAAGATTGCTTCGACGTAAAAACTTAATCAAATTAATCCTTTCTCTAGAAACTCTACACCGTGAAAAGTATTTGCTTGGCTATTTGTTGCATTTAGACAACGTGTTTTTCATTATCAAAGGTCAGTTCTTGAAATATGAATCAGCAAAGATTCAGTATCACATAGTTGCAGTGTTGATAATTATTCATATTCTTGAATTACTACGTGTAAACAATAGCTGTTTCTTGGTATAACACTAAACCAAACATCTTGTTAATAACCTTCAGCTTGAATGCGACGATTTGTACGTTGTATGGTTTTTAGAGTCTAGCTTAGCTGCCATTTTGACCCTTATTAATTTGCGCTAGAATAAAAACGGAAAATAATAAATGTTAACATGTGTACTGTGCGCGAGTTATGAACGTTTTTTTGGATACTGATTAAGAATGTGGAAATGATTATGGACAACTTAAAGCTGAAAATTATGTAGAAAAATGCTTCCTAAAATGACTAAATTATACATTTCAATTTTTGATTGATATACGAAAACGACAACATTTATAGAATAGACACTGTTTGCATTGATGGCGACAAATATTTTAAATTTGCACTTAAATACGCATGCGCCAGACAACTGCTCAAAATGCTCCTTGATTAGAGAACGAGCGAACAGATCGGACTCTGTGCGCTCCGTGAGCTAATAACCGAACCTAGAGCTGAGCAAAATGATCGCTCAGATGTAATTACGGAACAGCATCAAGCGCTCAGATCGCTCAGAGCGTAAAACCGAACGCAGCCACAAAATAACATGGATAGTATCACACTTACAGTATGATCTTACGGATTATTATATATCATGTACAGTAACTTTTTTTAAAGATGTCCGATCAAGGTCATCTTTTTCATGAACGAATTAGTAAACTTATTCCGTAAAATCTGAAAAGAAATTCATCATTTATGGCGGAATAGCCAATATACAGTGATATAGTAGAACCTACTTAAGTAAAGGAATTTCTTTAATATCATCTACAAACAGATTTAATTTGGCGGTGTCTACAGTATATTTTATTGTTCATGATTTGTTGTATTTTATGCTAAAACAAAACTTTAGGTTATGTTTAGAGAAAGATACATACATACATAAAATCACGCGTATCGCACAACCCCGAAAACAATAAGAACAACATCAACAGCATACGACAAATCCTTATTCTTAAACATAATTAAAGTGACCGATTTTCGGTAGCGAAATACCGCATCCGGATCACAATAATAGTTAGGAAACAATCATCCTATCTAAGCAGACTTCTTTTGTCTCGGCCATACTCATAATCGCATTCATACTTGCTGTTCTTCTCTTCTTACTTGGAGATAAATGTATTAATTCTTCCAAAACTAGCTACTAAAGTAGGTAAATGTGTTTGGCTCCCCATACTTTCCATTTTGGTGTCTGACTTCATCAATTTTCTCGCGAAAATATCAAACCTTAGTTAACTACATATTAGTTAATCCATTCCAATATTTTTCATGACACTCATGAATCTAATTTATTCATTACTTATTTGTCACCACATAACGAATAATTGGAAATGGATTTGTATAGATATCAAGAAATGATTTGCAAAATTTTAATTTTGTATAATAGATATTAACATTTTTAAATTAAATTAATTTGCTACTAATAAAACAATTTAATTTAGATGCTAATGTAATCTTTTATATGTGTACAAGATCAAAAGATTACTAACATTTTTTTTTCTTTTTTTCTAGGTAATTCCATCTTTGTATTGGTCCTTTACCACATTCTTCAAGGGAACGTCGCTATGAAAGGTATCGTTCCCCAATTTTTAAACATCAAATATCATAAGACTGATCGATAAATATATTTTTATTCATATATTTTTTGTGTAGCAGTGTGTTTTACGTAAGCCTAAAACACGTTTTTATATCAACACGTGGATAAGTTTCTCTCGTTTCATGTCGGTTCAATTACGTACAACTCATTTTGGTAAATCGGTGATATTTTTAACTCAAACTTTGTCAGAGAAACTTAAGAAAGTTTGTTGTAAAAACCATGAAGAAGATTTCGACGAGAAATTAAAATTAATTTTTTGTTGCATTAAGGGAGCAGTGTCATTGTTGATTATAACAATACTTTTCATTGATTACAACAATACAAATTTGGCTTGACAAACTTTCAGCATTCTTAATATTAGTTTTTGTAAAATATGACTAAAAATTGATTCCTAAATATTTTATATATTTTCCTAAAACTGATGGAACATTTGCCTGTCAAAGGTAATAATCTTTTAAAAGGTTTATTTATTTTCAATTATTATTGATTACAACAATATAAAAATTGATGTGTTTTCTTGTCAATTGACGATCCTGCATCTGAAATACCTTTGGTTTAATAAATATTTTTCTTGTTCAAAGTCAAAGCCTTCAATCCCGCAAAGCTAAATATTTGTAAAACGCAGTCATAACTCAGTTAGACGTACATTCTTGGTACAAAACTTTTTATTTCTGGGTTTCAATGCCAGAGAGTATACTGAAATTTAATTTCTCTTTCTTTAATGAATAGTTTTTGAAAGTACTTAACCGCCAATGATGAGAGAAGGAACAATTTATTGAAAAGAAATCTGCAATTAATTATTTAAAAAGACATATCAATTGATTGAATGTTCTAGGACCATATATTAGATTTCGACTACATATAATAATCCACATGTGATTTTTAACTTGGAACTCTTAACATATTTTCGAGGAAAAACTTAATAAAATATAATTCAAAATTTCATAAAATAGATTAGATTTTGTTTACAAAGGATCACCCGAAGTGATTCATATTTCAGCATCAGTAAATATGTAGGTACAGTAATTTTTTTAAAAGATATCCGATGGAAGTCAGTAATGTCATTTACTTAGTTTTTATGAGGGTACATAAGATACTACTATTATTTTATTATTATCAAAATATATGTTACAATAAAAGCATTCATATTTCAAAAATAAGTCAACTGGTAACTTTATTAGCAAATGTAAAACCAAATGTATGAAAAATAAGATACTGACACAGTGTCTGTGTCAGTGACACTGACAAAAAATAACGTTATTCGTACAGCTATGAATTAAGGTAATATATCTGAATTAATACATAAATTTACGTTACAGCGAAAGTATTGTCAACAAGGAACATCGTTTTAACTTAGTCGAAATAATATGAATTTGTGAAAGACAAGCATGTTATATCCATCCTTATCGCACACTTTTATAGTCTTTGCAAATGAAAGAGATAAATATATGCCCATTTGTTAATTAGTTCATGATACAAATACAAAACTGGCAGGAGATATTGTGCTGGCCACAACAGATTTTTTTATTGGGTAGTATTTACTTGTATGTTAAGAAAAACAACACGATTTATTTTAATCAAATAGTTATCTATGTCTCCCCAAAATACAATGAGTTTGTTCTCGTCCACCCAAACACGTCTGTTATCGGCAAGCGAGTTCATTGACCTCCCCGTCCAGACACGGAAGACGTAAAAACGCCCCAACATAGCTTGTAATGAAATTACCACATCAACACGACAGATATGACAAGGGAAGGAAAAAGAAAACGTCAGGAAAACCGGGAAAGCCTTCCGTTAGTATCTCACTATAAGTCTGTCGATAGTCATGATTGCTAGCTTTTGAAATAGAGGGTGTTTACGGTGTTTTTGTTTTATTTTTAATGGGTGATACTACAGGTCAAAAGAAGGCGAAAAACATTAAAACACCTTGGTAAAATATGTTTTTTTTTTAGTTTTTATAAAGGGGAGGTAAATTAATGTTTAAAAAAGTTGTAGTAACCTGTGCAATGACAAATTTCTCTTTTGTTTTTTAATTTGTTTATCTGTCAGTTGCAGTTTGTCACTATTTAATTCTGCACCGTCAGTTTCTACTTGATTATTGTTATTAATTGTGTAAAGGGTGAACAATGTACCATCGGTATTCTAATACGGAATTAGTTGACATGATGCTCATATATGTGGAAGTGCATCAAAATTCAGCTGCAGCAAGTCGTCTTTACAGAGAGCGATTTCCAAATAAGCAATGTCCTGTGCCCCATCAGTTCACTGATTTAGTAATACGTGCTCGAGATAATGGTGATCTGCGAAATAATCAAGGGCGTGATGGAGGTCCTGGTCGGTTCCGACGAATTTTAGATGCGGATGTACAAATTTTAAACCTCGTTGACGAAAATCCTTCAACCAGTACACGGCAAATTGCTCGGCAAATAGGTGTCTCAAATCGCATTGTATGGCGAACACTACGCGAGTATCAACTACATCCGTTTCATGTACAAGCTTTACCACCTCAAGATCACCCTCAGCGCGTACGGTTCTGTAGATGGTTTTTCGTTGAGTGTGTCGGCGACTGACGAAGCTACGTTTACTCGTAACGGCATAAACAATTGCCACAATACGCATATCTAGAGTTTCGAAAATCCGCATGTTCGTCGTGGTCATTTTCAATACAGATTTTCTGTGAACGTATGGGCCGGATTGGTGAATTCACAGTTGATTGGCCCCTTTCTGTTGCCAGAACGACTAAATGCTAATAATTATTTATTTTTCATACAAATTTGCTAGAAATTTTAGACGATGTTCCCTTAAATGTGCGTCAAGAAATGTGGTTTCTCCACGACGGTGCATCGGCGCATTTCAGTCGTCTCGTACGTCATCATATAAATAAGTGGATTGATCGGGGCGGCCCTGTTTCTTGACCTCCACGGTCACCTGTCTTAACACCATTGGACTTTTATTTGTGGGGGCATATGAAAAACATAGTATACACCACCGAAATTATCGATGCTGAAGACCTCCGTAACCGGGTGGAAGCAGCAGCGGCGGAAATTCGACAAGGCATGGGCCTTGCAACGTACATTAATTCATGGATACGCCGAACAAGACTTTGCATACAACAGCAGGGTGATAACTTTCAACATCTGTTATAAATGTTTTAATGTTTTTCGCCTTCTTTTGACCTGTAGTATCACCCATTAAAAATGAAACAAAAAGACCGTAAACACCTGTATAACCTTGTTTTGAGAAACTAAATTTCTAGTGTTTTTGCTCTGCCGCGTAAATTATTGAATTAATTTAATAAATATAAAAATTAGAGCTATAGCGAATTGAGAAATATATTTAGTGGTTTGTAATGCTTGTTAATAATCTGCGTTCTAATTCCCATTAAAGTTTCAATTAAATAGTAATGGCATTATTGTTAGCGCGAAAGGCTTGCCGTGATTTTGCGGTAAACTGTAAACATGTTAATTGAATTGTTTTTTGTTGCATTGCAGTTGCAACAAGAGCAAAGAGCAAAGCCGGTTTTTGTCTGCTCCGCGGTGGAGTGTGGAGTTACTAGTGACATATTTGTAACAGTGGACACGGCGCTTTTTCTATTGCGCACATGTATCACTAGGTTCAGTTAATGGGACTTGGTTTCACTTTTACCTACAAAAGTGAGATACTACTTTTGATTACATTTCAACAAACAAGGAATTCATTTGAGTGTATGACTTTAGTTTCAATTATATACTTTACGTTCTTTTCATAATGATAAACGTATAACTACTCATTTTTACCTCTCGCTAAGCGAGGTATTGGATTCATGCTAAAAATCGCATATCCAGATTTTAATGATTAAGCACGTTTTAAGGTTCCTACAATCCGATTTTAATATTTTTACGATGATATCCCCTCTCTCTCTCTCTCTCTCTCTCTGTATGTGTGTGTGTGTGTGTGTGTATGTATGTGTGTGTGTGTGTGTGTGTGTGTGTGTGTGTGTGTGCACATGTATGTGTGTGTATGTGTGTGGGGTCGTTGGAAGGCTGATTTCTCAAAAACTATAATCCTTAATATCTGTTTAACTACGTATTTCTCAATCGGACAATACTTGGAAGAGCTGAAAAAGTTTTGGTAATAATTGGATAACCGGAAGTAGTAGATTCTCCTGCTAGTAAAAGAAAAGTAAATCCTCAATCTGATACATAATAGCTATTTGTGTATTAAGAGCGCAAAATAGGACATTTTCGATTGAAAGGTCGCGCGGCATTCTCTCGAACTCGACAATGTCCATTTGCGCTCGAAACACACACAAGATTTTTTCTACAGTCGCCACAGTGGGTTCCTCTACCATAACAAAAAATAATAAAATGTACACTTTGTACTTACACTACTACTCAATTAATAAGGATTAATATAAAGAAAAAACGACTTTTATATTTAATTTTAATTTATCGTTATTTCCTATTCTTCTTGACCTATTGCTTCAATCTAATCTAAACATTTTATACTTTCGTTTTTGTAAATGAATGCCCTATTTTATTTTCACAATAGTGCGGCATTTTTTTTTTTTTTTGTTATGTAAAATACCGACAGAGCAGTTATATGTCAGATTGATTTGTAAAGCTGGTAAATGAACCACTACAGTGCCATTAGTTCCTGACTAAACGTTTCCATTAAGAATGTAGACAAGTGACATTTCTCAACATTGTGTAGTTAGAAATTTGGACAGCGAGCGTTTTTTCTACTTTGTCGCGCTAGAGCGGCAAAGTGACATTTTGCGTTGACAAAAGACAGTCATCAGGGATTTACCGGATTCCATGTGTCTGCGGGAAAGTTTACATTGGCCAGACTATAGTAGAACTATTTCAAGAAGATGAATGAACACCAGCGTTCGATCAGATTGAACCAGCCAGAAAAATCTTCAGTTGTAGAGCATGCCCTGGAGGAATTCCACCGTATAAAATTTGAAGATACAAAAATACTAGCGAGACCTACACACCTAAACAACAGGTTAATTAGAGAAGCCATTGAGATTTTCAAAACCAAGAGTAGGTAATAATCTGAATCATTGTGACGGTCTAGATATTAGTCGTGCATGGCTTCCTATATTAAATATGTTGTAATTGTCACCTTGGTTACCTGTTGCTAATGTTTTGTTATTATATATTTATTTATTTGTATTTGTTGTTCATTCCTGAAGAAGGCAGTAGTTAATACTGCCGAAACTTCGCAATTTAAATAAATATGCAGCAATTAAACTAAAAAAGGTTGTATCACTCTTATTGAAAGATTTTTTAATAATTTAATCTGATATTTCGTCTGCGAATTGAGAAATAGTGTTGTAACAACCCCTATCGATAAACAGTTTTGAAGCTCGTGTTTCGGGATGAAATTCTTGGACTCCGGGGGATGTTTGGCTGTCCGTTTGGTAATATAGGTATTGATCTCCAAGGTTGTTCACCTTTACGGAAGTGGAGCGTGTGGAGTCGTCGGTGGCAGTTGTGTCGCTTCTTTCCTACACCAGAGACCTGTCACACACCACTAAACTTCAAAAAAGACAACAAGAAATGACAAAGCCACGAGGACACGCAGATGCCGGAAAAAGTCGAATTGACAACGAAGATATGCTCAAGAAAAGATGAGTGCAGGTGTTTTTAGGATGGGAGATCGTCCAGGAAGATTTATTGTCATACCAATAAACAACAAAATACCTATTGCAGTAATTACAAATGTATAGACAAAAGCTGTAAACAAGACAAAAAAATCTGTTGTGGCCAGCACAATACCTTCCGTCAATCCGTATTATGAATAAATTCCATACATAAATTTTCTTGCAAACTATGCAAATTGCACTTGACTTTAACATCTTCTTCTTTAGCTTTCCCCATTCGTTAGGGGTCGCTATTTTTTATTATCTTCTTCATTTCTCCTCATGACATTTTCAAACCAATGTAATCATCCCTCTTGTATCTTTCTAGAAACTTGTAACACGAGAGTTATTTCCTTATCTATCTTTCCTAGTCTTCTTCAACATCTTCATCTCTGCCACATTAATTTATTTTTCATTGATACTGACATCTGTCAATTTTAATTATATGAATATATTAGTAGTTTCCATGTTTAGCATAGCTGGCTGATTTATAAAATTCAATTTCTTCAAAATTCTTTAACTCCATATCTATTGAATATTAAGGATAAAATGCAATCAAATCGTATAGAGAATAATATATTCTTTAAGTTATAGTAACGTTAAATGTAAATAAATAAATTTTAAATGTTAATCTTCAAATGAGGCTACTTTCGGTTCACCAATTATAACCAAAATTTAATCATTTGTTCTTCTGGATGTAAATTTGAGAGATATGAAAAAAATATAACTTTCGTCACACACATACATACATACAGACATCATCGTAAAAATGGTAAAATCATATTATAGGGACCCTAAAACATGCTTATTCACTAAAAACTCATTATCGAATTTTTTGACCAAAGACAATACCTTCCTTACCTTTAGGTGAAGGAGGTAAAAACTGTTAAAATCTTCAAAGGGGGTACTACCGGTTGACCAATTACAACCAATATTTAATCAGCTCTTCATAAGGATGTATAGAAAAGGAATACGAAAGAATTATAATTTTAGAATTGTATTGTTAGTGATCGCCTATCAAAAAAACATCACACACAGACATAAATAAATAAATATTTCATCACGGCATATTACCCATTGCTGGGTGTGCCAATCTGCTTCATACAGAGATGTCGGTAATGATGGAATATTTGTACCGTGCGGGCGCTTACCAGGCGTCACCTCACGGGCACTCATTGCTGGCGTGGAGAGTGCGCCACAGGGGTCAATTTTGTGCCATTAAAATGCGATGTAATTTTTGGCGTCTGTCGGGATCTAACCCAGGTCCCCTAGATTCGCGACCAGACACTCAGGCACACGGCCACGAGACCCCATCATAAAAATGGTAAAATCGTATTCCAGGGACCCTAGAACTCACCAAAGAAAATACTTTCATTACCTAAAGATGACGGATGGTAAAAATTGTGATCCAAATGTTTAATAACTACAGAGTGTTTTAATAATTGTGAATTGCTAATGAGCATTATATTTTGGGCGCCAGTGAGTGTAGTATATTTTGTTGTGAATCGCTCGCATTACTGTACGTCACTCGACATCGCGTCATTGCTCTCAGCGCGACATTGTCAAGGTCGAATTGATTACCTCTACTGCGGTACAATCATTAACCACTAAATCAGCCGTGCAATGGTGTCACATTGCTTTAAAGAGGTGTTGCTGTTGTGTTTGCCACGCTCAACAAGCTCGCAAGAACGTAGCACATACGGACGGAATGTTAGCAAAACGTTTTCGAGTTGATCGTGTTGATTACAACAATGAACTCAGGTGCTACTAAAATGTATAGTATCATTTAAGATCTTTCTTGGTTCCTTGCCTACAATTTTTATTGGGTTTGTTTTTTAATTTTTTGAAAATTATTTTCTAAACTGTCGGTAGTTTCAATGGGGACGGGAATGGGTTGATCTTGATATAGGGCGCCAGCTGATCCCGGTAACTTGTAAGGTTGACTGAGCATCTACGGAAGGGATGTAAACACTTAGGAAAAATATAGTTATATAGTATTTTTCACGTAAGAATGTCATTTTGTTTATAAGTAGTTCATATCTAGGCTGATACTTACTAGGATATTAGCCATTTTTGATAGGTTTTTACCTTCGGTCACCTTTAGGACTGCGCGGTCGCCCGATTTAAGCATATGCGACTTCTTTCTTTGAGGATATCTTAAGGAAAAAGTGTTTAAGCGTCGCCCCCAAAACCTGCTAGAGCTAAGGGAGCAGATTGTTGAAGAAGTAAACGCGATACCCCGCGAAATGTGTGAACGGGCTGTTCAAAACTTCAGAAATCGGCTCCAGCAATGTATTGCAGCTAACGGCCGCCATCTTAAAGACATTATTTTTAAAAATTAATGAGTATAAAATGGTAAGTCCTACTGATTTCAAAAATAAAAACATTTTTTTCATATATACCCTGGTTTCTTTTTTATAACTCTTCAAAACTGCTCAATTGGCTCTGCCGCACCCTGTACAATAAATGAAATACAAATTTGTAAACAATCAATAAATATAATAAAAAATATTGCTCATACATCATTAGGAAATTCGTCAACACTATAATAACATTTTTCGATAAAATAATATTTCAATTTAAGTTTAAAAGATTTCTTACAATTTATACTTTTTAATACGCTAATGTATACGAACTATGTTGACAGTTACAAATTATTTACTATACACAGTTACGACATACGTCGCCTTCTGAACAGATTCTACAACCTATGTAACAAAAAGAAACTGCTTTAATAACTCATGTCGTTAAGAATCATATACTTTAATGCGCATTTTTTATTTTTCAAAATTAGGTTCAAATTTTTTCCACAAACTGAAAATATATCCACGAGTGATGTCATTTCGATAGCCCAATTATCATATAGTTTAATTGACCTTTGACCCCTAATTAAAACAAAGAAAAAGTATCATCTGATAGAGAAAAGTCATTGGCTTAGAAGGAAGTATGAACTGAGGATATATTCGTCGTTACGTTGGTACTTTGTCCTTTTGCTGATGATGACAAATAGTACGATAGTTAGTGCCTACGCAACGTAAGGATCACATCCTTTGTCTTAGGCACGTGAGTAGCATGATAGTGTAATCATGTTAAATAATGAAAGTTCAAACAATATTTGTGGATGATTTTTTATCATTTCTAGTGTTTAAAATTCACGTACTAGTGTTGTTAACCTTAGAAAGACGTGTTTGCTTTCTTAAGTAGTGTGTGTCTACCACGTAAACACTGCGAAATTATAAACAAATCTTAGATCTTAGATGATTCTTTCATTCAGGGATCTTGCAAGATTTTTAACTTTGTTTTTGGAGTATAGTACCCGAAAATACCAATCAAATAGAAGCCGGGTTTTTTTAAAACTCTTTATTTAGTTAAAATATTTCTAATTTATATAATTTTTCTGAACATTTAAGCACCTACGCGATCGGATGACAGCTTTTTGATTCTCATATAAAAAAAATCTGTTGTGGCCATCGCAATACCTCTCGCGCCCTTTCCATTGTGGTATACTATATAAGTATTGTATTTAACATTTCTTGTACACACAGAAAATTCTAATTACACCTAATCTTTATATTTACGTATTTTCTATAATTTTAAATTCATTCTATGAGCAAGTTTTCTCCATTTCTTCTAAATGTTCTAGGTTTTTCCAATTCATATAATTTTAAATATATAAGTAATAATACAATAAGAAATATTAAATATCGTTCCCAGAAAAAGCCTTCAGTACTATCTCTGAATTTTTGTGTGTCCAATTGTTACCAGAATCTATTCAACTCTTCCCATTATTGTTACACAGGTCTTTAGTCTTATAGAATTTGAGAAATCGTACATACAACAACCTCACATAGTCACCCACACACACACACACACACACACACACACACACACACACACACACACACATCCACACACACACACACACACAGACATCATCGTAAAAATGTTATTATCGGATTCTAGGGACCTTAAAACGTGCTTATTCCACTACCTCTTTTAGCAAGAGGTAAAAAATAGGACAGAACTATTATTAATTTATGATTCACATGTTAATCCATAACAGAAGAGAAGCTTTTTTTAAAACAGAGGCCTCAACAATTTCAGAATAGGTAAAGCTTAAATTTAATTTTCCCTTTAAACGGACATCTTTTTAACCGGACGAATAATCGGCGACCAGTGTTGTCCGTTACAGTGAAATTCCACTGTGTTAGTCATTTTCATTATTATAATCAATTTTTCTTTATTGTAACCAATAATTTTATTGTTGCAGTCAAATCTTTCTTTCTACAAGCTCAAGAGCTATAAGATACAACTTCTGCCTTAACATGTTAAAGAATAGGAAAATAATGAACTACATTTATTTAGTAAATTATTTACAAATTGCGAAGCCTGGTGCGGCTTCATCGTTTGTACCTACCTCAAGCCGGCGCTGAATCAATGTATACGAATTAATTAATAAAAATTACAAAAAAAATCTAAACATTTTTAATTTTTAAAAAATATATTTTAATATTTCTATATTCTTGAATCTGGAGAAAATCTGTCTGTGGTCACTGACCTTGCGTTATCATATTTAATTATGTTTAATTTAATCTGTTTAATTATCTGCAAACTCATTCATATTATAATAAGTCGAAAGTTAGCAAAGCATTTCCCTTATTCAAATACCTACAAACATCTGGGTCGTTGACCAACCTACCAAATTTTCGCGATTTCAAATTCTAGATTCCTATGTTTAAATTGCAAAGTATTTTGCTGTTTCTTTTGCCGGCCAGCTTACGAATAAAAACATTTCGCAATGAAATGGAGCCTCTACTGAGTGTCCTTGAAGTGTGACACTTCGAAATCGTGATAAGGTCACATTAATCGTTTTATTATTTTAAATTCTCTCGCCCCAACTGTGTTGCTGCGGTTGCTATTGCACAGAGCCAAAGCGTCCCAGTAGGCTTTGCAATTCATAAGATGGTAAAGTTCACCTCAGCGCAACGCACGACCTGTAAACAAACGTGACACAATTTTTACTTTTAACCGACAATTGAAGAACCTTTGGCAAAAACAACCATAGTACAGATATAGGAAATATGATTTTTGATTCCAATCGACGCCAAACATTTCGAATTTTAAATTGCACAAAATTGACCCCTGTGGTGCACTCTCCACGCCAACAATGAGTCATCATTACCGAAATCTGTGTACAAAACAGATTGGCACACCCATCAATGGGTAACATGCCGTGATGATATATTTATTTTTCTTAAAACGTCATAAAAGTAGCATCTTTTGTGACTTGATTCACAAGGTATAATTTCTACGCCGCCGGAGTAGAAGTAACTAATTTCTACGCAGTCAACATAGAAATAAAATAATATCCATAGAAACTATTCAGAATCAACGAATAAGAAGTAACTTGTATAAAAGAAACCTGTAATATCGCCCTAAATGTCACTATAATACACTACGAATTGAAATATGAACAGGGTTTACTTTTGAGGAAATAACATATTAAAGAATAGCAGACTTACAGATTACAATTACAGGGACGGTAATGCACATAATAATACTTAGAATATTGCAGTGTTTCCTGGACATATCTTTCAGCCACACTGTTATATTTGCTCTAAAAAACGACAAACGAATGTGTGTATGTTCTTTGCATTTTTTGGTACGATGTTTAATAAATTAAATGAATGTTTTGTACGAATGTATTTTATGTACATGAATTGTAACAATTTGTAAGATCTTACTGTAAGTGTGATAATGTCCATGTTATTTTGTATGTACTACATTTTTGTTGTATAATTGTTGTAGACCCTGAAGAAGGTGCAAGGGTGCACCGAAACGTTGGTATAATAAGAATAAATGCTGTTTGATTGAACTTTGAAGTAATTGTTAACACCTAAACCACGTAACAGTCGAGAAATTTACCTACAATTATATTATTTTTTTGTGTGTTTGTTCATTTTCTTTGTTGCAATCATATTTTCATTATTGTAATAAAGCGTTTCGTTGTATTAAATTACTAAACTCTTAGTTTCTGGTACCCTGTTCACCTTTTCGTATTTGCAAATGTACACGCCGCAATTTTTATTCATTTAAAATAATTTTTATTTGTTGAAAATAATTCTGCCGTTGGATTTAGGCTACTTTGCCTAATAAGAAATCCGCCACTGTCAGTGGATTCAGAGTTAATAAGTTATAAAATATATAGCTTTTAACTGAATAACTGAGTACTTTAAAAAATTATACTCGCATAAAATTAAAAATGTTATTTTCATAAAATCTCTTGTTAAACCTTTTATTAAAAAAATTTCAAATAATTTCATATTAAAATGATATTTAGCTTGTAATATAAATTTGATATCAAAAAAACTTTTAAGATTTCGTGTTTATCGACTCTTGTCGACACGTGCATTCCCAAGAGTCAAGGTCGATATCTTCTCTTTTTAAGATAATTTTTTTTAAAGTCACTATGTTTCTCATACGCTCATTGTGTTGCTTTGAGAGTTTATGATTATTAAAAATTATTAAAATCTGTGAATAATTACAGTTTGGCTCACTCAAAAATTGGTAACAAATCAAATCGTAAAGATATTATTTATTTATTATATGTGTAAATAAAAATTGTGAAGATTACCATAAGAAACACTTTGATTACAATAATGAATATTGATTACAACAATGAATAAACAAACACAAATGTCCTATATCTAAAGTGGTTGAACTCTATGATGCACTATTTCGTATCTTCCTTATTAAAAATTTCTTAGAACTGTCGTATATCAATTGAAATATTCGCATGATGTAATTTATCCTTGGAAAATAGTTTTGTTTCTTGCGAATTAATTAGGTTATAAATCCTCCTACTCATTGCTTTTTTCTTTGTAAATTATATGTTAGTATGCATTTGTAATTGCTTGAGTAACATGGAATTAAAAATGTCAATAAACTTTACTCATTATCCGTCATTTGTGGTTTTCTATGAATTGCCATTTTCCTGAATCAAGACACTTTTCAAGGTAAAGGAAATCAAGCGTGAAAATTGTTTCTAATATGATTTTTCTTCTTGCAACATTAACGCAAGACAAGAAAAAATGGGTTGATTACAATAATAAAAGCTTGATTGCAACAATGTAGGTAATGTTTATTAAACAATCAACTAGTAGACTCAGCCATATTTTGTAAGTATTACAAAAATTTAAGTGAATGCATTTTATAATACACAACACCTCCCGCCATTTAGTTTTTATTAATTTAATACATACCTATGGAGTCTCGTTGCCGCGTGCCTGATGTCTGGTCGCGAATCTGGGGAACCCGATTCGATCCCGATCAACGCCAAATATTTACAATTTTAAGTGGCACAAAATTGACCCCTGTGGGGCACTCTCCACGCCAGCAATGAATGCCCGTGAGGTGACGCTTGGTAAATACCCACATGATACAAATATGTCATCATCATTACCGAAATATGTGTACACAGCAGATTAGCACACCCAGCACTGGGTCATATGCCGTGATAACATATTTATTTATTTTTTTAATTTAAATACATACCTGTATATTTACTAATGCTAGAAATTATGTATATTAAGGTCCTTTCCATATAACTATTGTTCTATTTACAATTTTCGTTTTAAAACGTTACTATTATTAATTTTAAGTGATTATTTTTTTGACAGTGACATTGATCTGTCATTTACATACATTTGCGATCTGAACTGTGTAACGATAGAGTTGTGTTTAAAGCATAAGCTCCAAGATATAATTTTTATATTACTTTATAAATTTATCCATAAAATACGAAAAGTATTAATGCAAACCTATAGAAAATGGAATAATCTTTAATTTTTATAATAACATTTAAAGGTATTTTTTGAAGAAAGTTTTGTTTAAAATATTTATATTCTGGTCGACATTTCGAATGTTCAATTCTTCTGGACAAGAAATAGTCAATTATAACAAGGTTTAAAATTGAGATTCAATATAATTTCCTTAAACCACAGTACTTGTAACAAATTCAAAAAATATTCCGTATATAGACAGTCAATTATTATAAACAAAGAAATAATTATTGGTTAGAAACTCCTTCCTTGGTACACTACAAAACAATTGCAAAATTAACCTACTAGATTGGCACTAATAAATTCAGCTTTCTAATCGTCATGGCAACCCTATATGCAAACGTAAACAACAAAAAACGACAGATAGACATAAGAATTTAATCATATATCATAGCTGAGTGCGGCTTTCGAAAATGTAGCATGAACTAGTCTGGTTTCTAAGTGGAAGATATCAGGAAACGCAAAGGTTTTAATGTTTATGTATGTTTCAGGTCGAACTTGTATTTCAATAAGTAAATCAGGTTAGTTAAGTATTAATTGATATTGTGATTCAGATGCCATACTTTTGAGTAATTTCAAACTGTAGAAATAGCACAAGAAGAGATACGGGAACCGCTAATTTTAAACAATGACGGTTCTCTTTATTTTCTGAAGACAAAAAATTTAGATTTCAAAGAGGTGATGAAAAAAATCTTTTTTATTCTGAAATAATCCCTTTTATAGTGTTAGTAAATATGATTTTCTGTCCAAATTTCTGTCTATATTAAACACAGTAGCAATTTAAAAGTATACTGTTTGAATTGGCGCCAAATTACACTGTCTGTGACGTCCAAAAAATACTAACCAATGACAGAACTGAAAAGATAAAATTACAAAATTGATTATGTCCAAGTGTCTAATATATATTCGGGAATAGGAATCATCTTTTAAATCAATAATTTTCAAAATAAATCATGGAGTTATAACCTTTAATTTTATTAATATTTTTTGACTGCTCTATTAAAATATGTTTACTCTATTGTATTATAAGGATCAATGACAATGTTACTAGGCAACCCTACAGAAACATTTCCAACCCGTGGGGTGGAAGTGAAATCTGTTATTTCCCACCTAAGAGATTGGCATTGCAGTTAGAAATGACGTATTTCCCTACCTCTAAATAAGGTTAGGAATTAACATATTACTACAATGATTCCAAATAAAAATATGTAATACTACTTACTTAATTATAAATTTATTTATGCTTACTGCAAAATGATCTTTATACTATTATTACTTCTATTTGGGTACACTAACACAAAACTCTTTTCTACAACCATGTTTGAGTTTTTACAAAACATGAATAAAAATAAATAAATAAATATATCATCATAGCATTTTACCCATTGATGGGTGTGCCAATTTGCTTTCTACACAGATATCGTTAATTATAATGACATATTTGTACCGTGCGGGCGTTTACTAGGCGTCACCTCACGGCTACTCATTGCTGGCGTGGAGAGTGCACTACAGAGGGCAATTTGGGCCATTTAAAATTCAAAATATTTGGCGTTGGTCGGGATAGAACCCGGTTCCCCAAATTCGCGACCAGACACTGAGACACGCAGCTACGAAATCCCAAAAATAAAAATCAGTAATATAGAATTAGTATCCAGTATATAATTGACAGTTGTGACAACTGTGACGGCTGTCATTCGTTTATATTCTGTCGGCGGCAAATGTACATACTATCTCATTGGTTAGTAGTTTTCTGTCGTCATCGGGTGACCAAAAGGCGGCAATTTAAATATTATATTTAATATGAAAGAAAATAAAAACTACAGGTAAAATATTTTTCTTTTTCTTTCAATTACAGCTAAGAAAATAAATCGTGCAACGCTTAATTCTGATAATATTCATAAAGTCTACAATTTGGTAATGGTTTAAAATGCATTTTGAAGTTTGAAAAGAATTTCCCGAACTATTTGGCCAGCCTCGCCTAAGCTAACTATTTTTGAAAATGCCATTTTATCTGTTCTACTTGCTTCCTAGCCAATTTTTTTACAAAACAGTTCGATGAGCCCTTGTTTATAATACTTTTTCATTCTAAATTTCACAGACTCTCTTTTTGTTTGTATTTTTTATTCAGACTAGCAAAAACTTAATTCAGATATTTAGCGCTAATGGATAATAAAGTTTAATTAAAATTTAAAACTCAGCATATTAATTCCGAAATTCCAGTGTAAATTTAATATCCAACGAAATTTTAATGAAGAAACATTGCAGGATTAGCGAGAAAACGTAGTAAATTAATTTATGAGTAGATAATATGTATACTTGCTTATCAAATACGGAAAATTATGGGTGAATAACCTTTTATTCGTATTATGAAACGTTTCTATTTATAACAGACTTTTATCATACTCATTGTATACATTTTGCCACAAATATCAAAGTATTTGTTCTAGTACCGATTTGTTTTACAAGTCAATGTCTTCAAGTATTCATTTTTACGACACCCTTTAGAATGATTACAACAATTTATGAATATCTGACGCCAGGACCAGCGCCGGATTACCCAATTAGGCAGACTAGGCAATTGCCTAAGGGCCCCGCGCCTTGTAGGGGTCCCGCGCCTCGCTACATTAGATTAAAATAATATTAATTTGATTTTGAGATATTTTTTTTTATTACAAAGAAATCCTTAAATAAAGACATGTTGATTACAACAAAGAAATGATTATTTACAATAATGGAATCTTGATTACAATAACAAAAAATGTCATTCAATATTACAAGACCCTATTGTTACAACTCAATTTTTATAATACCAAATACCAGTATTTACCATTTTATGTTGATTTTCCTAATAATTCTTTTGCATAACGATTAACGATGCTATAAAATTTTTGTATTTACAATAAATGAAGGGCTTATTGTAATAACGTGATATGCCACAAAACGAAAAAATCGTAGTAATAGAATTTAAGTTTTTCCACTTAAAACCATTTTTAAAAAGTGTTATAAGTAGATTACTAACATGTATACTTTAGTAAAGGCAGAAAAACAACGAAAAACCTTTAAAAAATAAAAAAGTGAATGTTTATACCTATATATTCGTTTATTTTGTTTAAAAGTATGTTAATTTTTTTATAACAAAATTATTTTATTAAAATTGTTGGGGATAAAATCCTAAACTTATTAGGACGTGGATGGCGAGATTTCGATTGCCTAAGGGCCTCCACATGGTTTAATCCGGCACTGGCCAGGACCGTGCAGTGGTATTTTGCCGCCTGGAGCACATAATATTTATTTTGGCGCCTTAAATAGCTATTTGTGTATTAAGAGCGCAAAATAGGACATTCTCTCGAAATCGACAATGTTCATTTGCGCTCGAAACACACACAAGTTTTTTTCTACAGTGGGGTCCTCCACCATAACAAAAAATAATAAAATGTACACTTTGTACTTACACTACTACTCATTTAATAAGGATTAATGTAAAGAAAAGAAATTTTAATTTATCGTTATTTCCCATTCTTCTTGACCTATTGCTTCAACCTAATCCAAACATTTTATACTTTCGCTTGTTACCAAAACCTATTCAACTCTTCCCATTAATGTTAGATTGAGGAATCCGTTAAACAGGTCTTTAGTTGTATAGAATTTGAGATATCGTACCTCCCGCGCCAATGAAACCGTACCTTGAACTGCATCTAAAGCCTTGGAATAAGAATTTTGTAATTATCGATGCCGAATTCTGTATCACATTAGATAATAGTGATTGTACAGGAAATAAAAGTTAATTTTATGAACAAGGTATTCATGGTCCAACAGAACATACGAAATTTCATATAAAGAATTAAAAATACACTTCGTCACTTCAAAAAGTAGAATGCTTTGACAATATTAGCTGAACCTTCAAAAATAAATTAGATTCGCCGCGAATATTTTGTGCAGATTATATTATTTAACGGTAGTTTATATGACGGTAAAGTTATTTTAGTTAGTTTGTTAACACACACTTAATATGTGCCTGGGTGACATAGCCATACAATAATTACAGTAGAAATCTAGCCATCTTGTATTCTAACTCTGCACCATCATCTATCTTTGACCGTTCTCTTCGATTTCCCAATCTTTTATTCGGATCTTGATTCATGCTTACAAGCATCGTTGTTGTCACATTCATTTTGAAGATGGTATCCGAGACTTAAAATAAGGAACCAGGATGTGAAAGTGCTCCTGCACCAATGCATCTGACATGTGTTGCACAAGAACTGTAGCCCAGCTCAAGTCACCAGTTAGTTTTCTTTGGTGATTGCTTCTTCACTCCACTTGGACGATTGTAATTGACAATCCAAGGTTAAGGTGATTGGGATAGTGTATTCAAATTAAAAATGTTGCTTCATATTGTCTAAGTAACGTCAATCCATCTACAAGAGTTAATTTTGAATATTTAAAAAGTTTCACAATACCACACGGTTTCTTGTTCATTTTTTTCACAAGTGCCAAAAACTTCGTGACAAAATAAGTTGGAAGATGTTAGTATAGACAACAAAGCCAGAAATAAAGAGAATGATGAAATAGAAGCAAGGGACAAAGTCTTCAGTGGACAGGAGGAGGGCCAGTCTTCCAAAGGGACTTTCGGTCCTGATTTGCGGATGGATTAAATCAAAACTAGACTCAGGAGTAAAATTGCGTTTACTGATTAACACGAAATTAATACATGCTGAAAAATATTTAATGTGGCCAGCACATTACCTTCTGTCAGTTCTGTTTTTTTACCTTCCGTCACCTTTAGGTAAGGAAGGTATTGTCTTTGGTCAAAAAATTCAGTGATGAGTTTTTATTGAATAAGCATGTTTTAGGGTCCCTATAATACGATTTTACCATTTTTACGATGATGTCTGTATGTATGTATGTATGTATGTGTGTCTGTGTGTGCTGTGTCTGTGTGTGTGTGACAAACGTTCCGGATCCCATAACTTCAATACCACGATTCCAAAAATTATAATTTTTTCGTCTTCCTCAAGTTTACATCCAGAAGAACAAGTGATTAAATTTTGGTTATAATTGGTGAACCGGAAGTACCCTCATTTGAAGATTTAACAGTTAAATTTGATTTATTGACATATAATATTATTATAACTTAAAGAATATATTATTCTCTATACGATTTGATTACATTTTATACTTCATATTTAATAGATACAGAGTTAAAGAATTTAAAGAATTTTATAATTCAGCCAGCTATGCTAAACATGGAATTTGCTAATAAATTCATATAATTCAAATTGACACATGTCATTATGAATAAAAAGTAAATTAATGTGGCAGAGATGAGGATGTTGAAGTAGATGTTGGGAACACACGAAAAGATACGGTAATAAAATAACTCTAATGTTACAATTTTCTAGAAAATACAAGAAAGACGATTACATTGGTTTGAACGTGTCATGAAGAGAAATGAAGAATTATATTTGAACAAGAATGAGTAGTTTAGTAATGGGAGGTTTAAGAAGCAGAGAAAGACCAAAGATAAGATGGAAGGACTGTATTGCGGAAGACTTGAGAGAAAAAGAACCCAATGAGAACGACACGCAAAAATATCGACTCCTAACGAATGGGAAAAGCTAAAGAGGAAGAAGATGTTAGTGTCAAGTGCAATTTGAATAGTTTGTTTATGAAATAATTTTACTGGAAATTTAGAATATTTTCCAAGAAAAATTATGTATGGAATTTATACATTATACACAGGATTGACGGAAGGTATTGTGCTGGCCACAACAGATTTTTTTATATACAAATTCCACACAGAATGCCAACAATATCACATGGCTGCTCGAATTTTATGGGTTCCCAAAAATAGATATTTTTGTTGTAATAACAACAAATCATCTATTATAAGCCTGGACGTTTTTCATTATAACCTAATCTTATGAATAATAACAGCCAAATTGTAAGTTGGGTTCTATCTTATCGTTCGCTAAGCAATTTTAAATTCCATTGAACAACAAAAAGTCGTCATCTCGTGTAGCTGTATCTATTGTAGTCATATGACCTTCAAGGTCCGCCTATAATCGATAGACAGATGAGCGGATGCTGGGACATTCGATATCCAATGAATGAGGATGAAGTAACAATAGTAAGACATGAGAAATTTGAGAACAGGAAGGTCTCATGTTTAAACACCGAAAATTTAGTCTCATGTACTTCCTATTCCGAGAAAGAAATGTTTAGTGGAACTAAATTTGCATTCTAACAATCTCCCAAAATAGTCAATGTCAATTTTGACCAAAATGATATGTAATGTTAGTTTAATAATGTAAATAAATTTGCTACATTATTTTGAGCTAACCAATTATTGGTAGCTCCAAGAAATATCGTTGCCGAAACGAGATCAATCACCCTATTTTGTTAAGAAAGTTGTTATGTCTTAGCTACGTTGCTATAGCAAACAACCAATAAGAATTGCGAACACTGAATAAAACATGAAAATTTCAGTCTTTACATTTGTTTCTATTGGTTAAAATTGTTAGCAACGTTGCTAATATTTAACAACTTCCTTACAAAATAGGGCTAATAGCCATATAATAGCCCAAATTCATAATAATTCAGCTAGTTTACATTTTCAACAAATTATAAAATCTCTACAAATGGCTAGAAATTTCTACAAAATTCTTTTGACTACTTTAAAACTTTAAAATAACTGTGAGCCAAATGATTGGTAAAAATAATTCGACATACATACATACATACATAAAATCACGCGTGTCCCACTTAGTGGGTTCGCACAAACCCGATAACAATAAGAACAACATCAACATCATACAACAAATCCTTACTCTTAAACATATTAAAGTGACCGATTTTCGGTAGCGAAATACCGCATCCGGATCACAATAATAGTTAGGAAACAATCATCCTTCGCCACACATTCCTATCTAAGCAGACTTCTTTTGCCTCGGCCACACTCATAATCGCATTCATACATGCTCTTCTCTTCATACTTGGAAATTCTCTCTCTTTAAGCACCCTACCAATCACATCCATCCACTTACACACTGGTCGGCCACGAAAACCCTCAACTTCACCAAGATATATACGCTTAACAAGCCGTTCACTCGCCATTCTCTACACATGCCCAAACCATCTCAACTGACTCACACCAACTCTCTTAATCACATTGTTCCTAACCATACATTCTTCATACACCAAATTATTCCTCACGCGATCCCGTCTGACATACCCACATACACCACGTAAATATATATACAATTCCAAATATTACAATTTTTTCATGTTCACTTATCCAAATGAAAACTTGATTAAATTTTGGTTACAATTGATCAACCGGACGTACCCTAATTTGAAGCTCAACATTTTTTTCTAAAAAAAACAGCTAAATATTATATGTTATAAATATTAAAGAATATTTTATTCTCTATATGATTTGGTAACGTTGTATTTAAATATAAAAATTATAAAGGAATTAATTTTCATAAATCTTGCAATGCTGGACCACCATGAAAACATTTTCAATAATATTACTAATTGACTGATATCACTGTCAAGTACAATTTACATATCTATGAAATAATTTCACTGAAAATAGACAAACTTTCTGTGTAGAATTTATATAAAATACATAGAAATGACGGGAGGTATTGTGCTGGCTACAACACTATAATGAAAATTAACATGAATATACCACTGTGATAACTAATTTGTGTTATTTGTTTCGCATAGAAGCTGTAGAATCTATTATTAAATCGTCGAGTAAAACTGTTTGTAATATATAGAATAAAAGCTTGTAATTTATGTAAATCCTTTATGGTTACATTGCTTCATAATTGAATTTATATGTACGAATATGTGAATGGCGGATTTGTATTTCACTTGAAATGTGTGATTACAAAATTAAACTCATTCTAGCTTAAATATTCATTACCCAAAATAAAAAAAAAACTGACAAAAATTACTGTAATTAGAATACTAACAAAATTGGGATTCTCATTTTCTGTTTATTTACAAATTGCCCTCACAGGATACACTCTTAGCAAATAAAATAATCGTGCTGTAAAAAAACTCAAATACATTACGAATAGACGGACAAAAACACTGTACAGACAAACAAAAAACTTCAAAAAATGACAAATGATAATCATACAATGTGGACTATTATTCATTGCTGCCAAATTACTGCCCAAAATGCTGTAAAAATAAAAGCATTTGTTTTGAGATTGCAGACATAAACAAATATTAAAATTGTAATTATAATTTGCTCATCCTGGTATATAATGACATTTGTCTGCACAGAATAATAATATCATAATTTTTTCACAGAATTAATTTATATATAAATTTGATCATTGTCACATGGTGCTCCCGTATTAAACATTTTAAATCTTAACATAAGGTCACTCAGGGAGAGATGGCTTACTGGGTGAGATAACTTTTGTACCAAAAGCTTTTCTCATTCGTTAAGGGTCGCTGTTTTATATTTTCTTCTTCCACTCATTTCTGTTTTGCGTGTCGTCCTCATTTAGATCCTTTTCTCTCAAGCCTTTGAATTGATTATTAAAAGGACACAAGATCATCAAATTGAGTTAAGATCGGTTGCAAATTGCACATGACACTGACATCTTCTTCTTCTTCTTTAGCTTTTCCTATTCGTTAGGGGTCGCTATTTTTTTATTTTATTCTTCCACTCGTTTCTGTCTTGCGTGTAGTCCTTATTCAGTTTTTTTTTTCTCTCAAGTCTTTCGCAATATATTCTTTCCATCTTATCTTTGGTCTTCCTCTGTTCTTCTACCTTCTATTACTAAGCTATTTTCTTCCAATATATTCTTTATTTCTCCTCATGACATGTTTAAACCAATGTAATCGTCTCTCTTGTATCTTTCTAGAAACTTTTAACAATCGAGTTATTTCTCTTACTTTTCTTATCGTATCTTTCCGTGTCTTCTGAAACATCTACCTCTACATCCTCACCTCTACCACATTCATTTTCTTTTCATTTACATTGACATCTATCAGTTAGAATTTTCTTAATATAGTATCTGTTTCCATGGATATAGTATAGCTGGATGACTTATAAGATTTAAATTCTTTATAATTATTTAACTCTATATCCATTGAATATGAAATATAAAATGCAATCAATTCGTATAAACAAGAATATTCTTTAATATTTACAACATTAAATATCAAAAAATAATATTTAACAGGGTTGTATCAAGAAAAATAGTTAAAATCTTCAAATGAGGGGACTTACGGTTGATCAATTATAACCAAAATCTAATCAAGTCTGCATATGGATGTAAGGAAGAGGAATACGTAAAAAATTGTAATTTTTGTAATTCTAGTATTGGAGATATCGCGGCCGAAATTATAGTCACACACACACAGACACATGTGCACGCAAATACACACACACACACACACACACACACACACACACACACACACACACACACACACACACACACACACACCGCTCACGCAAATACAGACATCATCGTAGAAATAGTAAAATCGTATTGTAGGGAGCTTAAAACGTCCCACCGAAATTTTTGATCAAAAACAATACCTTCCTTACCTAGAGGTGACGGAATGTAAAAAAGATCTTATAGAAAAAGCCTGTATTTGAAAGTATATAACTCATAAACAACATATATAAATGCGACGATTTTTTTAAATTGTGGATCAACTCTCCTAAATTTACCCTATCATAATATAACTATAAAATAACTTTAGTATCTTATATATCCTAAAACAAGTTAATAAACGATACTACTAAATTTTTAACTCATACTCAAAAATTAAAATGTACCTCTATGCCTCCTGATGTATGTAAATCAGCAAATTTGCCAAAATGGTCAGTTTAAAATCTACTTAACCTAAATCTAAATCATGTAATACTAATGAGATTTTATTTGTAAGGTTTTCTCTGGTTTCGTATTACCACAGTTATTTTTGGATGTATAACCCTGATGCTGTAGTAAATTTGACGTTCGGCATATTAATTCCACAACGCTCTATTCTTACGATTGTATCTAAAAGTTAGTAATCAAAACAACATGAGTGGCATAGAAAATCTTGTTTACGAATTTGGTAATTGCTTAACGAGTTCAAAGAACTTTATGGAAATTGTAAATTTTAGTAATTGTGAAATAAGTTGAATATAGCTGTCTACGTTTTGAGAATACAAAATAGAAAAAAATGAGTAGCTTTTAAAACAAAAGCCCACGGGGAGGATAAGTTAATCCCATGATAAAAATGTCAAATTACTTTGTCGAAAATAAACACGCCAGTTTTAGAATATTCCCTGTGGAGTTTTGGACGTTTCCTGGTATGAATTTTTACCGTACGTTGGAGATTTAAATTTTTCAACATTTCTGATGAACAAAAGTTATTGTTTCGTTTAAAAAAATAACTTTTTTGAGGTTAAGGTAATCGAATACGCAAATTTCTTCAAGATGGTGTGTAAATATTAGAAAATTAGTTACTGGATGTTAAGAAATATGAAAATAAATATTGATGAACAATTATATAATAATAAGATATTTTTATAGGACGCTTTTGTAGAAATCCGCAAAATTTAAATTGTTCTAACTTGTGACTATGATATTTTTTGTTATAAGTACAAAAGTACAATTATTGGACTATGCTTGTTCTTGCCTAGAGCTTTTCAATATATAATTATTTGTATGTACCTGAACTTACCTATTATTAAAATTAAAATTTATTATGATCAAGGGAAAAAGTCGCTGTCACCAAATTTGTGTTTTTGATCTTCGGTTACAAATAATGAATTAAAAAATATGGAATAACTCGATTCCACTACGATTTTGAAAAAAAAACTATTTTTGTTCATTAAGATCCTTTCTAATAAATCATTCTACTAAATAGATAGTTGCTGCATGAAAATAATAATCGTATTACTTTTGTAAATCGTGCTGTCTTTAAATATTTCCACCTGTAAAAATAACAAAACTACATTTTTAATCTTTTACGATGATGTCTGTCTGTGTGTGTGTGTGTGTGTGTGTGTGTGTGTGTGTGTGTATTTACGTGTGTGGACGATGGAAGAACGAGTTCTCAAAAACTATAATAATGTCAGTTTGTAATTAAACATTTTTCAATCGGACATTACTGGAAAGAGCTAAAAAGGTTTTGGTAATATTTGAACAACTGTAATTAGCAAATTCTTAAAAAAATCTTCTAAATAGTATTTTTTATAAATTTGGAGTAAAAAACTGACAGATAAATGTCAGTGTCATAAATCCAGAGATATTACTGAAGATTTTTTTAGGACGTACATACATTGTATTACACATTTCTTATTGTATTAATAGGTAAATATTTAAAATTATAAGTATAATACATATACCATTCAAAAATACTGTCAATTCCGACAATGAATTGGAAACATTTTGAAAAATTAGAAGAACACAAAATTTCTTTATAGAATGAATTTAAAATTTTAAAAATCTAAATATAAAGAATAGATATAAGCAGAATGTTAGGTGTAGATTGTAGGTGTGAAGAAATGTTAAATACAATAGGGCGCGAGCAGTCATGTGACTTTGTTGGCTTTGACAAGCAGATATGAGGGCCCGTGTCAAAATAATAGCTAGTAATTATATACATAGATATCAAATATCATAATTCTTCATTCTATGTGATTCAGACAAATAAATTCCACACTCCTGAAGTGAATTTAGAAAATCTTGAAATTTTTATGAAAAATTCTGACATTTGACATCTATGTACATAATTATTAATTGTCATTCTAACACGGGCCCCCTATCTGCTTGTCAAGGCCAACAATATCACATGCCTGCTCGCACCATATACTTGTAACCAAAAACGGAAGTGGCGAGAGGTATTTTGCTGGCCACAACAGATTTTTACCAAATGGTCGAACTTTCTTGGTCTTCTAATATAAATGGTTGATGTTACATATATTGTTAGCGAGCAGTTGATAGGCATTTTTTATCTCTGTTAAACAAAAGACAGAGGTAAAACAATGCTGGCCAAATACTCGCTAATCACCCTAAATCAGTTGTTCTTACTACCAGCCTATATAATATATTTTAAAGAAAAACAAATTTTAAAAGCAAATATACATTATTTAGGAGTGCTTACTGTTCCATCGGGTTATGGTCCCCACTATTATAACCAAAGACTAAACATTTAATCTGTTGAACCCTTTTAAGTTCATAAAAATGCATTACAGAAAAAAATCCTATATGTATTATCTTTCCATTTTGCCGTAAAATTCAGTGAACTAAAATCATTAAAAAAACTTTGTAAATATTGTAAAGGTCTACCACTAAAAAAATTAAAAGCACTACCAACACAAAGAAAGCAAAACCCCTGAAGTTTCAGCCTATTCCCTACTCGCTTGATCCTCTCCAGTGAATATGACAGGATTGCCTCCAGGCCTCGAGAGAGAGAGAGAGGGACAAAGAGAGACGGAGAGCACGAGAGAGATGGGGAGGAGAAGAGAAGCTGTCTATGAGAGAAAGTGCAGCAGGAGGACAATGATCCCAAACAGAGCAGGACTAGAGATATTTGGGAATAGTTGGAATTAGTGTAGGATGAAATTAAGGGCCGGACAATGACTTGGAGATAATGCAAGCCATTGAACTTTGGAAATTAAGATGAATTAAGTTTTTGAATTACGGAGCGGTTTTCATAACTTGGATGCTGTTAATAGTGGTAATAGTGTTAGAGAGGTCAGGAGTTCATTTCCCGAACACACTATCAAACAAAAAAAAATCTGTTGTGGCCAGCAACCTTCCGTCAATCCTGTGTATAATGTATAAATTCCATACATAATTTTTCTTGGAAAAGATTCTAAATTTCCAGTAAAATTATTTCATAAACAAACTATTCAAATTGCACTTGACACTGACATCTTCTTCCTCTTTAGTTTTTCCCATTCGTTAGGAGTCGATATTTTTGCGTGTCGTTCTCATTCGGTTCTTTTTCTCTCAAGCCTTCCATCTTATCTTTGGTCTTTCTCTGCTTCTTCAACCTACCATTACTAAACTACCCATTCTTGTTCAAATATAATTCTTCATTTCTCCTCATGACATGTTCAAACCAATGTAATCGTCTTTCTTGTATTTTCTAGAAATTTGTAACACTAGAGTTATTTTTTTACCGTATCTTTCCGTGTGTTCCCCAACATCTACTTCAACATCCTCATCTCTGCCACATTAATTTACTTTTTATTCATAATGACATCTGTCAATTTGAATTATATGAATATATTAGCAGTTCCCAAGTTTGGCATAGCTGGCTGAATTATAAAATTTAATTTCTTTAAAATTCTTTAACTCTGTATCTATTGAATATGAAGTATAAAATGTAATGAAATCGTATAGAGAATAATATATTCTTTAAGTTATAATAATATTAAATGTCAATAAATCAAATTTAACTGTTAAATCTTCAAATGAGGGTACTTCCGGTTCACCAATTATAACCAAAATCTAATCACTTGTTCTTCTGGATGTAAACTTGAGGAATACGAAAAAAATATCATTTTTGGAATCGTGGTATTGAAGTTATGGGATCCGGAACTTTTGTCACACACACACAGACACACACACAGACACACACACATACATACATACATACATACAGACATCATCGCAAAAATGGTAAAATCGTATTATATGGACCCTAAAACATGCTTATTCAGTAAAAACTTATCATTGAATTTTTTGACCAAAGACAATATCTTCCTTACCTAAAGGTGACGGAAGGTTTATATAAATACCATACAGAAAGTTTCTTGTACTTTCAGTAAAATTATTTCAGATACATTGTGTAATGCAATCAAATTGTATATAAATCACATTTAGCTCTGTTTTTTTTTAAATTAAAACAGTTAAGAGCTACAAATTAAGGTACATCCGGTTGATCAAATCAAGTCTTCGTTTAGATGTAAGAATGAGGAATAGGAAAAATTGTAATTTTTGAAACTTTAACATTGGAGTTATCGCGGCCGAAATGATCGTCACACACACATGCATACACACACCCACACCCACCCACACACACACACACACACACACACACACACACACACACACACATAGACATCATCGTAAAAATAGTAAATTCATATTCTAGACAGCCCAGAAAGTGTTTATTCATTAAATACTTACCATCGAATTTTTTGACCAAAGATAATACCTTCCTTACCTAAAGGTGATAGAAGATAAAAATTAAATGACTCTCCTCAACATTTGAAAAATATAATTTAGCTTGAAATTATTAAAGATAAAACTTGGAATTGAACAAATTAAAATCAGTGTTCATGTCTTTGAGACATTAAAATCAAGACTGTCAATTAAAATGTCTTGTTTTATTTATATATGTATAGGCAGTTCAAACAAATTGACTATCGAAATAAATTTATTTGGTCGTAAATATTTTATTTTCTAGGCGTATAAAAAACCGTCTATAACATATATTTTTTTAATATATACGGTTTTGTTTGGATGTCTAATACGTGTACAAAATTACAAATCTATAAACATATAAAGTTTTTCTTTTATTTAATGATTCACCAAGATCGATTCATATTAGTCTGTTGAATTTTAAGGTTAACAAACTGTGAAAAAACTATTTTTATATTTATCAATAATATCCTGCTATTTTGAGTGCAGTGATAAAAATATTAAGTAAACATATTGAATTTTATGCAGTGTAATTAGCATAGATAATAATAGAATTTTCTCTTCCTATTTACTTCTTGAGTTCATGCCTCAATCGTTTGTTGACAATTGTATTAATAATAGGTCATAAACAACTATAACAAGTTTCTTATTATCGATTTACATAAAAAAAATTGTTTACTTCTACTTGCATAATAATGATAAGAATCCTTGTTGCTGTCACATAAACTCAGACTTGGGTACTCTTTCTGAAATTAATAATTATTCATGGTCAATTTAAGAGATAATAAATGTCGTGCACGTGCCAAATTATATACTGAGGAACAGAAGTTTCAGTTTTAATTAGCTGAGAATAGGCAGGCGTCTTGAAAATTTTACACAGAATTTAGAATTATTTCTTCAATGGTTTCAGCTCTTACTTTTTGAAACTTCCACTCCATTATTTAAAAGGAGGGTTAAAAATTACATAATATAACAAGTGATACGATTATCATCGATGATATTCTCGAGTGAAACCGAGATGCAGATTTCACGAGTCCGAAGGACGTGTTGAAATGTGCTGTTTCGGTTTCACGAGCAATATCTTCGATTATTAATCATATCACGAGCTTATATTTAATGAGAGAATATAATGAAGTTTTGCAATCTAACCTAACTTTTGATATACATATTCATATTGTATTAAAACATGGTACTTACGAGTTTTATTTAATATTTCGGAGTTTGAATTATTGTTATTATTTATTTTTATACTTAAAATTAACTGTCAATGTCATAAATAAAGAAAACAAATCCCTTAGTAACGACTATAAATACGGTCATAATTTCCTTGTTTTTTATCATCGCTGTGATAAACGCGTAGCTAGGGAGATTCTGAATGTTGATTGGCGGAAAACATGTCACGTGACTACGGAATTATATTCTCAACGAAATAAAAGTATAAGTGAAACTAAAAACCGTGTAATTTTTAATCCTTCTTTTAAATAATTAGAATTATTTATTTATATAATGTATAACATTTTTAGGCTCATTCGATGGAGTATTTTTTTCTGATTTCAACAATATAATCATTTTATATTCATACATAATAAAAATATTGAGGAAAAAATGAAGTTTAAATAAATTTAATTTTTACCTCTCGCTAAGAGAGGTATAGGATTCATGCTAAAAATCGCATATCCAGATTTTAATGAATAAGTACGTTTTAAGGTCCTTACAATCCGTTTTTAACATTTTTACAATAATGTCTGTGTGTGTGTGTGTGTGTGTGTGTGTGTGTGTGTGTGTGTGTGTGTGTGTGTGTGTGTGTGTGTGTGTGTGTGTGTGTGTGTGTGTGTGTGTGTGTGTGGATGTTGGAAGGATGATTTCTCAAGAACTATAAGACTTAATATCTGTTTAACTACGTATTTCCCAATCGGACATTAATGGGAAGAGTTGAAAAGGTTTTGTTAACAATTGAACAACTAAATATTATTTAAAAAAAAAATGTTTTTGCCAATATTAAAGAAAATTAAATTCTCTATCTGATACATTTAAATATTTTATTATATCTTCTATAGATTTATTTGTTGTAATAAATCTTACAGCCGAAATAATGCCATATTTGTAACTGACAGATAAATGTCAGTGCCAGAAATCCGGAGACAGTATTGAAGACTTTTTCTGGGATGTACATACATAGTATTTCTTATTGTATGAATAGTTAAATATTTAAAATTATAGGTATATTATACATACCCTTCAGAAATACTGTTATAATCCCGACAATGAATTGGAAACATCTCGAAAAATTAGAAAAGTAGGACAAACTATCTTCATAGAATGAATTTAAAATTAACAAATCTAAATATAAATAGAATTTTTGGTGTAGAGTGTAGGTATACAATAAAAGTTAAATACAATAGGGCGCGAACAATCATGTGACTTTGTTAGCCTTGACAAGTAGATTTGGGGGCCCGTGTCGGAATGATAGCTAGTAATTATGTACATAGATGTCAAATATCATAGATTTTCATTCTAAATTTTGTGATTTTCCAATTCCATGTGGTTTATTTTCCTAGACATTCGCGGTGACAAATTTGACAGTATTTGTGGCAGAACTATGCCATTTTCAGAGGAGCGATGAACTTTATAAACACAGCCTGCATTCTTTATTCTTAACATGGCATGTTTCAAATTTATTATTTATCTTTTGAGCAGAAACTAAGTAAATTAGTTAAAGATAAATTATTCAAATTTTGCTCTTTGAAATTCTGGCAAAGACATTACTAAACTTTGGTAGACATTATTTAATTTACATTTTAAGTCAAAGTTCTGAATTTCAGGATTACAAGAAAATTCTTTTATAATTTATTCGGTAGAAAATTCAGCAAAATATTAAAAAAATATTTACTTAAAAATCTTATCTCCAAATATGAAACCACATATAATTCTTCAGAACATATTTATATTCTTATAAATTTTTAATCAGTAAGAAAAAAGTGTTGATCAGAAGAACAACTCTTTATATAGTGAGAAAAAATGGTTTTTAAATATAAGCATCATAGAACAAGGTATTTAAACTTTATTAAATGTTAATATTTATTGTCAAAGTGATTATTGGTAAGACTTGATGGTTTTTTTGTTTTGTATAAAAACAAATACTTAGAAAAAGTTGAAAGAACTATATAAAAATAACACCGATAAATCGAAACTTCCATGTCATGTTTGTACAAAAAAATAAATAACTGATAAAAATGTAAGTAAATTATCTGGTCGTCATCTTTATTTAGATAAGTGCAATAACCTAAAAGACAATATAATATAATACTTATGTAATGCAATTTTGCACGTTTGTTTTGCGTCCATTTTACTGATGTGCGAAACAAATATATATTTAATTATATACAAACAATCAAAATGTTGATAACCTCTAACATTTTTGAGATTGGTCCAAGTTAAATGGCAAAGAGCTTAGCAACGATTTTTGTTTTCAACAGATACCAAAATATTTGAAGGATCCTTCAATTTTCAAAAGTAGTCAATTGTTTCTATTGGCAGGTTTCGGCAATGATGAAATATTTGTATAGTTGAGGCCTGTATCAGGCGTCACCTAACGGGCTCTCCAAACTGTTGCCGAGAGCGCACTACAAAAGTAACTTTCACGCTATTTATAAATAAAAATAAATATATCATCACGGCATATTATCCATTACCGTGCAGGCGTTTATCAGGCGTCACCTCACTGACACTATTTGGCGTTGGTCGGGACTGAACTCGGTTCCCCAGATTCGCGACCAGACACTCAAGCACATGGTCACGAGACCCCATCAAAACTGTAAAATATTGTTGGTAATTTTTCGACTGTGATGTGGATTAGGTGTTAACAATTATTCAGCATTTATTCTTACTATACCAACGTTTCGGTGCACCGTTGCACCTTCTTCAGTGTCTACAAAAATTATACAACAAAAATATAATACATACAAAGTAACATGAACATTATCACACTTACAGTAAGATCATACAAATTGTTACAATTCATGTACACAAAATAAATTCGTACAAAACATTCAGTTAATTTATTAAACATCGTACAAAAAATTCAAACATCATACACACATCCATTTGCTCTAAAAAACGACAACCGAATACGGAAAATAGCCGGACTTTGGTAACATTATTGATACGGACTCCTATTGGCCGTCTGTACACCAATACTAAAGTAGCAAATTGTAGGAATTTAAATTTACTATTTTCCGTATTATTGGGTTATCTTTTTTAGAGCAAATGGATGTGTGTATGCTCTTTGATTTTTTTGTACGATGTTTAATAAATTAACTGAATGATTTGTACGAATGTGTTTTGTGTACATGAATTGTAACAATTTGTGAGATCTTACTATAAGTGTGATAATGTCCATGTTATTTTGTAAGAATAAATGCTGTTTGACTGAACTTTCGCATAATTGTTAACACCATGGTAAAATATTTTCTAGTTTTAAATTTGACTTCAGTTCCTGGAAATATTTTTATAATCTATCTATTTAGTAGTAACTATCGATCGAATACAAATTTGTTTTGTAAACATTGTTTAAAATTCCGGAAAAAAAATGCACCCTTTTTCTTATTGGAGCATGACAACGCAACCCTTATGAGTTTTCTCGGGTCAGTGACTTATAAACTTAGCTAAAGGGTGATATAGTTAATGAGAAACTGAAGCCACTATGAGAATTTCACCCTAACAGGGCCTCTGAACTACTTCCTGTATATCATCCAATCCAATTAGATGCCAAACGCTAATGAGATGACAGATGAAAATGAATTTTCTAAAGGCCGCATTTTCAAAAACCTTTTGAAATCAACTAGTAGTAACTATTTCTGAAATAATTCCGGGTGGATATTAAAAAAGGAATCCTGATTGAAAATTCATAACTTCGGAGTACACTGACATATCGATTTATATATATTTTTACCTTCCGATACCTAGGTAAGGAAGGTATTGTCTTTGGTCAATAAATTTGGTAGTTAGTTTTCAACGAATTAGCACATTTTAAGGTCCCTACAATATGATTTTACTATTTTTATGATGATGTTTGTATGTATGTATGTGTGTGTGTGTGTGTGTGTGTGTAATTTCGGCCGCGGTAACTCCAATACTAAAAATCCAAAAACTACTATTTTGTAAATAGCTCTATATTCGCTTTTAGTTTAGAATTTAGTTTAATTGAAATTGGTTATCATTTACTAATTAAATAGCATGAACATCAAATTACATAAATGCAATGACTTAAAGAATATTATTAGAACAAATTAATTAAAGTTTATATAAGTAAAGTTCTGTAAGTAAATGTTTAGTTACCAATCAAAGTAATTAGTAGTAATATTGATTGCAAACTGAACTCTACTAACTTTGCAAACTGTGCCAAAATATTTATAGAGGTTGTTTACACAGCTCAACTGTTTAATCAGAGATCTCTTGACTTTTTATTTAACAAACAGGAAGCTTGGCAAGAAATTTGCCACTTTAGAAGTCCACACATATCAAGATGAAGGGAATTTGTTGTTCTCTTCAGACATCTTTATTGAAATGACGGACAGACTTGGCTTAGTAATAACAATCTTAATTTCAAAATGTTGCAATTTTGAATACTCTGTACGTGTGTATGATTGTCACACAAACATTGTAAAAAAATTGTCACACACACACACACACACACACACACACACACACACACACACACACACACACACACACAGACATTGTAAAAATAGTAAAAACGTGTTGTGGGACCCTAATTCATGCTTATTCACTGAACACTCATTATCGAATTTTTGGACCGAAAACATTACCTCCTTTACCCACGTATGTAGGTTGGCGGGAGGTAAAAACTGAATCCTTGTCAACTTGCAGACTTCGAAAAGGGCTAAAATCCTACAGTAGTTTTTTTAGACAGAAGATTCAAACCCCGGCAATGAGGACACATTCGTAAATATTTCTCTATCCACAATTGGCGATGATTTTCGCGAAGAGCTCGCGTTTGGTGATGTGAATGACCCATGGCACTCGCGCACATGTGTGGCAGTGAGTCAGTGAGTCAGTACTTGCTGACTACGGAGGCTGGAAGAAGTTCGCAATAGCTTAGCTACAGACCGTTAGCATGACGAAGCAAAGATACTGTTACTAGCTAAGTTGCACACTGTATCATCCAGAAGACAGAAAATAAATAGAATAGATCATTTAGGAAAATAGGACAGGGATTTCGTCTTTGAAGCTATCGTGGAGAGGGCACCATAGGGTCGTGATTTAATTTTTTTACCCACAACACTTTTCTATTTTATTTTTGTTTGCTTCTTGCTCAGACGTAAGAAACAATTGAATTGATTATTAAAAGGACACTAGTCCACAAAATCATCAAATTAAGTTTGGTAATGTTATCCCGAATCATTGCCATTAGATAAATCATTTTTTAGTTTTCCGTAAGCCGGTGATTTATATATTTTTTATATGTAGTGTCGCAGTGTCTAACTAAACATTTATATTTTATATATATATATATATATATATATATATATATATATATATATATATATATATATATATTTATTTTTTGATAGGACATTTGTCCAGTCACTTTAAATATAATATTTTGCAAGGTGCAATATTGAATTTTCATGAATTTGTTTGTTTGTGCCGATTTATATTGTTTATACATAAATAAAAAATCTGATGTGGCCAGGACATTACCTTCTGTCAATCCTGTGTATTACATAAATTTTCTTGCAAAAGATCCTATATTTCCGGTGAAATTATTTCATAAACAATCTATGCAAATTGCACTTGATACTGACATCTTATTTAGCTTTTTCCGTTCATTAGGGGTGGCTATTTTTTTTTTTCACTCATATCTGTTTTGCGTGTCGTCCTCATTCAATTTTTGGTCTTTCTTTGTTTATTCTACCTTCTATTACTAAGCTACACAATCTTCTTCAAATATATTTTTCATCTCTCCTTATGACATGTTCAAACCTTTGTAATCGTGTCTCTTGTATCTATCTAGAAATTCTATCACTCGAGCCATTTCCCTTCTTCTTTAATTTATTTCCTATCTTTTCGCGTCTTCCCCAATATCTATCTCAACTTCCTCATCTCTACCACATTCATTTTCTTTTCATTGATACTAACATCTGTCAATTAGAATTTTCTGAATATTTTAGCAGTTTTCCATGGTTAACGTAGCTGGTTGATTTATAAAATTTAATGTCTTTATAATTCTTTAACTCTATATCTATTGAATATGAAATATAAAATACAATCAAATAGTATAGAGAATAATATATTATTAAAGTTATAATCACTTGTTCTTCTGGATGTAAACTTGAGGAATACGAAAAAAATATAATTTTTGGAGTCGTGGTATTGAAGTTATGCGATCACACACACACAGACACACATACATACATATAGCCATCATCGTAAAAATGGTAAAATCGTATTACAAGCTTATTCCCTAAAAACTCATCATTGAATTTTTTGAACAAAGACAATACCTTCCTTACCTAAAGGTGACGAAAGGTAATAATTCCAAATAAATAAATCATTTAAGACTAGTGCTCCTTTTAGCATCAATACGCATTCTAAAATATGACATTCTAATTCCTGAACAGAGAAACATTATTCTATATGGTAAAATATGATAAATCAATAGTAAGAAATAAATTTAATTTAATTCATAATAATAGTACTAAACATTTATTCAAGTTATGTAAGTTTCAAAAGTAAAGATGCTGGTGTTCAAATACATCTGCGTGATGCTAAACATAGGTACCTACTCTATAATAAATATAAGTACACCAGAGGAAGATGTAATAAAGTTGTCCAAATTTTCGTTCCTGGAACTCTGAGCGGTTGTTCTATTTAACTTCAGCTTGAGATAAGCAATCCATCTCTTATAAATAGCTTGCTGTATAAAAGTGCATTGACCAGTTGATCGCGACGAATATTTCGCATTGTTTACATTTCGCATGTGTTCTTATCGTTCATTTTGGCGACGGTTCCAATGATCACGAACTTGCACGTACAGTATATCATTCTAAAGGTATAAGGTCGATGTACCAGGCAAATATTTGATAAATTTCGTCTATGAAATCTGTTTGTTTATGCGGTAAATTTGCAGAGGTTTATGCTTTCTGTTATCAAATTTATTTTGGGAATGATAAAGAATAATTTGTTGACATTTCCAAGAAATTCTAGAATTTTTGTGATTTACAACTACAGTAGAACCCCGGTTAACCGAAATAAAGGGGGGGCAGCCGTTTCGGATAACGAATTTTTCGGTTAACCTATTAACGTCTAAAAATAGCCTACATATGTACTAAAATGGGTGTGCAGGGGAAATGAATTATTTTGAAACAATGTACATTACATAATATACCTACAGTAAAATTTTTGAAAGATGTATGTATATATATATATATATATATATATATATATATAAATTAAAAACCTAAAATTATTTCGGGGTGGACCCGGGCCCCTCGGGCCTCCCCCCTATATACGCCACTGAATAATAACTACAGTTATTAAATTATATGTGATAATAACCTATATCCTATGCTCTACATAACCTCTAAATCTATGTCGTAATAATAATTGTGTATCTCTTAAATAAATGAATTTTTATTACCTTTACAGATTCATAGTGTGATTATTTAATATTCCTTTATAATATAATATCACATTTTCCACAAATAAATAGGGAAATGAATACTCAGTATGTTTGACATTGGTCCGGCTGTTTGACGTGTATTTTCTGTCTGTAATACTTAAACTTTTGTTAGTGAAGTCCTCTTATCATGAATAAAGCTATACGAACGCCGAGATGACTGACATGCATTTCATTTATGGACTTGCTGATGGCAATTCATTACAAGCTAGGCGGATTCTTGCATCGTAGCTGGAGGTAGTCATTTTCAACAGTACTTGTAGATTAAGAAACTTTACATGTAATTTTTCGAAACAAAACGGCTTTTCAAAAATCATTAAAGGACAAAATCATCTTAGAATGGTCCAGGGAATAATTCCTTCAATTTTTGCCCTATGTTTAATAAACACCCTGTATAGAGGTACCCTAGGTTGTTTAAGATTAAGCCGCCATTTAAGTATTATAATCCCTCTCAATATACTAAGTGATTCAACTCATGGTAAATTAAATTAAAAATGTTTACAATACTTCATGTAACAGGCATTCACACTGTCGTGGTGAGTGCATCACAAACCACAAGGGTGACTGACAAATAGCATATTTCATTGTTTTTGAAGTTTGCGTCTACCCGGGGTCAATGACTCTATTGTCTTAAGGGAAAGGGAGACACATCAACATCAGGGCCACAAACAATGAGTCATGAGGTCACCGTTTACACAGGAAATGAAAGCGGTAAGCCACCATTCATTAAAACTTATGGAGGACGTGAATACTTACAAGCCCTTTCAAAACCATATACCGTACAAAGCGTAGATCACTATCAAACAACAATTCAATTTAAATTCTAATAGATAGCGTTTACTGGTTTACTTAATTATATACAAACAAGAAATTAGCCTTTGATATATGGTTTAATTACTAGACATTGTGGAAATGTCTATCAATATTATTAAAATAAATTATTTAAATGTATTTAAATCGTTGTTGACAATAAAAATAACTTATTTTGATTGCAACAAAATGCAGTGAAATTTTGATTACAACAATGCATAATTTATGACTAAACAAAGAAAAATTAATTACAATGATGAATTAATCATTTCCAATAATAAGTAGTACTAATAATACTGCACTTAGGAATATGCAGTGTTGTCTTTAGGCACGGGCCTAACACAACAACAAATCATTGACATTTTTACCTCTCGCTAAGAGAGGTATTGGATTCATGCTAAAAATCGCATATCCAGATTTTATTGAATAAGCACGATTTAAGGTCCATAGAATCCGATTTTAACATTTTTACAATGATGTCTGTGTGTGTGTGTGTGTGTGTGTGTGTGTGTGTGTGTGTGTGTGTGTGGATGTGTGTGCGTGTGTGAGGTTGTTGGAGACACGATTTCTCAAATTCTATAAGACTAAAGACCTGTATAACTACGGATTCCTCAATCTAACAGTAATGGGAAGAGTTGAATAGGTTCTGGTAACAATTGGACAACCGGAAGTGGTAGTTTCTAAAAAAAAAATTTAAAATATTATTTTTTTTTAATTTGTTACTACAAATATTAAAGATAATTAAATTCTCAATCTGACACATTTAATTTTTTATTATATCTCGTATAGGTTTGGAGATATAGTATATAATAATATAGAATAATCTGTTGTAATAAATCTTGTTGCCCGAATAACAGTTGCAATATTCAAATTTTTGTAATTGACAAATAAATGCAAAATGTCAGTGTCAGATTTTTCTGGGAGGTATGAGTACATTTAATATATATTATTGTATTATTAATTTAATATGTTTTTAAATTACAGGTATGTTAATATTACATATATCCTTAAGAAATACTGCTAATACCATCAATGAATTTCAAGAATTTTGAACATATTAGAATAGTACGATAAAATTTCTTATAGAACGAAAGAAGAGAAACAATTTCAATTATTTGTGTGTATACAAGAAATGTTAAATTCGTTACGTATAGGGCGCGAGCAGTCATATGACTTTGTTGGCCTTAGCAAGCAGATATGAGGATCCGTGTCAGAATAACGGCTAGTAGTTATTTACATAGATGTCACAATTGTAATATGTCATAATTTTTCATTCAAAATTTCAAAATATTCTGATGTTTATTTGTCATCCATTGTCGAGGAAAATAATCCACATGGATTTGGAAAATCATAATGTTTCGGATGAAATCTTATGATACTTGACACCTATGTATATTACTAGCTCTCATTCTGACATGGGCCCCCATATCTGCTTGCCAAGGCCAACAAAGTTACATAACTGCTCGCGCCCTATGCAACATAAAATGAAAATGGCGAGAGGTATTGTGCTGGCCACAACAGATTTTTTTTATTTCGATCAAACATTAAACAAACAAAAGTTGTGAATACTTCTGCAAGGTTTTTGGGGGCCCCTGAAAAACAAGAAACGAACTGAGAGCCAACAATAAACCCGAATACTTTCCAATAATTACAATTATTAGGGACTCGCAGAAAAAGTTTAAGGTGGCACCTACATAATACAATCAGCTATATGTCACAGCTAACATCAACGGATATTTTTGGGGGCTATTACATAACTTTTCAAGACGATTTAAAAGACGTATACCATGACCGTCTGGGGTGCCCTCATCAAAAATGAACTGCGGAACAATATGAGTCAGGAGCAATTAAAATGTTTATCTCTGATGAGCATTGAAAATGATGTTTTGCAAAAAATTGATTTTAAAGATGTGATCGAAGATTTTGCGTTACAAAAGTCCCGAAGAAAACCTGTCTAATAATCTGTATGACAAAGATAATAAACCTACAAAATATCTGTTTTTGTTGAAAAAAATATTTTATAGGGGGGAGGGGCCCCACGTACTAATGGCCCAGGGCCCCGAAAATCTTAAAAACGGCACTGGGAATATGCATGTACAGGATGAAACAATTTCGCATTGCTTTTATGAAACGCTATAGAAAATTGATGTACGTCATTATGGACCTAATTTTTAAAACAGTTTTAGTAGGCACCACAGGAATTTTTGATCGTCTCTGGTTTATCAAATATTAAAATATATTTCGTGACTTGTAAATAGACATCAATACACTATTTAGTATTAGTAAAACAAACTTAAAAATAGCGTTTTAAGTTTGCACATCCATTATTGACTTGACTATAGTCGTAATTCGTTCTCGTATTCATCAGTCAATATTTGCTACATCTCATTGAGAACATATAGGTTAAGTAACTCACACTTTCTATCTGTGTTGACTTTTTTATTGTCAATTTCGATAAATCAGTCTTTCACAACGCCAAGTTGCTATCTTGTGTGTTTTAGAAACGTGAGTGTAAATAAGAAACACCGGAAAATTAAATCTAATTAGCTGCCAAAGAAACACACTAAGATTTGCCTAACTTTACTTTTTCCTATTTCCTAAAAAATATGTACTTAAATTTATAAAATTTCATAGGTACATATAAAAGCCTAAAATAGTAAAATTGAAAAGTTTCGGATTATATTTTAATACAGTTTTTCATTAAAAACTGTTATGGGCTTCAAGTAAAGTATCACTTTCGGTTTATCAATTTTAGTCAAAATGTAATATGATGTTTCCCTTAATATAAAAGTCTTAAATATTAAAATTGAAAAGTTTTGGATTATATTTTAATATAGTTCTTCATTAAAAACTGTTATGGGTTTCAAGTAAAGAATCACTTCCGGTTTATCAATTTTAGTCAAAATCTAATATGTTGTTTCTCTTGATATAAAAGTCTTAAATAGTAAAATTTAAAAGTTTTGGATTATATTTTAATACAGTTTTTCATTAAAAACTGTTATGGTCTTCAAATAAAGTATCACTTCCGGTGTATCAATTTTAGTCAAAATCTAATATATTGTTCCCCTTGATATAATAGTCTTAAATACTAAAATTGAAAAGTTTTGGATCATTTTACTACAGTTCTTCATTAAAAACTGTTATGGGCTTCAAGTAAAGTGTCACTTCCGGTTTATCAAGTTATTCAAAATATAATATGTTGTTCCCCTTGATATAAAAGTCTTAAATACTATAATTGGATAGTTTTTGATTATATTTTAATATAGCTTTTCATGAAAAACTGTTATGGGCTTCAAGTAAAGTACCACTTCCGGTTTGTCAATTTCAGTCAACATATAATATGTTGTTTGCCTTGATAAAAAAGTCCTAAATACTAAAATTGAAAAGTTTTAGATTATATTTTAATATAGTTCTTCATGAAAAACTGTTATGGGCTTCAAGTAAAGTACCACTTCCGGTTTGTCAATTTCTGTCAAAATATAATATGTTGTTCCCCTTGATATGAAAGTCATAAATACTAAAATTGAAAATTTTTAGATTATATTTTAATATAGTTCTTCATGAAAAACTGTTAGAGGCTTCAAGTATAGTACCACTTCCGGTTTGTCAATTTTAGTCAAAATACAATATGTTGTTCTCCTTGATATAAAAGTTCTAAATACTAAAATTGAAAATGTTTAGATTATATTTTAATATAGTTCTTGATCAAAAACTGTTATGGGCTTCAAGTAAAGTATCACTTCCGGTTTATCGATTTTACTCAAAATCTAATATGTTGTTCCCATTGATGCAAAAGTCTTAAATACTAAAATTGAAAGGTTTTAGATTATATTTTAATATAGTTCTTCATGAAAAACTGTTATGGGCTTCAAGTAAAGTACCACTTCCGGTTTGTCAATTTCAGTCAAAATATAATAAGTTGTTTCCCTTGATATAAAAGTCCTAAATATTAAAATTGAAAAAAATTAGATTATATTTTAATACATTTCTTCATGAAAAACTGTTATGGGCTTCAAGTAAAGTATCACTTTCGGTTTGTCAATTTTCCGAAATATTAATTTTTTATAGTTTTTCTACAAAAATACACTATATCCCGGACTACAATTACTTGTCACCGAGATATGCTGCGGACTTAATACTATGTTTCCCAACAAAAATTACAGTAAAAAGAAGAGTCCATTGAAATGAAATAGTTATATATTTCGCTCTCTGTCTTACAAAAAATAAATATTTGCGAGTAAGTGTACAATCCTGTTCGTTGTTACTCTATGACATGTTGTCTCTGTCTTACAATGTATAAGATAAATATGTTGTAAGACAGAGACAACATGTCATAGAATAACAACGAACAGGATTGTACACTTACTCGCAAATATTTATTTTTTGTAAGACAGAGAGCGAAATATATATCTATTTCATTTCAATGGACTCTTCTTTTTACTGTAATTTTTGTTGGGAAACATAGTGTTAAGTCCGCAGAATATCTCGGTGACAAATAATTGTAGTCAGGGATATAGTGTATTTTTGTAGGAAAACTATAAAAAAATTAATATTTCGGGAACGGGAAAAGACATCTATATATTTTTTTCAAATATAAACACAAAAAGATTAACCAAATGGAACAACATATTATATTTTGACTGAAATTGACAAACCGGAAATGGTACTTTACTTAAAGCCCGTAACAGTTTTTCATGAAGAACTGTATTAAAATATAATCTAAAAATTTTCAATTTTAGTATTTAGAATTTTTATATCAAAGGGAAAAACATATTATATTTTGACTGAAATTGACAAACCGGAAGTGGTACTTTACTTAAAGCCCGTAACAGTTTTTCATGAAGAACTATATTAAAATATAATCTAAAAATTTTCAATTTTAGTATTTAGGATTTTTATATCAAAGGGAACAACATATTATATTTTGAATGAAATTGACAAACCGGAAGTGGTACTTTACTTGAAGCCCGTAACAGTTTTTCATGAAGAACTGTATTAAAATATAATCTAAAAATTTTCAATTTTTGTATTTAGGATTTTTATAACAAAGGGAACAACATATTACATTTTGACTGAAATTGACAAACCGGAAGTGATACTTTATTTGAAGCCCATAACAGTTTTTCGTGAAGAACTATATTAAAATATAATCTAAAAAATTTCAATTTTAGTATTAAGGACTTTTATATCAAGGAGAACAATATATTATATTTTAACTGAAATTGACAAACCGGAAGTGATACTTTACTTGAAGTTCATAACAGTTTTTCATGAAGAACTATATTAAAATATAATCTAAAAATTTTCAATTTTAGTATTTAAGACTTTTTATATCAAGGGGAACAACATATTTTATTTTGACTGAAATTGATAAACCGGAAGTGATACTTTACTTGAAGCCCATAACAGTTTTTATTACCACCTTTTATAAATTGGAATGGAGGACATAAAGTATCACAAAAAATTATGAACACAAAGTTACAATAAACACTTATATAAGTACTCGCTTTTCGAATAAAATTTAGAAATAAAATAAATATATTATTGTGCGCTTAACGGCTTAATTAAGTGTTGCATTATAGCATCCAAATCAGCGTCTAGCGCACAGGAATGCAACCAATACCGATATTTCGGCGACATTGTCTTTTAGCAGGAATATTAGGATCGGCGATTTTTATTTGTCGATACATGATTTTCAGCATTTCGTTTCATTCGACCAACCCTCCAACATCTTACACCTGATTCGAGAGATACCTGAAAGCCCCGAATATTACAAGAAAAGTAAACCCATTCACTGTCTGGTGTAATGAAGTTCTTTACCCAAATTTACAAAAATATGTTGTGGCCACCACAATACCTTCCGTCAATCCTGTGTATTATGAATAAATTCCATACATAAATTTTCTTGCAAAAGATTCTAAATTTTCAGTAAAATTATTTCATAAACACTTGACACTAACATCTACTTCTTCTTTAGATTTTCCCATTTGTTAAGGGTCGCTATTTTTTATTAGCTTCTTCATTTCTCCTCATGACATTTTCAAACCAATGTTGTGTATCTTTCTAGAAACTTGTAACACGAGAGTTATTTCCTTACCTATCTTTCCATATCTTCCCCAACATCTACTTCAACATCCTCATTTCTGCCACATTAATTTACTTTTTATTGATACTGACATCTGTCAATTTGAATAATATGAATATATTAGTAGTTTCCATGTTTAGCATAGCTGGCTGATTTATAAAATTTAATTTCTTTAAAATTCTTTAACTCTACCTATATCTATTGAATATGAAGTATAAAATGCAATCAAATCGTATAGAGAATAATATATTCTTTAAGTTTAATAACGCTAAATGTCAATAAATCATATTTAATTGTTAAATCTTAAAATGACACTACTTTCGGTTCACCAATTACCTATATCCAAAATCTAATCACTTGTTTTCCTGGATGTAAACTGAAGTTATGGGATCCGACACTTTCGTCACACACACACACACACACACACACACACACACACACACACACACACACACACACACACACATACACACACACACACACATACATACATACATACAGACATCATCGTAAAAATGGTAAAATCGTATTATATGGACCCTAAAACATGCTTACTCAGTAAAAACTCATCATTGAATTTTTTGACCAAAGACAATACCTTCCTTACTTAAAGGTGACGGAAGGTAATTATGGACTTATTATGCCGAATAATAAATACATACAAAAACAAACTAACCTCACAACCGATAAATCAGTTATAAAACTACCTACACCAAATTACTTTTCTTTTTATTTCACGTAGTTGAAAATCCTTTTCAGATCTATTTTTGCAATATGTTATACAACAAGAAGACATTTTTAAATAAATTGTACAAGTGACAAGAGCCACCATTTTGGCTCCTAATTGCTAATACACAGGCTTAATGAATCGCGCTATTTGACAACTTAGGGACTTTATTGTGCACACCGCCTATAACGTTGTTTTCTCTGGAAAACCTGTCACAAAAATCACAAAAATTTAATTGTCTTTGTTATTTTCGTTATAAAATATTCTGTTTTGTATCTGTCACATGCAAATTGTTTTAGCTTTGAGTAGGGTCTAATCTAATCCATATCCTAAATATTTCATTTTGCCTCGTCCACATTTCGACACAACGAAAACATTACAGTTACTTTTCAACAATACTAATTTCAAATTCCTATCCCAAACCTAGATGCCCTACACGTGTCTTAACCACGTGAAAATATTTACGTGAAACCTTCCTGTTGCCCAAAATTCGAACGTGATGAGGACAACAATGAGTTGTATGAGGACAATAAAATAATTAACCGAATGAAATTTAGGTTAGGCTTACCTTCAACACGTAGACAATGTAATACATGAACACACATACAGAATTGGGAAAGAAGACGATATTTGGAAACCAAATGCATGACATGAACCCGTGAGATTTAAACAAATTATTGTTGGACGTTGGAATTATATTTTTGTGTATGGCAACATTTCGTAATTTTGGGAATGAATGATATGAAATCAAAAAGAAATTTGTGTATTATGATACAGTATTATTATTGAAGATTATAAATAAATAAAAATAAATAAATAAATATTTCATCACGGCATATTACCCATTGCTAGGTGTGCCAATCTGCTTCGTACACAGATATCGGTAATGATGGAATATTTGTACCGTGTGGGCGCTTACCAGACGTCACCTCACGGGCACTCATTGCTGGCGTGGAGAGTGCGCCACAGGGGTCAATTTTGTGCCATTAAAATGCGATGTAATTTTTGGCGTTGGTCGGGATCGAACTCGGGTCCCCAGATTCGCGACCAGACACTCAGGCACACGGCCACGAGACCCCATAAGTTGATTATAAATGGTATTAAATCTGTCTGTAACACTAATCCCTACCGCTAGCCTTGATAAGGGCGGTACAGGGATCGTGCTAAAAATCGCATCGAAATTTTGGTAAATGACCATGTTTTAAGTCCCTAGAATCCAATTTTAACATTTTCACGATGTCTGTGTGGATATGTGTGTGTTATTTTTTACGCTCAAACTCAAATACTATCATTCAGAATATTTTTAAACCGTGTATTTCTACCTTATTCTAATATGGAAGGAAGACATTACATTTTGATGAATATAACCGGAAATGAAATTTGATGCTCAAAATAGTTTTTCTTCGAAAATATCATTAAATGTTATAAAAATTGAAGATTATTAAATTTTCTGCAGGTATGCATTAATACATTGTACCTCCCACTAAGAGAGGTATCGCATATGCGAATTTTATTGAATAAGCACATTTTAAGGTTCATAGAACACAATTTTAACATTTTTACTATGATGTCTGTGTGTGTGTGTGTGTGTGTGTGTGTGGATGTGTGTGAGTGTGTGTGTGTGTGTGTGTGATAGGATATGTTTTCTCAAATTATATACAACACAAGACTTGTTTAACTACGGATTTCTCAATCTAACATTAAAGGGAAGAGTTGAATAGGTTTGGGTAACAATTGGACAACCGGAAGTGGTAGTTTCTTAAAACAAATCTTCTAAGAATTACTTCGAATTTTAATGGAACTAAATTGACCCCTGTGGTGCACTTTCCACGACAGCAATGAGTGCCCGTGAGGGGACGCCTGGTAAGCGCCCACACGATACAAATATTTCATCATTTATCGATATCTGCGTACAAAGCAGATTGGCACACCCAGCAATGGGTAATATGCCGTGATGATATATTTATTTATGTAACATAAAATGAAAATGGCGATACGTCATGTGTTGGCCACATCCGATTTTTCTATATATTTTACAGATAAGTTTTTAAAATTTAATCCGGGAGCCTACGCTTTAAACACCATGGTTACAATGTTACACAATTCATCTCAAATGTATTTAACTGACAGATAAATGTCACTGTCAAAAAAATAACCATTTCAAATTAATATTAGTAACGTTTTAAAAAGAAAATAGTAAATAGAGCAATAGTTATATGGAAAGGAACTTAATACAGTTTCCAGCATAAGTAAATATGTAGGTATGTATTTAAATTAATAAAAATTAAATGGCAGGAGGTATTGTATTGGCCACATCAGATTCTTTTTATTTGTTATTCTGACATATTACAAGAATACATAGTCAATCTAATTTTAGACATTGATTGTTCTTCTTCTATAAAATTATATTTAAATTCATATATTAGTATGTTAATAATTTTGCAACTGCCACCAATTTTTGCAAACTATAAGTACCTACCTACATTTCTAAAATAATTTAATAATAATATATTGAGACTTTTGATATCATCTAGTAATCATGTCTGAATTGAATTTATTTATAAAATTATGAAAAAGCATATAAAAAATTACAATATCATAGTATCATACAGATATATGGGTAGGTACACTTGCTAATTTATAAAAAAATATGTTTTCATTATATAATTCCAAATAAAAGTTACTAAACACAGTAAACTGAATATTTTAGCTTATTTTTGTACTGTTTACCTATGCTACCTTAAAATTACAAATAATCACATTAGATATTATGCACAAATATTCCTATTGAAATTTTGAATGAGTGTATATATTTGTAAGATTTCGAAAATTGGAAAGAGCCCACATTGCCCCTGGCGTAATTCAGATTTCATTTTCATCGGGCCTACATTTCGTCACACTATTGCATTGTTTTAATTTCAAAACAGACATAATGAATTTTTAATGGTTACGAAGTTTTTCTTTGTTTTGTTGTAAGTAATATCAATTTAACATGTTGAAATATTATACGAAATATCAAACCAGATTAAAGTCCCTTTTTTCAAATTTTTTTTCTCGCTTTCCACATTGAGCAATAATAAAGATTTCTACACAACTAAAATAATAATCGAATTGTACTTGATAGTTTCGCTGCGTTAGTGACCAAAACAATTCATTGACCTCTGGTCGACCTCTGGAGACTTTCACCTTCCGGTAACAAGATGCTGCCTAGATACAAGACTATTCTGTAGTTCTCTTTTAAACCAGCAACTAGTAGATTCATAAAAAATATGAAATACTGAGTTAACGAACTCTATATTATTGATTTAAATTTTACAAAACAGAATTTTCTAATTTTCATTTTAATTACAATTTGTTTCTCGTTTGCACTCAGTTAAATAAATAATTATAACTGTCAAATATTAGAGGTTATTCAAAAAATTTCAACCATCCACTTTTGCATTGATTACAACAAAGAAAATATTCCAAAATTGATTACAATAATTAAAGTTTATCCAATATTTTTTACCCTACATCATCTATAGGTAAGGAAGGTATTGTCTTCGGTAAAAAAAATGATGTTGAGTTTCAATGAATAAGCACGTTTTAGAGTATTATTTTCACGACAATGTTTGTATGTATATGTGTGTACTAGTATGTGTGTGTGTGACAAAAATTTCTCCTTTGATAACTCCAATACTATACTACAATTCGAAGACTTATTTCTTTCATATTCCTCTTTCGTTCGTCCATATGAAGAGTTGATTAGATTTTGGTTATTATTGTTTAACCGGAAGTACCCTAACAGTTTTTCTTGAAAATAAACAGTTAAATATCATTTATTGACATTTAATGTTATTATGTTATTTTCTATACGATGTGATTGCATTTTATACTTCATATTCAATAGATATAGAGTTAAAGAATTATAAATATATTAAATTTTATAAATCAGCCAGCTATGCTAACCATGGAAACTGCGAAAATATTTAGAAAATAATGTTAAAATTGTATTCTAAGGACCTTAAAACAAGCTGAATGATTATAATCTGAATATGTGATTTTTAGCATGAATCCAATACTACTCTTAGCGAGAGGTAAAAATGTTTAAAAAGACAAATAAAATAATTCGTGTTCATGATGTTACATAAAGCAAGCTTTAAGTATCCTGACATGCGTGCGTAATAACGTTGCTCCTAAAGTAAAAGGCATCTATCTAAAATAGATAACTAGCAGCAGTTTCTATTTATTTGTTTACATTACACTCATAAAAAAGCAACAAGCCATAAAATTCTTTACGACCATGTCTCTATGTTCTATGATAATTTTTTCCAGGAGAATTACACAGCGTGAAATAGGAAATATTCTATTCGCTCATGATTACAAAATATTGTCTACTAACAAGATTATTTTAATAACATGTTTGACATATATGTCACTTTTACAATCAATTAATCTTGGTTGGATAAACAATAACAGTATGGGAGATAGAATGTTAGTTAGTTGACAAGTTCAAGACTATTACTTATCGACAGTGAACGGTACGGTGGACCAGGTAGTCGCTGGCGCCAAATATTGTACGAGCATTCCAAACACACCCTGATTTCTCTGGCACAGATCATAGGATTGAGATCTCACCAAGGAATGCAGAATATGAAGCATTCACAGTGACTTACTTACTAAATTATTTAATATTCATCGAAATTATTTTGGTACTTGCAACCATTTTTACCTGCCATCTAGGGTTCCATCAAGTCAAGTAGCTTGATGTTTTTGTAAATTACTTGACTTGAAATTCAAGCTTTTCAAAAATTCATTACCTGACTTGACTTGATTTTCTATCGTTACTACTTGACTTGATCAAGCAATTTCAAGCAAATTCAAGCTACTTGAAAACAAACCAATTATGTACGAAAACACGCGAATCAGTAGAATCATAACCTAGCTGTGTGTGGTACGGCGTGGTGCGCCATATGCTGTGCTGATTCACTACTGCAAATTAAAACCTGTGCAGAGGTTTAAAAAATTCACTCAATATTGGAATATATACTAGAATGACTCGAGAATATGTCGACAAAATTTGAAATCCTAATCATTATTATTAAGTCAACTATAGATGGTTAAATTATCGCACAAAAGCCCAAAAAGCTATACTCCATTAGAATTACGAATAATAATTGGGACTTCAGATTTTGTCCACATATTCTCGGGTCATTCTAGTATGTATTTAGGCACAGTCAAATATTAAAATTAAGCCGAATCATTGACAATATATTTTTTTAACCACTTTAGGAGGCGGCTCGGTTAAAATTCGACTTGCCCCCTTTTAAGGTCCACCATAATATATATATATATATATATATATATATATATATATATATATATATATATATATATATATATATATATATATAGGTATATATTATACTTTTAAATTATTTTTTAATTTTTAAATTTAAAGATATGATTTATTTTTATGAATAGAAGTCTATATTTTAACATATAATTTTGGTTTTGTTATAAAACAAAAGGAATTATATGTAGTCTTGAAGAACTTTTTCTGGTAATTAAAAAAATAACTACTTGATTTTTTCAAGTAAATGAACAATAACTACTTGATTTTTCAAGTACTTGAAATTGTAACTACTTGACTTGACTTGACTTTCGGTTACTATTACTTGACTTGAGCTTGGTTTGATTTCAAGACAAGTCAAGTCAAGTAACTTGAATATCAAGTCAAGCCGTCGGCTGTATGTAAAGAAGATATTGTCTTTGGTTTTAGTTTTTAGTAAATAAACGTTTTAGAGTCCCTATAATACAATTTTAACATTTTTACGATGATGTCTGTATATATATATACTACCCCAACCCATAATATTTTGGCCGGTTTATATTTTCAACAAAAACATTATAAAATCTACGCAAATGGTAAGAGATTTCTACAAATTTCTTCCTGATTGTTTAAAATATGAATTTTAAGCTTACAAAATCTAAATATATTATTCAGGTATTCCGCAATTAAATTCAAGTAGAATAAATTGTAATTTTGATGATATAACTGATTTTGTCTTATTTATAAGGGAAGTACTAAAAGTTTATAGCTACACTATATATACAAAACAGAAAGAAAATTAGCTATCCTTCTATTTGTTTAGATTTCCATACAAACAATCCTAATTATCATATTAATATTTTATATTAAATTAAAGTAATTATGTTAATCCACATCCTACATGTTACGAAATTTAATCTGAGTCGATCCGATGTTGTAACCCAGGAGAAAATAGTTAGCTCGAAAGGATAATCTGTTTCAATTTGATGAGTCGTGTGCATTCTAAGAACTGATTAAGGTGATACTGTGTTTATCATGTTTAGTCTTATAGCAGGATAGCAGGAAAACTTAACGGCAGGAAATAAGAGACGAGAAAATGTAATTGATATTAATTTGGTTTTGCAACAAGTGGGATGAATGACAATTAAATGGAATTCGAAATATTTTCTACTAAATTTATATTGGTAATAACATCAATAAGATCTTACGGATTGTTACAATTCATGTACACAAAATACATTCGTACAGAAGATTCAGTTAAATTCATTAAACATCGTAAAAAATTCAAAGAGCATACACACATCCATTTGCTGCCAAAAACGACAACCGAATAATACGGAAAATATCCTGTGTAAGGATTCTGGTGACATCATTGATACGGACTCCTATTGGTCGTCTGTACATTAATAATAATGTAGCAAGTTTTAGGAATTTAAATAAAATGTAAGGAAATTAATGAAACTCAGTTTCGCCTGAAATTTGCCTATTCCTTTTTTGAACTTTTCCAATACACCAAAATATAAGCTGTTAATTCCTTGAATATCAGTTCTTGCATTGATGTTATTGCAATCATCGCTGATACGTAACATTTCAATTCAGTTGTCGTTTATTGGAGCAAATGGATGTGTGTATGCTGTTTGAATGTTTTGTACGAATCTATTTTGTGTACATGAATTGTAACAATCTGTAGGATCTTGCTGTAAATGTCCATGTTGTTTTGTAGGTTACATTGTTGTTTTATAATTGTTGTAGATCTTGAAGAAGGTGCATGGGTGCACCGAAATGTTGGTATAGTAAGAATAAATGCTGTTTGACTGAACTTTTCGAATAATTGTTAACACCTAATCCACATCACAGTCGAGAAATTACCCACAATTATGTATATATAACTATAAACATAAATATTTCTTTAAATTTCACAATTTCTCGACTTCAAATAAAATTTAATATGCACCCCGGCACTGAAGTTCCTTTTTATCACTCATATGGTTATCCTCCTCGACCCTAAGGCTGAGACATTCACAATGTGCATCGAGAATGAAAAAAATAGAAGAAAATATGATTGTTTTATGTAAATTTCACACAACAATTAAAGACAAAATGTATGTTCTACAGAACTCTGAAGTTATGACTTTGATGTATTAATTATCAAAAGATCAAACAACAATAACCTAATCTGCACAAATGATAGGCTTGCAAATCTCGAGAACTCTTAAAACCAAGAAAGTGAAATAGATATTAGATTTATATTAAAATATAATTTTATTGTAATATTTATCTTTTCTTTTTGTTATAGGTACGCATGATGCTCCATACACTTATCGTACGACACATAACCTTCTCTTCATTGGTGAGTCAAAAATAAAAATTTAACCGCGTAATTTTCATAATTATTCGTATCAGCTGCACTGAGTTTTAGCCAATGTTAATTTGGCGAATGCATCGCCTCCAATTAAAACAATTAATTGCAGTATGGTATTAATAAGTGCAATTTTCGGCACTTTGACAATCGACGTGGCATAGCAATACATCACAATTAAGAGCAATACGAGTTGAATGGTCAGTTAATCGTGTGACTAACGCCGTTAAACGCAGTAAAAAATGCAGTTACAAATAGCAGAAAAAGCTTAAAACGTGTTTCACGCTTAGCGACTGTTTGCTTATTAGTTTGTCACGGGTATTTGCAAATTGCGAGTGAAAAACGCGGGAAACACTGAACAACTCTTTTTCACAACACTCGAGAGCTTTTTTAATATTAATCTAATATATCACACTTAGAAACTTGCGTAGGACAAATTAAAATCGAATTTGTGGGCATGTTCAGAGATTATAGGCACATTAGCTAATTTTAAAAATTCGCTACTTCCGGTACAAAAACATGGATGCGCGTGTAGATTACTTCTCGTCGACAATGTAATAAGTCTACGTGTCGACAATGACATAGACGTAAACATATTCATAAGCATAGACAATATAGAAAATGTAGATAATAAAATTTGAATTTATGTACTCTAAAATATTACACTATTTAAAATAATCTGTTGTGCCCAACACAATATCTATTGCCACTTCCGTTTTTGGTTTCATAAGAATAGGGCGCGAGCACTCATGTAACATTGTTGGCCTTGTCAAACAGATATGGGGGCATGTACATAAATGTCCAATTTCAGAATTTTCATTCAAAATTTCAAGATTTTCTAATTTCACGTAGTTAATTTGTCACCAGGAGTGTGGAATTTACTTATCGAGGAAAATAAACCACCTGGAATTAGAAAATCACTAAATTTAAAAAGAAAAATTATATTTGACATCTATGTACATAGTTACTAGCTATAATTTTGACACGGGCCTCCATATCTGCTTGTCAAGAACAAAAACTCACATGACTGCTGGCGCCCTATTATATTTAACATTACTTTTATACCTACACGCTACACCAAAAACTCTACTTGTAACTATTCTTTATATTTAGATTTTTTAATTCATTCTATGAAGAAATGTCCTACTCTTCTAATTTTTCATAATGTTTCAAATTCAATGTTGGGATTGACAGTATTTTTAAAGGGTATGTGTAATATACCTATAATTAATAAATAATGTATCAGATAGAGAATTCACTCTTCTTTTGTACTAGCAAGAACAAATTTTTTTAAAAATAATATTTAGAAGAACTTTTTTAAGAATCTACTACCGGTTGTACAATTATTACCAAAACTTTTTCAGCTCTTTCCAGTAATGTCCGATTGAGAAATACGTAGTTAAACAGATATTAAGTATTGTAGTTATTGAGAAATCGTACTTCCAACATACACACACATAGGTACACACACACACAGACATCATCGTACAAAGTTAAAATCGGATTGTAGGGACCTTAAAAATCATTAAAATCTGGATATGCGATGTTTAGCATAAATCCAATACTTCTCTTAGCAATAAGTAAAAAGCTTTTTTTTTTGACGACATTCGTCTTATGCCTAATCATTTTTACTAACACTTCAAAATGAAAATTGTACAAATTTATTGAATATTTTGAACAAATTACCTATTTCCGAATCCGAAATGAAATACATTTTATATGTACTATATAAAATTCATTAGTAGTACGTATTAGTATGTATATTGCTAGTCTCCCTTATTTTATATTTAAAGAAATTAAAATAACATTAAAATATTCACATAAATAAGTAATAAATAAATTTGTAATTTATTTGAAATTAGATTATTCATTTTATACTTTTCTTTATTATATTGTCAATTTCTCTAATATAAATTTTAAAATAGATATCAATAAATACAAATACAACTGACATGTGCAACTGTATCACAAAAATAACGAATATTTGATGCTTATGTAACTAATTCATAGTAAAGTGTATATAATTTGATTAAATCCAAAATGTTTAGCTAGTTCTTAAATGTAGGAAATGCCTAGGTTGACAAAAGATTTGGAATCGTTGGTAAAATCGGCTGTATATTAATAAACAATTATCATAATTTCCTATACTTAGACTATCAGAAAACTTATATAGTTAATAAGGTTAAATATCCTCACACTTTAAAATATAGTTTGTATATTAATTGGTACTATTAAAGTGCCACTATCAAAGCTTACCTACTTCAAAGTTTTTATTATTAATGTTACATTTTTCCTTCTGTCATTTCTATTTTTAAAATCACTACATTAGAAACTAATTTAGAACGTATATTTTTAAAGCTACTCCTTTAGAGTTGGTTAGTTATTTTGATAAGGAAAAGGGACTGACATTATTTTGCGGTTTATTAATTTTGATTTGTAATTCAACTCTGATATGATATCATATGCTTAGGTTAGGTCAATGAACTTATAATATTTCTTTTATCAGTTATGTAGACGTGAATCATATGTATTTTGGTTTGTTTATTTTTAATTCAACATTACGCTACGTAAAATACAAGACATTGCTTTATTTTTCTATTATTAACTATTCGAAAATATTTCACCTTGCTTTCGTTACATTTGATATTTTTTAGTTTATCAACAATGTTTTTACTGTTTTTCTCTAAGTCCAGTAATTTAAAGAAATCATACAAGTTGTAAAGTTTAACTTCCGAGGGATTCGAACAGATTTACTGCTGGAAAAAGCTTAAGAGATCAACATAAACCACAGGAAGAAATCTACATTTCAACGTTTCTTTTGAGGATAGGACGTTGACCCTAAACAGTCGTGATTTTCAGAAAACGTCGCGAAATTCCCTGAAAAGAAAGGAAGACAGCTACTCACAGTAAATGAAATAATAAATTTAACGCGTTAATGTATTATCTTTTTACCTTCCGTCACGTATAGGTAAGGAAGGTATTGTTTTTGGTTTAAAAAATCGGTGGTGAGTTTTCAATGAATAAGCATGTTTTGGGTCCCTACAATACAATTTTACTATTTTTACGATGATGTCTGTATGTGTGCATCCAACAATATAATTCCAAAAATTACAATTTTTACGTATTCCTCTTCCTTACATCCATATGCAGACTTAATTAGATTTTGGTTATAAATGGTCAACTGGAAGTACCCTTATTTGAAGATTTTAACAGTTTTTCTTGAAAAAACGCTGTTAAATATTATTTTTTGACATTTAGTGTTGAAGAATATTCTTTTATCTATACGAATTGATTGCATTTTATATTTCATATTCAATGGATATAGAGTTAAAGAATTATAAAGAAATTAAATTTTATAGATCAGCCAGCTATGCTATATAACCATGGAAACAGCTGCTATATTAAGAATATTCTAGCTGACAGATGTCAGTGTCAATGAAATGAGGATGTTAAGATAGATATTGGGGAAGATATCGAAAGATAGGATAAGGAATTAAAAGATAAGCAAATGGCTCGAGTTTCTTAAAGATACAAGAGAGATGATTATATTGGTTTGAACATGTCATAAGGAAAGATGAAGAATATATTGGAAGATCAATGAATAGCTTAGTAGTAGAATGTAGAAGAAACAGAGAAAGACCAAAGATAAGATGGAAGGACTATATTGCGGAAGACTTGAGGGAAAAGGAACTGAATGAGGATGACACACAAAACAAATGAATGTAAGAATAAAATAAACGAATGGGGAAAGGTAAAGAAGAAGAAGAAAATGTCAGTGTCAAGTGCAATTTGCATAGTTTGTTTATGAAATACTTTTCCTGGAAATTTAGGATCTTTTCTAAGAAGTTTTTTGTATTGAATTTATACATAATACATAGGTTTGACGGAAGGTAATATGCTGGCCACATATTTTTTTTTTTATAAATACAGTAAAAATAAAACACATACAAATAATATTTGTTATAGGTATCTCAGTATTTTTTATTAATGATTATAATAGGAAATAAAAGATAGATTTTTAAAAAAAATCAGTATTTTTTTGTACTTATATGCTTATTTTTAATAAATAATGGACTTTGGTACGAAAAAATTAACTAGTGAGTTTATATTTTCGATTCTTCGAAAGTAGAACTTCCCTTAGCTTCGATGGTAATTTAACAAACTACAGGCAATCCTTGTATTAGGCTTTGTAAAACACTAATGCGCGGTTGCTATGTTCATCAACGCTTTGTTCAATTAAGGGATCATCAAAACGAACAAATGCAACGCGATTTTATGACAGAAATGATTTAAATATATAACAACAAGGAAACTAATTCGAATTTGTTCATTTTGATGGTCGGTTAATTAAATCATGTATTGATGAACGTTTCTGCAACCGGGCATAAGATATTGATTTCCAAATTTGCAAATTCTCCCACCCTGGCATTTTTTTAAGAAAAGTTCAGTCTTATTGTATTTTGTAAGCTTCATTTCCAATTTGTATACCTACCTATTACCTATCTTCAATTTCTCGCTGATGTGGTACCTGTATTTCTCTCGATCCTAGCAGCCCAATTATTTTGTATGTTGTGTTTGAGAATAATGTGTGTGGTAGCATGTGGTAAGTGTGTGGATGTCGGTAATGTTTTGGTGCGTTGTTGTCGAGTTGAACGACCTGCAGCGTCGCGCACGGAAATGGGGTCAGCTGTTGAGACGACAGCAACGACAGCGCTGTCTCCGTCCAATCACAACAAACAGAACACCAAACAAAAGTTTAACTTTAAGGGCGGTTTTATCACATTAACGAAGTATGGTCATTATGGCGCAAACTTCACCAAAGTGAATTGAGTTTGAAACTTTAAACAAGTATGATATGTCTTTTCTTTTGAATGCATTTTGAATGAGACTTCCAAATTCGGCGCAAATATTCAGTACCGTTCAAACCCTGTCGAATTTTTGTGGGATGATAAGAAGTGACAAAAAACTAGATTTTGGAAATCAGTTTCTATTTTCTAGTAAAGTTTTTCAAAAATTAATACAAACAAGGCTTCAAGTTTGTTAAGATCTTATCAAACCAAAAAATCTGTTGTGGTCATCACAATAGCTCTCGCGCCCTTTCCTTTGGGTATACATAAATATTCTTGTATACACAAAATTCTAATTACACCTAATCTTTATATTCAGGTATTTTCTATAATTTTAAATTCATTCTATGAGCAAGTGTTCTCCATTTCTTCTAAATATTTGAGGTTTTTCCAATTCATTAACGGGATTGGTGGTATTTCTGAAGGGTTCATGTAATATACCTATAATTTTAAATAAATAATTAATAATACAATAAGTAATATTGAATATTGTTCCCAGAAAAAGCCTTCAGTACTATTTCTGAATTTTTGACACAGACATTAGTGCCTTTACCTGTCAATTGCAGACATTTTAATTTCTCAAGTAGTTACTATGGAGATGTTTAGGTTGTGAGCAGGCTGAGATTTACTACAATAGATTATTTTATAGATTATATATCTATATCTTCAAATCTACAGAAGGTATAATATTTTTTTTAAATGTGTCGGATAGAGAATTCTATTTTTTAATATTTGTAATAACAAATTTTCAAAAAATAATATTTAGAAGATTTTTGTTAAAATACTACTACTTCCGGTTGTCCAACTGTTAACAGAATCTATTCAACTCTTCCCATTACTGTTAAATTGAGGAACACACACACACACATCTTAAATATTATTAACGTAAAAAATCTATTGTGGCGAGTACAATACCTCTCGCCACTTTAATTTTTGGTTACATAAGTATTGTATGTAACATTTCTTGTATGTTTACACTCTAAACCAAAAATTGTACTTATACCTATTCTTTATATTTAGATTTTTTAATTTTAAATTCTATAGAATGCTAGCCCTCATATCTGCTTTTTAAAGCCAACAAAGTCACATGACTTAAAATATAAATAATTTTAACTAAACTGCGTGTCAGATTATTTTCCAAAAATTGTCATAGAAATTTCTAACCATTTCTGGTATATAATAAACACAGTAATTGTTGTAATCAATGAAAAGTATTGTTGTTATCAATTAAAAGTATTGTTGCAATGAATAAAAATAGTACTATCGTAATGCGTATTATAAAAACTAATACTAATCACTTATTACCATTTTAGGGGGTGGCAACGAAACTTTTTTTATTGACTACCCTATAGTATCTATAATTTTGGACTGTACGTGTAAATAGTAAAGTAACTTCAAAATAAATTCTTTCTCGAAAGATAAATACATAAAGTACAAGCATCAGTTTGATTTTTATTTATAAACAAATAATAAATTGTTCGATATGCTTCCGCAATCTTCCATTTGGCAAATCCGAATCCGAATCTTGCAGCCAAACCATTAGCGTGGCAAAAAAACTCAGCTCGAACTCGGATTGGTCTGAAATAACAGCCACAGCCAAATATATTGACCTGAAATGGGGTCAAAATGTCAGCGACTATTAAATTGCATTACGAGTGTAATAAAGATAACAACGCTACAAAAAATAAACAACACTTCATCTGATGATCTGCATACGGGCGAACGAACCCTAAAAGAGGATGTCGGACATTTTGCAAACGCCTTTGTTTAATTTTCAGCATTTCGTTAAATCCAGTTTAATTCCAATTAATATACAGACTAAAATATTGATCTACGAGCCCGGACTCATAATAGATCGGCCGGTTTCATTTTCAACAAATTATAAAACCTTCACAAATGGACAAATACGTTAAATGTAGAATTAAAACATTAATAAAATTGTGGGCCAAATGACGAGTATGTTCTAGTCCAGCTTCTACCGAGGTTCTTCCAATTCATTAACGAGATTGGCGGTATTTCTGAAGGGTTCGTGTAATTATACCTATAATTGTAAATATATAATTAATAATTCAATAAGAAATATTAAATATCATTCCCAGAAAAAGCCTTCAGTACTATCTCTGAATTTTTAACACTGACATTACTGACATTTATCTGTGAATTAGACATTTTCATTTCTCAACTGGTTACCATGGAGATGTTTGGGCTGTGATATTTACTACAACAGATTATTTTATAGATTATATTTCTATATCTTTAAATCTATAGAAGATATAATAAAAAAATTAAATGTGTCGGATAGAGATTTTTGTATCCTTACCTTCCGTCACCTTTAGGTAAGGAAGGTATTGTTTTTGGTCAAAAAATCCAATGAAGAGTTTTAGTGAATAAACACGTTTTAATACGATTTTACCATTTTTACGATGATGTCTGTATGTATGGATGATGTCTGTCTGTGTGTGTGTGTGTATGTGTGTGTGTGTGTGTGTGTGTGTGTATCCGTGTGTATGTGACAAAAGTTTCGGATCGCATAACTTCAATACCACAATTCCAAATACCCTCATTTGAACAAAACGCTGTTAAATATTATTTATTGGCATTTAACCTTATTATAACTTACAGAATATATTATTCTCTATACGATTTGATTGCATTTTATGATTTATATTCAATAGATATAGAGTTAAAGAATTACAAAGATGTTAAATTTCATAAATCAGCAAGCTATGCTAACCATGCATGGAAACTGCTAATATATTCAAATAATTCAAATTGACAGATGTCGGTATCAAGGAAAAGTAAATAAATGTGGCAGAGATGAGGATATAGAGACAGATATTGGGGAAGACTCTGAAAGATATGATAAGGAATGAAAGAATAAGGGAAATAACTCTAGTGTAAAAAGTATCTAGAAAGATACAAGAGCGACAATTACATTGGTTTGAACATGTCATGATGAGAGATGAAGAATATATTTGAAGAGAATGAATACCTTAGTAATAAAAAGTTGAAGAAACAGAGGAATAATTTTTGATTACAATAATGACACAAATACAAAAACGGGTTAACGTTAGTTTGCAAAAATTTACAGCAAAAGCATAACCGACTGCTCTCATGGCGAACATTTAGTTAATTTAATTTTGTCTAACAAGAAAATAATTTTAATGATAAAATCATCCTCAACCGGTAGGAACAATTATTGACTGTCATTAATATTTAAATAACTATAAGAATATTTGATTACAATAATGAAAAAAGTCTAAAAAGGATCATTGTTAGTTGGCAAAAATTACAAGAAAAGCAGAAAACGACTGTTATATTTGTAAAAAGTGACAGAGTACTTACTATAATTTGAGATAGGCGTTGCAAAACGTAACAATGCAAAAGGTAAGTATTCATTTGAAAGAATGAAATGTTTTTAAGTAAATTAATGGATTCTTGATGACGTAAGGAACAATGGCTGTTGTTAGTAAATAAATGACCTTTTTAAACTAATTCCTTCATTGTAGTACACTGCGACTTCATAAAAACAATACTGTTTCACTGTTTCCCATATTGTGTAACCGAGTGTTTTTCTATTCTACTTTACATACGCGTACGTTACATTTAGGTAGCTTAGCTAGAATGTAGTTATCTGGAATAATAGTTTTCTACAGTAATTAGTTCCGTTTAAGTAGAGTAATTTTCTGATTGACGTGGTAATTTTGCAGATACTATCTGTATTAAGAAAGTCATGAGTTATTACTAGATTATTTATATTACGTTTATTGGTTCCGTGATTTGCACGATATCGGTAGCGTTTATGATATGATTTTCTCTTTATAAAACATATTAATTAAAATTGAAAATAATAATGTATGTAGGGCAAAATTTGAAAACTAAAAATTGTGTGAATTGAAACACATTCATTCATACGCATAGGTATGTAAATTCGAATATAATTTTCGCAATCTAATTGTAAGTTTAACAAAGAAAATGTTTCTATTGCTTTAATTACTTACAAATATACTTTTGTATGCCGTGTGTCCCATTTTAAACTGCTACTTCTATTGGGAATCTATTTTATCATATCAAGGTGATTTTGTTCTCACATAAATTCATATAGGATAGAGAATAGTGCCTCTTGATTTAATTTATTTTAGACGACTTTGTCTATTACAAATAAATTGTCAGTATTTCATTGTTATATTTTCGAAATGAAATTAAATTCTATACGGTTTAATTTTCTAAATATATTTTATGGAGTTACTGTAAAAGCATACAAAATCTAAAAAAAATCTGATGTGGCCAGCACAATACCTTCCGTCAATCCTGTGTATTTCCAGTAAAATTATTTCATAAACTATGCAAATTGCACTGATATCTTCTTCTTCAGCTTTTCCCATTCGTCAGGGGTCGCTATTTTTTATTTTCTTCTTCTATTCATTTTTGTTTTGCGTGTCGTCCTCATCCAGTTACTTTTCTCTCAAGTCTTCCGCAATACAGTCCTACCATCTTACCCTTGGGTTTCCACTGTATCGTTTACCTTCTATTAGTAAGCAATTCATTTTTCATGTTCATTTCCCTTATTCTTTCATGACTTATCCTATTTTTCCGTGTCGTCCCCAACATCTGTCTCAACAACTTCATCTGTGCCACATTCATTTTCTTTTCATTGACACTGACATCTGTCAGAATTTTCTTAATAGTAGCTGATTCCATGGTTATAGCATAGCTAGCTGATTTATAAAATTTAATTTCTTTATAATTTTTTAATTCTATATCCATCGACTATGATTTATAAAATTCAATAAAATCATAAAGATAAAAATATTCTTTAATATTTATAATAACATTAAATGTCAAAAAATAATATTTAACAGCGTTTAAATCTTCAAATGAGGGTACTTTAGGTTGACCAATTATAACCAAAATCTAATCAAGTCTGCATATGAATGTAAGGAAGAAGAAGAAGAATACTTAAAAATTGTACACACATACAGACATCGTAAAAATAGTAAAATCGTATTGTTGACACCATAAAACATGCTTATTCATTGAAAACTCACCACTGAATTCTTCGACTAAAGACAATACATTCCTTACCTAGAGGTGACGGAAGATAAAAATAAGAAAAATTATATTGATATTTGCACCTTCAGGGTAGTAAGATCTTATAGATTGTTACGTAATGTACACAAAATACATTCGTACAAAAGATTAAGTTTTTACAAATCGTACAAATATAATTCTGTTTTTGATTTTGAGAACAAATGGATAAGTGTATGCTGTTTGAATATTTTGTACCTTAAAAAAGGCGTTGTAAGAATAAGTGCCGTTTGACTGAGATTTCGAGTAATTGTTAAGCTTTCTTTGTTGTAATCAAAAATAATTTTTAAAATGAAGAGATATAATCAGAGGAATTAGTTACGGCTTTGATATAATCTATAGAAGAAAAGATAAGTGTAAGTTTGGTATTAATCATTTTCATTATTGTAATCAAATTTGTAATGAACCAAAATTTTTTTTTCATTTACGCTAGTTACTAGGATGTCCGGTAAAAACAAAAATACAAACCTTGTCCTCTAAATAAAATATCATTGATTACAACAATAATATTTGCGACTAAACCACTGATTGCAATAATTGAAAATGTTCTCGTTTGAACAAATTGAAATTTTCGTTGATTACAATGCATAATTTAGTGGTTGTTTTTCTTGTTGTGTTTTGAAGAAAGGCTGAAAAGGTAAAAACTGTGCTCGATAGTTTGTAAATATTTGGGTCACGCGTATTATGTTTACGATGGCTAACTAGGCTTTTGAAAGTTTATGCGTTCGTGCATTCAACCGGCTATAACTTTGGATACACGTATGCACACATCTTCTCCAATTGACGAATCTGTTTACTCCTAGTATTTCGACATCTAATGTTAATCTTTACAATAAATTGTAAGCAAATTTTATATTCTCTGGTTATCGCAGTTCCTTGTAGCTATAGATTTTGTGGTGTTGCACAATCGGAAAGAAATGTTGTTGATATTCGAAGAGATATTTGAAAATGTTGCCTGTTTGGAATAACAGACTAGACGTAATAATTCTTAATCAGGAGATAGGTACCAGTTAGTTATTGGACATATTGTTACGCGATGTGCACATTTTGAGCGTCAGTGATACAATTCAAAAATGTCAAAATACCAGCGAAAGTATAAATACCTATTGGTTACTTACCAAGTATGTAGCAAATTTAAACTTAGTAAACTTACTATAGAACTATTTATTGTCAAGAATATATGGGCGGCAACACATACACCAATCTAATATTTTTCACATTCTTGTTGACCTGTTGAAGACATTCATACAGCCTTGTCAGCGTCGGATTGGCCCTTTAGGATGCGTTTTCCTAAGTGATATGAAGTACACATTGTCATTCCAATCTCAACAATTATCATAGGCGTGCATTATCATCTAATAAGATAGACAGGAGGAGGGGAGGGCAGGAATAAGAACATTTCCGAGTCCCAAGTACCTAACACTTCGTGGGTTCCGGTCCGGTACTCCTATCCGCAAAGGTATGCACCCAGTGCAGAAACAATTTGCTAGAATACGGCTGTCGTGAATAGTCACTTCGGAACCACTAGCGGTACCGTAGCCACCTACGCATGTCCCAGACATGTTGAGCTCCCAGAGATCCATGGGTCCCAGACCCATTATGAGAGCTTAGCTTACGATTAGGCTTATCCTTTACGTCCCAAACGTTCTCGTGTATCTCAACCTCTTATTTGGCGTTTCTCACACCTTCAGAGCACATGACTCGATGGACCCAGAGTTGTCCCAGACAACTCATCGGATAATCAGGAAACTACTAGTTTGCGACCACAAACAAATAATACAACATAATAATCAAGCATCTGGTGATCCACACCTGAACGCCATACCTATACAACAATTGGGATGACCGTGAGTTGGACTACTCACATTTAATTACATCAAACTGCTTGTCTTTTGTTATGGACACTATCACACACATCCGCATGGGACATGGGACTGTAGTCCCGACAAAACTAAACAACTAAACCCATCCAAGGGTCGGGGGTTTTATTGCCTTTAGGAATGTCAAGTGTTTTTGCCTGCGCTTCTAATTCAGTGGCGTATCACCGAAAAATTAATCTTACACATTTTTTTTAAGAAATGTTTTAGAAATAAGAAAGTGTTTTTTCTAAAATTTACTTATCTTGCTTAGGCGACGCGAAACAACAAATTTCAATGCATGAATACAAAAAACAATTTTTGATCTTGGTTTATTCCTCATATGATCTTTTAGGAAATTTATAAAATTTGATATTTCAATCGGTAATTTTGTAATAATTATTACATTCCCTACTGCATCACATAATATTGACGTCCTATCATTGGCATTGCAAATATTTTATACAATAGATATTGCAAAATTATTCTGACATAAAACGTAACCTTTTTATGTTACCAAAACGATCCAAAGTTGTCAATTTTTCCGTTGTATCACATTTTACTAACAAACAGAATATTCCCTTTAAAGTGTTGTCAAACATCATTAATCCTCTTTTTCCCGCCATTTCACAGTTCGTTTACGACACCAGTAAAATTTTAGTCTCTCGGTAATAAGACTACAAAACAATTTAGAATTTTATAACCCTTGATATCAACAGACGGCTGTATGAATGAACGTTGCGCGATGCCTTGTTGCTCATAGGATAACACCAACACACTAATCTATAACTAAATGGGATCACATATGTTTTATGCTGTTTATTATTCGATGGAATCTATTTAGACGGTCGTAAAACTGGATGTACATGATTTTTGTTTTTCGTCACTGCTTCCTGTAATGACGATATTAAATAATAAACTCAGTAATATCGTCCACACACACACACACACACACACACACACACACACACACACACACACACACACACACACACACACACTCACTAGACGAGAATATATTATACAATGCAGTTAAATTCTGTAACGAAATGCATTTTAAATGATAATGGACACTTACCACACCAAGAGAATTTCTACAACTTGACAGACATTGCATTGGGGATTGTGCTAAAAATCGCATATATTTACGCTCTAATTCAAATATTATCGTTCAGTAAGGAGGTATAAAGCAAATTTTAGTTTTTATTCACGTGTCTCTAAACACTTATAAATAAATAAATCTTGTCTTCGCAGATTTTGTCAAAGTATCTCATTTAATTTTCTTCTCCACCAGGAAGAAATTCTGTGTCTGTTCTTGGTGATAAAAATATTTGTGCTGGTCTGACATGAGGTTAAATAGATGTAAACTCGTAATCTGGCAACTCTTAGCACAACCAGTTTTAAAGAATCCAGCGACTTGGTGGAACAATGTTTACAAACCAACGCTTAACGCTTGGCCGGTGCTTATAAGGTGTCCAAAGCGACATTAACGGGAACAGTTCATCAAAATAACGGGCCTCAAGAATCAAAATCCACAACTGGGTTGAACGAGAAAAATAGTGACATTCATTAATTCGAAAAATGTCCAAATAGTTATTCACAATGTATTCACAAATACTGTCAATCCCGACAATGAATCGGTAACATGTAGGTATACAAAAAATGTTAAAATTGTTGGCTTCGAGTAGCATATATGGGGGGCTCGCGTCAGAAAGATAGCTAATAATTATGTACATTCTTGTTGATGTATCAACGTCTGTCGTTAATTTCTTCATCTGAATTTGATAACTAAATGATCTGCTAATGAAAATGTGAATATGTGTTGAGAAGACGTGAACCATACCACGTAGACCATTACCATTGGTAGGAACTGTGTTCCAATTTAACTCTGCAGTTGTTCGTACAGCTGGGCAAAGTTCCGTTACAATTGCAAACTCAGAGCAAATATTAAGCAGCCCACAACCAGAATTTCAACGCCTTCGCACTAGGAAGCGATGAAGAAGTTCTTTTTGTGGAGGAAAGTTTACAACAAGAATAAGATAACAAGTTTGGTTTAAACATAACTTATTTAAAGTTAATATGGGATTTTTTTAAATAACCAGCCAAATTCGCAGATTAACAAATTAAACATTTCAAATAATAATAGTAACGTTTTAAAAAGAAAATAGTAAATAGAACAATAATTATATGGAAAGGAACTTAATACAATTACCAGCATAAGGATATATGTAGAAATATAGGTAAGAATATAAATAAATAAAATAAATACAGTAAAATTTTTGAAAGATGTCCGATCAAGGGCACCTGTATCACGAACGAATTAACAAATAGGCATACATTTATCTCTTTCTTTTGCAAAGGCTGTAAGACTGTGTGATAAGGATGGATATAACACGCTTGTCTTTCAAAAATTCATATTGTTTCGACTAAGTTAGGACATTCCATTTATAAACGATGCTCGTTGTTGATAATACTTTCGCTGTAACGTAAGTTTATTTATTAATTCAGATACATTACCTGGATTCATAGCCGTACGTATAACGTTATATTCTGTCAGAGTCAGTGACACTGACATTGTGTCAGTATCTTATTTTTAACATATTTGGTTTTACATTTGCTTATAAACTTACTAGTTGACTTATTTTTGAATTGTGAATGTTTTTCCTGTAATATATATTTTTATAATAATAAAATAACAGTAGTATCTTACGTACCCTCATAAAAACTAAGCATACGACACTACTGAATTTGTCATGATGGGCGGAGCAAAAATCTGAATTCATACAATTCGTAGACAACCTTGATCGGACATCTTTCAAATTTTTTACTGTATATCCTCACGCCATCTGCATTGTACACAGATTTTGGTAACGATTATGATATATTGTACCGTGAGATTGTTTATTAGGCGTGGAGAGTGCACCACAGGGGTCATTTTTGTGTCATTTTAAGTATTTACATGAATAAAAATTAAAATAAACGGGAGGTATTGTGTTGGCACATCAAATATTTTCTTTTTGAATTTTTTCATTACACTTGTAGATAAAAAGTCATTCCCACAAAGTACAATACATACGTTGCCATGATTGGTCAAGCTTTAAACCAGAGATATTGCAGATCAAATGCGGAACACATATCGCATGTAAGATATTATGTAGCTCTACGTAGGCGTTGGTATAAGATATCCACTTATGCTGAACTCTATATGCACATACACATTCTTCTTCTTCTCCGCGATTCATACGCAAATGACTTACCCGAGAGACCTGAAACTTTGCAGACATAAAGATTATATTGCATGAATTGAGGACTTTATATTAAATTATACGGCGACAACTTTGAAAATTATTTTAGTGACAAGTTATTAAACTATTGAGACAGCAAGAATGCTGTCATAATTGCCGAGAAATATTAATTGCAGACAAGAATTAGAAGTTAATTTTGTTGCTCCTAATATAAAATACTCATATTTCATAACGCACTGTGATTGGTGTGACGTTATCATTTCTATACTAGATTTCTTCCCATTTAATTTATATTCCTTGTCATAGATGAGTTTTATATTTAAGCTATTAAAATAGGAATAATTGAACTAAAAATGAAAATTATATGGACAAATACACGTAAGATCAGCTCAAATAAATTTAATATTTTGAATTTATGACATGACAAGATACGTTATTCAACTTGAGTGTGGAAATTTGCAGAAGAAAAAATCTGATGTGGCCAGCACATAACCTCTCGCCGTATATTTTACCTGGCTGTATGCATAAAGCAAAGAATATTTTTGTAAATACAAATAATATATTCATATAAATCTATGACGTATAAACTTCTTTATTATTCAATAATAGCATGTCTCAACATGAAGATATTTTACCATAAATTATGTTACAATAAATTACAAAGTAGAGTTACCATATATAAATATTAGGCTGGTAACAGCAATTTTCAATTCGAACAACGTTGTTTACTTTCTCTTCATATTCTTCTAGTAAAAACATTAATTTTGGGCGGTCTAAAATGTATATATGGATTGTGCATCTATTCTTACATATCTTCTTTTACATTTTATTTTTTCATACATGTTATATCTAAATAACACTAATTCCCTTTAATAAAGTGACGGATAGATTGCACTCCGATTATTCTTATATCGATGTGTAATTTTGTCAATATTTACAACTTACTTGAGAAGAATTTGATAGCTTTTTCGCAATTCAAAGTTACTCTAGTCTACAGTACTGGTGTACATTGTCCCATAATGTTTGAAACAAATTTGTCCTTCAACCTAGACTTGTCATCTCCATAATAGTCACAGATCAAGAACTAAGGGATTCTCCAAGTACATTTTTAATTCATTACTCATTATTTCTGACACTGACATTTATCTGTCAGTTACAAATAATTTAAATTATCAACTATTTTTCATGGCATTCTTTCGGCTGTCAAATTTATTACAACAGATTATTTTATATATTATACTTCTTTTATCTCTAAATCTATGGAATATATAATAAAATATTTAAATGCATCAGATAGAGAATTTAATTTTCTTTAATATTACCACGAAAAATTTTCAAAAAATAATATTTAGAAGATTTTTTTTCAAGAATCTTCTACTTCCGGTTGTCCAATTATTACCAAAACCTTTTCAGATCTTCCCATGAATGTCCGATTGGGAAATACGTTGTTAAACAAATTTTAAGTCTTATAGTTTTTGAGTAACCGTCCTTCCAACATCCCACACACACACATACACACACACACACACATCCATACACACACACACACACACAGACATCATCGTAAAAATGTTAAAATCGGATTGTAGGGACCTTAAAACGTGCTTATTCAATAAAATCTGGATATGCGATTTTTAGCATGAATGCAATACCTCTCTTAGCGAGAGGTAAAAATAAAATATCTGATAAAACTTATTTAAATCTATGTGAATTTAGTTTTTATTGAGATTAAGACACGTTTAAAGTGTATTACTTAAAATTATGTGTTTTTTACCTTTCGTCACCTTACGGTAAGGAAGGTATTGTCTTTGGTCAAAAAATTCGATAGTAAGTTTCGAATGAATAAGCTCATTTTGGGGTCCATGGAACACGAATTTACTATTTTTACGTTTGAGTGTGCACATCTGTGTGTGTATATATGTGTGTGTATGTCTGGGTATGTGTGTGTATGTGTGTGTATGTGTGTGAACGTGTGTGTATGTGACGCTAGTTTCGGATCTCCACGATTCCAAAAATTATAATTTTTTCGTATTCCTCGACATGATTAGATTTTGGTTTTAATTGATCCACTGGAAGTACCCTCATTTGCAATTTAAAGAATATATTATTCTCTATTCGATTGGATTGTATTTTATACTTCATATTCAACAGATATATATAGTTAAAGAATTATAAACATATTAAATTTGATACATCAGCCAGTTAAACATAGAAACTGCTAATATATTCAGATTATTCAAATTGACAGATGTCAGTATCAATGAAAAGTAAATGAATATGGCAGAGATGAGGATGTTGAAATAGATATTGGGCAAGACACGGAAAGATACTGTAAGGATTGAAAGAATAACTGTTAGAAGTTTCTAGAAAGATGTAAAAGAGATGATTACTTTGATTTGAACATATAAGGAGAGACGAATATATTGGAAAAAGAATGAATAGCTTTAGTAGTAGAAGGTTGAAGAAACAATGGTAGACCAAAGATAAGATGGAAAGACTGTATTGCGGAAGACGTGAGAAAAAATGAATTAAATAAAGACGACATGCAAAACAGAAATGAGTGGAAGAAGAAAATAAAATATAGCGACCCTTAACGAATGGGAAAAACTAAAGAAGAAGAAGATATCAGTGTCAAGTGCAATTTGTATAATTTAGAATCTTGCAAGAAAATTTATGTATATAATTTGTACATAATACACTAGATTGACGGAAGGTAATATGCTGACTACATCAGATTTTTACCTCCCGCTACCCTTGGTAAGGGAGGTAAAGGGATCTTGCTAAAAATCGCATATCGAGATTTTGGTAAATGACCACGTTTTAAGGTCTCTAGAATCCATTTTTAACATTTTCACGATGATGTCTGTGTGCATGTATGTATGTATGTATGTATGTATGTATGTATGTATGTATGTATGTATGTATGTATGTATGTGTGGATCCTGCATAGTGTATATACGCTCTAACTCAAATACTATCATTCAAAAAGTTTTGAAACCATGTATTTCTACCTTATTCTAATATGGAAATATCTGATTAGATTTTGGTGGCAATCGGATAACCGGAAATGGCAGTTTACTTGAAGCTCAAGATAGTTTTTCTTCAAAAAATACCTTTAAATGTAATTTTTTCTCAATTTGTTACTAGATTATTTCATTTTCTACAAGTTTGCTTTAATACTTTTTCTATATATTGTATGGATAAATTTATAAAGTAATATAAAATTTATATACATAGGTAAATGGCGGGAGATACTTTGTTGATCACATCAGATTTTTATATATAGGTACATATGTTCTTTTATTTTATTTATATATAAAAGGCACAATGTTTTTACAAAGTGTCGAAAATTGCAAGAATTTTTTTTTATTATCATGACTACTGTAAAAAAACGTATGGGCGATTAAATACAAAGTAAATATCTGACGTCACGAAATGGTGGGGGGTATTCTCAACAACGGGAAACTTGTATTGCTTATAAAAAATTAAAATGAAAAAATAAGGGGTATTTTTTACATTCTCTTTCAGTTAAACCAAAATTCAAAATTTGCGAAAGGTTTTCTTATAAAAACTGTGTAGAAATATCTCAAAACATGATGTAAAATTATAAAGTTATAATAATCTGCTTCTTTCGTTTACCTAAAACACTAATAAAGCATTTAATGGATGAAAAAATCCACAAATAGTATCTGTCTTCTCGTTGTAAATACCAAAGTAGTTCATGTTTATATTTCGAGGATATTGCTCCTTGTCTACGTCAGCTGTTTATGAATTCTTATTCTCGAGATAGGGTATCTGTGAAAACCGCAGCATTGTTCCAAGATAGCCCGTACTAGTATGCATTACATTTACTATACGATACACATTGTATAAATCACATACGAGCACACGATGGCGTGTCTTACACGCACTACATTTTCAACTGTCAATAATTCAATGGAATAAATGATAGTGGACGTATGTTGCTTAATGTTACATTGTATGCCGGGATATTTATTACATAGATATGTTAGCTGTCTGCTGAAATTTTTGCGGAAGGCTAAAGAGAATGACATCTGTATTAACAATAGATACGAAGAAAGAATTAAAACTTTTATAATTATGTACATATACATTTTCATTTCTCTGGTTTAATACAATTAAACTTTGGTTGTTCTTTTAAAAAAATCTGCTGTAGCTAGCACAATACCTTTCAACACTTTTATTTTTAGTTACATAAGTATAGGGCGCGAGCAGTCATGTGACATTGTTGGCCTTAACATCTTAACAAGCAAATATTGGAGCCCGTGTCAGAATGATAATTAGTAATTATGTACATAGATGTCAAATGTCAAAATTTTTCATTTAAAATTTTAAGATTTTCTAAATGCACGTAGTTAATTTGTCACCAGGAGTGTGGAATTTACTTGAGGAAAATAAACCACATGGAATTGGAAAATTACTAAATTTCGAATGAAAAATTATGATATTTGACATTTATGTATATAATTATTAGCTATCATTCTGATAAGGGTCCCCATATCTGCTTGTCAAGGCCAACAAAGTCACATGACTGCTCTATAGTATTTAACATATCTTTTATGCCTACACTCAAAAATTGTTCTTATACCGATTCTTTAAAAAACATTAATTTTGGGCGGTCTAAAATGTATATATCTGGATTATGCATATATTCTTACATATCTTCTTTAACATTTTCTTTTTCATACATGTTGTATCTAAATAACACATTAATTCCCTTTAATAGAGTGATGGATAGATTGCACTCCGATTATTCTTATAACGATGTGTAATTTTGTTAATATTTACAACTTACTTGAGCAGAATTTGATAGTTTTTTCGCAGTGCAATGTTACTCTAGTCTACAGTGTTGGTGTACATTGCCCCATTTTGAAACAAATTTAAGTTCTTTAACCTATACTTGTCACCTCCATAATAGTCACAGATCAAGAATTAAGAGATTCTCCAAGTACATTTTTCTTTCATTACTCATTATTTTGATGAGATACAATTTTTCTGTTTTTTACGTTGCAGAGTGGAGACCATCTTCACTTTCATCTTGTGTTTATAACATTTAAATATCGTCTTCCTTCGAGCTGTATTCTTGCTTATATCTATTCTTTACATTTAGATTTTTTAAATTGAAATTCATTTTATGAAGAAACTTTTTCCTACTCTGCTAATTTTTTGAGATGTTTCCAATTCACTGTCGGGTTTAACAGTATTTTTTGTAGGGTATTTGTAGTGTACCTATAATTTTAAATATTTAACTATTAATACAATAAGAAATAATATATGTACTTCTCAGAAAAAGTCTTCAGTAATGTCTCCGGATTTCTGACACTAAATCAATAAAAGATAATAAAATATTTAAATGTATCAGATAGAGAATTTAATCTTCCTTAATATTTGCAGGAATAAACATTTTCAAAAAATAATATTTAGAAGATTTTTTTTTAAGAATCTGCTACTTCCGGTTTTCCAATCTTTGTCTGGTCCCACGGCTAAAATTAAATTGAAGAGAATGTTTGCTAATCAAAAGTGATGGAAAATACGACAGAATGCACTTTCAGGGTTTTCAGGGGTGTTTTGAACAGTTGTACGATAGGTGAAACAAATGTGCAAATGCAGGAGGGATGTATTTTGCAGGATATTATGTAATTACGAGGGTCATTCAATAAGTAAAGAGACAAATGGCTATAGCTCAAAAACTGTTTATTTCAATCTTTCAAAATTAAGGCTATTTTTCAACATAATCACCCCCACAGTTATGCACTTGTCCCATCTTTCTTGCAGCTTCCTAATTCCCTTGGCGAAGAATTCTTTCGATTTACCCCGAAGCCACTTTTGCACCGCTTCCTTAACTTCCTCATCGTTAGCAAATCTTTTTCCACGTAGGGCGTCTTTGAGTGGTCCAAACAGGTAAAAATCATATGGGGCGAGGTCGGGACTGTAGGCAGGATGAGGTAAGACCTCCCAACCCAATTCTTGAAGCTTACCACGGGTCAGCTGGGCTGCATGAGGGCGGGCGTTATCGTGCTGAAGAATGACTCTTTTGACAAGAATCCACGGCGTTTGCTCCTGATAGCTGGTCTAACTTTGTGTTCTAGCATCTCAGAGTAGCATTGGCTATTTTGAGGTTATGTTGACATAAAATGATGAAACAGCTGATCAGAGCATATCCCAAGGTTGCCAACTAACACCCCTGAAAAGATTGTACACATTCATTGAATAGTTTTAAAATGATAGAATTTGTCTCTTTACTTATTGAATGACCCTCGTAATAAAATTTTATTGATCAATTCTGGGAACATTTCGACGCTACCTCGTACTCACAAAAAAAAAATGTTAAGCAGGTATAACCTACAAATATGATGTAATTTCAATATCCTTCGAATTTGTTCACCCGGAAATGCTGACGAGTTCAATCCCACTGTTGCCCAGTTCTAAGAACCAGAGAAACCATAATACGAAAAGCCTACTACATTACGCTTTAGCGTAGGCCTCCACCTCATTCACTTCTGGTTAGGTTAGGTTAGCTAGGGTGAATGTTCGCAAGGTTCAAGGATGACAGCTTGTCACAGGATGACGGGATGAATTTAGGGGAAGGCTAATGACCGTAAGACAGGACCGGGAAATTCGGGAGAGGTCAAGGATGATCGTGAAAAGAATCTGAATTTGAATATATTTCCCCCTTTAGAAAGGGTACAGGAAACAAAAGTTTTGTGGGGTCAACAGAGCATAGCAACAGGGATCGTTTAAAATGAATCCATTGTATTTACACACTTACAACCGAATTCACAATTAGTTCGTTGATTATAGAAATAAAGATATGTAGATCAACATTTGTTATAATTCGCCAAATTGATTTCCGAATGAAGTTATCTTCAAAGATGCACATAATTCATTTATTCACTATCATTGTAGTAATATGTCGATTCCTGACCTTTTAAGCTTGATTTACATTAGCGGTACAATGACGATACGATGACGGTACAATAACGGTACAATAACGGTATGTCAATTACAAGACGCGTTTACATTAGACGGTACCACGACGATACGAACATAATAAAATACCATGACACTATAATTTTGTCTTTTATGTATTAAGACAGTTTGCTGTGCATATCTCATGTGTCTATCAAAAGTAGAAAATATCGTGCAATATTTAAAAAAAAATCAAATACCGACTTGTCTATAATTACCCTTACTCTTGAGGAAGAAGAAGAAAATGAAGAAAATCCAGAAAAATTTACAACATATAGTATACATATATCGCTGGAAGTTTCATCACAGCCACGCGCTGTATCTCAGCTCGAGGCTTCGCCTGTCAGTAATATACATTAGCCATCGCCTGTAATGAAACATATTCCATCTCGGATGTAATATACTATTTCTTACGGCGCATATCTAGAATTTAATGAATAAGCACGTTTTAATGTCTCTACAATCCAATTTTAACATTTTTATGATGATATCTGTGTATGTTTTGCGGCATAAACTCGCGAGAGAATAAAGTTTGAGTATACACAAAACTTCATTAATAATACAGAAAACAAAACACAGTACATTACCGTATTACAAGCTAAAATGCGGAAATAAAAATATATGAAAAAGTAATAGCCGTTCGTGTTTTAATTTCTCGGATACAATTTACATAATACAGTCGATTATTTCCTGATACATTGTAGTCCAACCTACATACTGTTATAGAATAATTACAAGTGTAATAGTGCAGTGTAATGTCGCCATTTAATCCTTGGTCACAGTTGCGCAGACGCCGTTTGATTTTATTGTCCTCATGCAGATAACCGAAAGTTGCGGTAACGGTTTGTGTTCTCGTGAGTGGCAGTTACCGGATACCGTATCAAAAATGAGCTTGTATTACGGCCGTTGCAAGAGCCATGCAGATTAGCTATACAGTTAGCCCGCTCCCAAATAAAACTCATTTACATTTTCAATTCAATTACCAACACGAGCGAAGCCGGACGATAACAATAATAGCAGATACGGAATGTTTTGTTATTCACACATATGAGTTCCCAAAACACTTTTGTAGATGGACAAAAACTTCTGTTGCAATAACGATTTTATTTATGAAAGAAAAAAATGCAAAGGACCTCCTGAATTATTTGAACAGATCAGTACAATTAGATTTAAATCTTTTGGAAAACAGTTCTCACTTGTATTGTTATTAAAAGCCAGGGCCGTATGGTGATATGGAGCAAAGGAGCAATCGCTCCAGGCATCTTTTGTTAAAAGGCGCACACAGAATTGAAATGATAGATATATTCTGATTGATACGCTCTTGATAATCACCCAGTTAAGCAGCTACAGCCAGTTCGTTCTATATTCTTCTGTATTGAACCAAACGAATGAAAAATTCACTCTTTAAATTTTAAACTATATTTTTGATTCTTCGAAAAATACTATATTTTAAATATTGATGAAATATCCTTTGTTGATTCATTCTTGTAATCAAAGTTGTTTGTTGTAATCAACAATTTTACAATTATAACAATATCAGGAAATTATTCATTCACCAGGGTTTTTATTTTATTTCTACTAAATTCATTGTTAGATTCATTCTTGTAATCAATATTAATGAGCTATAACCAAAATATTCATTGTTGTAATCAACAGCTTCACAATTATTATTTGACTTTAACAATGCTAGAAAAATATCCGTTTGGCAGGATAATTATTTTACTATTATATTACTTAATTAGGGTTCTAATGCAAACAAATTAATAAAAAATATTGTTCACTTCCATTACCTTACTATGGAAGTTGTATAGGCAATTTTTCTATACCAATAAGAGTAGTCTGCAAAAAAAATGACTGTTATGAAATGGCAACCTGCCGACCTGCACGGTAGAGGCCCTGCTTAGGGCGCCAATTGTTAAAAGCCTTCATAAATTAGAGGTTTCCACTATTCTAAATCCTACTTTCAACCCTAAAAATCCAAATACAGCCAGTATGTTTGGTCGAAATAGCCAGTACCGCTCTATGGGTAAATGGCGCCTTCCCGCAATGTTATAAAAGGTTTTTTAATAAGAGCGGGTCGATGTTGAAATGGAATAAAACAAGCTGTTTGTGAAGTATTAACGAAATTCTTTATTTTATTTGAAAGGCCCATGTATGCCATTATGTATACAATATAACATCATTCAAATGTCCGCCGCGGCTTCTCACGGTGACACGGATCCGAATTTTCAATGACTCTGCCACATAGATCCGGCTGAATTTGAGCGATGGCATTGGTTATGTTGACTTTAAGGGCATCGGTCGATTACAGCTTATTGGCATAGACCTGCGACTTCAGGAAACCTCACAAGAAAAAGTCGAGCGGGATCAAATCGCACGATCTTGGTGGCCAATTCACGTCACCTCTGCGAGAGATATCCATACCCTCAAATCGTTCATGCAGAATGTCCATCGTGGCGTCCGCTGTGTGACACGTAGCGCCGTCCTGCTGGAACCACAAGAAAGTGGTTATCATCGTTCTGTAGCGCTCGCCGTTGACGGTGATGGCCTCACCAACGTCGTTTTAAAAAAAGTATGGACCAATGATGCTCCGGCCCAAATTCCGCACCAAAGAGTAACTTTTTGTGGATGCATTACCACCTGGTGAACCTCGTGTGGGTTGGCGTCGTCCCATATCCGGAAATTGTGCTTGTTAACATAGCTATTCATCCAAAAATGCGCCTCGTCGCTAAAGATGATTTTTTGGCCAAAGTTGGAGTCCTCTTCCAAACGCTCCGAAGCCCAGTCAGCGAACAAACGGCGTTGTTTATTGTCATTAACTTTGAGCTCCTGGGTCAGTTGGATCTTGTACGGGTGTAGGCCCAAGTCCCGACGCAAAATTCGCCAAGTTGAATTCTGCGAAAGGCCGAGTTCTTGTGCACGGCGAGGATTTAACTGTCTCGGGTTCTCTTTCACATTTTCACGGATCGCGGCAATGTTTTCGGTCGATCTGGCATTACTTTGACGTACGGGTGTTGGCTGATTGTTTACCGAACCGGTCGTCTCGAATTTGGCCACCAAATGTTAGAGAGTTGACTTTGAAGGGCCACCGCGTCTGCCGTTAAATGGGCGCAACGCGCGCAACGTTTGCACTAACAATCATTTTGATAATAAAGTTGAATTTAATTTGAGAAGAAGTTATACTCATCTTTCCAATGCAGCATCAATACAGACCATTTTAAAATATATTTGATCCAATTTTAATTATAAGTTATGAATTAATTATTGCAATCAAGCAGAAGTTTTGTTGTAATCAACAACTAAACATCTCCGCCGACTGGAAACTGTGAATGCCGCCTCTGTAAGTTAGTTGAGAAGAAAAAACGTCTGGATATTTACGATGTCAGCTAGCTTTTATCCTCTTCTAATTAAACCGAAGTTGAGTTGAGTTAGTTACCCTTTAAGAGAAATCTGCAAACAACTTGAAATATCAGACAGAGATAATACACTTTCACTCGGTATTCAAGACTTCAGCATTCGCACGCATGTTGAGAATCAGCTTAACGCTGCACTTTAAATTCAAATCAATTCGCAGAGAAAATGCTTCCTGTCAGATGCGGTCCAAACCAAAAAGGAATTACCGATATGAACACTGTCAAATCAGGCAAAGATTTTTAATAATTTCATATTTTATAAATGAGTAACATTGTTGTAATCATAATTTTCATTGTTGTAATCAACGAATTTTCCGTTTTCTTTTCAATTCATCCAGTATTTCTCGAGAAATTATTATGACATTCATCCGTTGTAGTGTTCGCCTTCATGGCGCCGTACGATTTCGCTTTTTGTGCGACCTAAGAAGACTATATCTTTCTCTCAGATTCCTTCGCTTCACAAGTAGGATGCTCGATGACTCATTGTTGACGGATGCGAAAATGAGGACGAAAAGAATAGTGAACGTATAACGTATGGAAGAAGGTAAAACAGTTCCTAGATACAAGCATAAAACTAAATGGCAGTTTGAAAATGGAGTATAGCTATGTAGATCTGCATATATGTAGATAGGTGTGGTTGCTAACTGTTAGATAGAAATTTATAATAACGATTTGACTCCATTCTGGCTAATAATTATCCTTCCAAACGGATAATTTTCTGGTGTTGTTGTTGCAAACTATAACTGTAAAATTGTTGATTACAACAAACGATTTTGATTATAATCTAATAATATTAATGAATAAGAATGAATTTAACAAAGGAAATTATATATTTTAAATAGCATTCATCAAAAAATCAACAGTATAAACGTGTGTTAATTTATTAATTATACCTTTTGGGGGGGCGGGGACGCTGAAAAATTTCGAATTGATTTTGTAACTCTCGCTAAGAGAGGTATTGGATTCATGCTAAAAATCGCATATCCAGATTTTAATGAATAAGCACAATTTAAGGTCCTTACAATACGATTTTAACATTTTTACGATGATGTCTGTGTGTGTGTGGATGTATGTATATGTGTATGTGTTTGTGGGACGTTGGAAGGACGATTATTCAAAAACTATAAGACTTTATTTTTGTTTAACTACGTATTTCCCAATCGGGCATTCATGGGAAGATCTGAACAGGTTTTGGTAACAATTGAACAACCGTAAGTAGCAGATTCGTGAAACAAAATTATTTTTTGAATATTAAATTCTCAATCTGACATATATAATTTTTTTATTATATCTCGTATAGGTTTGGAGATATAGTACATAATAATTTAGAATAATCTGTTGTAAATAATCTCGTTGCTCAAAAAACAGTTGAGATATTTAAATGTTTGTAATTGACAGATAAATGCAAAATGTCAGTGTCAAAAGTCAGATTTTTCTGGGAAGTACGAGTACATTTAATATATATTATTGTATTATTAATTAAATATGTATTTAAATTATAGGTATATTAATATTACATATATCCTTAAGAAATACCGCTAATGCCATCAATGAGTTTGAAGAATTTTGAACATATTAGAAGAGTAGGACAAAATTACTCATAGAACGAAAGAAAATATACAATTTCAATTATTTGTGTGTACAAGAAATGTTAAATTCGTTACTTATAGGGCGCGAGCAGACATGTGACTTTGTTGGCCTAGCCAAGCAGATTTGTGGGTCCGTGTCAGAATGACAACCAGTAGTTATTTACAAATGTCATAATTTTTTATTAAAAAATTCAAAATATTCTGATATCATGTTGTTTATATGTCGTCAATAGTATGGAATATACTTGGCAAGGAAAATAATCCACATGGATTTAGAAAATCATAATAAATAAAAACTTATGATACATAGGTATGTACAATATTACTAGCTGTTATTTTGACACGGGCCCCCATATCTGCTTGCCAAGGCTAACAAAGTCACCCTATGCAACATAAAAAAAAATGGCGAAAGGTATTGTGCTGGCCACAACAGATTTTTTTGTTTAAGCCTAATTTAAAATTAAAGTCTTGTGGGTGCAACTGAACATAGAGATACATCTTCGTTCGAATCAGTAAACCGCAAAGGTTGCAAGATGTAAGATTGTAATTCTCGCCATTAACGTCTTGTCTTGTTTTGCAATTGAATTCTTGCTCTTTGCTCCTCTAAGAGAAAACGGAACTATGTAATTACAATTTCACAACTTCACATAGTAGTATTCATAATTAAAATGTAAATTGCCCGATAGGATCTCTAGTCAAGTCATCACGTTGCTTAGCTTATAAGCGGACCTCAGTAGAGGTTATATGATTTATGTCGCTATCAACCTCTTTACCGAAATAACAGTAATCTCGTGTGTTTGAGAATGCAAGTGGGACGAAATGGCGCCAACAAACATTTGGTGCATGTCGCATGGCAACCGATCTGATAGGCCATAGGCCTAACTGTTTTAAGCTGAAAAGGAGGCACACTACCAAAATTCGCAAAGTATTACAGAATCAAACTTATAATTATCAATCAGTTTATACTACCAGAGAGTCTATAAAGGCGATATGCATATTTTGTGTAGTGATTCCTGGACATATCTTTCAGCCACACTGTTAGATTTCCATCCAAATGAACAACTTTAGGGGGCGTACATTATAATACTTCAAATTTCGACATAATTACACACAAGGAGGATATAAAATTGCATAGTTTTTATTTAAAAAAACTTTGTTACCAAAACGGCCCAAAGTTTTTATTTTTGTCCGCTGTTGGCGCCGACTACTTTTGTGCACACCGCCTATAGTTAAATGGGAAGTAGTCGTTTGTTTTATTATATAATTATCCATTTAATATCACATTATTACTAGATCAGAAAAACTAGATTCTTCAGGATATAATTAAGAAAATTTTATAATCATAAATAAAAGATGTGAAGAAAAAAAAACTTAAATTTCACCTGCGTTTCCACTTTCATTCCAAGGTTTCGTGTTGCAACTTCGTGACGTCACAACCGTTTCCGAAGTTTGGAAATCATTACATGATTACTCGCTAGGCTAGATGCTTTTCGTTTTCCTATAGCATTTCGAAGGAAAATAAGAATTTTGAAAGTGTTAAGATATGTTCATGACACTTAAACATCTGGCTTACCGAAACTGTTAATGGCAGAATGTGGAAATGGAAAATATTCATTGAATAGAATTGCTGGTTAACCTACTTTTTGATTCGGGAATTTAACGGGCAATCGTTGCTACGTGGAAAAACAAGATGGTGAGATGGTTTCCGTAACAACCGCGCAAGATATCTGTCCATACATATAGGCGATGTATATAAAAGTAGTCGTTTTGGTAACGTAATAAGGTTATGTTTTATGACAATAATTTTGAAAATTTTATTTTATAAAATATTTGCAATGAATGTAAATGATAGAATGTTTACATATTTTCTCATTGTATGAGCTCAACCCCAAATGTACTCTCGGAAATAAATATATAACAGCAATTTAGGTTACAATAGTTAAGAATATATTTTATTTTATGTATGTATATTATGGTATTAGCGAATAAGAGGTGATCTTTGGTTAAAGAAATTTCAGACCTACATTCGAAGGAAACATTTTTTAAATTGGTATTTTCCGTGAAAAGCATGAAAACTTTAAACAGTATAATACTACTTTTGTAATTTTAAGAAAGAAATATATTAATTTGTTTTGCAGTTTCCATTTGTAGTTTAGAATTAGTATTATATCTCAAAATATCTTATTACTTTTATACCCAAATGTAGCAATAAATGTCTAGGTGCGACGTTGCCACAGTTATTCTTCAACATTGAAATACGACACTTATGTATGTGTTAGTGCGAGTGGTACAGTTAAAAAAAAACAATCTACAGAAAAATAAAGAAAATTCATCTATTACAGTGTTTGATATTAGCTTTTAACTATTTTGATGCAATGTTAAAAAATATAAGTTATTGCAAATATAAACTGCATTAGCTTAATTTTTATTTTGAACATAGTTCAACTACCTTAAATTAATCTTAAAACCAATCCAGTCGCAATTTATTTCGCGACCCCACTGTAGATAGAAAAAGAGACAAAAACACTTGACTATTAAGTGTTTTCTTTCATTAGTAAGTTCTTTCAATCAAAAAAATCAATAGCATCTTAGATGATTTGCAATTTACAAAACCACCATATCTAAACGAAATAACTTAAAGTAACAGTATCCGCTTAGCTCAATAAAAACATCAACCTAAATCTCGAAGAATTCTAACCCGTAGTCCCTTCTCTTCCATTCTCTGTCCTCTCACATTTGCAAAAACGCCGAAGCCGGAGTTCTTCTTGCCGTACGTACCGCACAATCCTCACGTTGTTCTGTGTTGGCGGATCCATCAGATCACCAGGGCAACGACCTCACAGCCGGGTCACTGGGTTAGTCGAATTCGTGAGCAGAACACAAGAAGAACTCAAGATAAAAAAGCGCCAACGAAAAGGCGGCATTGTTGTAATCAAAAAGTTATTGTTGTAATCAAAAAGTTATTGTTGTAATCAATTTTTTTAGTTTTTAACAATAATACAGCGTTTGTACAAAAACGTTCTATAAAAATATCTAATTATTTTGTAATTGTTTATTTGTTTATTTTTTAACATCCAGTAAATAATGTGTAATATTTAAACATGATCCTGAGTTAAGTTACAGACATCCATAAAAGCAAGGAAACTAGAAAGTTGTTTATTTGATTATCTCAAATTCTAATAATCTGATGTGGCCAGCACATTACCTTCCGTCAATCCTGTACAAATTCCATACAGTAAAATTTTTGAAAGATGTCCGATCAAGGTTGTCTACGAATGGTATGAATTCAGATTTTTGCTCCGCCCATCATGACAAATTCAGTAGTGTCGTTTGCTTAGTTTTTATGAGGGTACGTAAGATACTACTGTTATTTTATTATTATAAAAATATATATTACAGGAAAAGCATTCAAAATTCAAAAATAAGTCAACTAGTAAGTTTATAAGCAAATGTAAAACCAAATATGTTAAAAATAAGATACTGACACAATGTCAGTGTCAGTGACTCTGACAGAATATAACGTTATACGTACGGCTATGAATCCAGGTAATGCATCTGAATTAATAAATAAACTTACGTTACAGCGAAAGTATTATCAACAACGAGCATCGTTTATAAATGGAATGTCCTAACTTAGTCGAAACAATATGAATTTTTGAAAGACAAGCGTGTTATATCCATCCTTATTACACACTCTTACAGCCTTTGCAAAAGAAAGAGATAAATGTATGACTATTTGTTAATTCGTTCGTGATACAGGTGCCCTTGATCGGACATCTTTCAAAATTTTTACTGTACATAAATTTTCTTGCAAAAGATCCTATAATTCCAATAAAATTATTTTATAAACAAACTATGCAAATTCCACTTGACACTAACATCTTCTTCTTCTTTAGCTTTTCCCATTCGTTAGGGGTCGCTATTTATTATTTTCTTACATCATTTCTGTTTTACGTGTCGTCCTCATTCAGTTCCTTTTGTCTCAAGTCTTCCCCGACACAGTTCTTACATTTTATCTTTGGTCTTCCTCTGTTTCTTTCCCTTATGCTATAATAATTCCTTATACTATCTTTCTATGCCTTCCCCTACATCTATCGCAACATCTTCATCTCTGCCATATTTATTTTCTTTTCATTGATACTGACTTCTGTCAATTTGAATTATCTGAATATATTAGTATTTTCCATGGTTAGCATAGCTGGCTGATTTATGAAATTTAACATTTTTATAATTCTTTAACTCTATATCTATTAAATATTAAATATAAAATGCAATCCAGTCGTATAGAAAATAATATATTCTTTAAAATTTATTAACATTAAATGTCAATAAATGTTATTTAACTGTTTTATGAAATATGAAAAAAATATAATTTTTGGAGTTATGCGATCCGAAACAATCGTCACATACACACACACACACACACATACACACACACACACACACACACACACACACACACACACACATTCATGCAGACATGATCGTAAAAATAGTAAATACGTATTATAAAGTCCCCAAAACGTGCTTTTTCATTAGAAACTCACTACTGAATATTTTGACCAAAGACAATACCTTCTTTACCTAAACGGAAGGTAAAAATGGATTAAGGCTGTTTTTGCTATGAGCTAAATGATTCGCTTTCCAGATATTATATCATTATTGGAAATTGAGAATAACAGCAGATTGGCTTTCCTAGAAATGGGTATTAAATCGATATAGGCTAAATCTTCATTGTTGTAATCAGAAAGTTATTGTTGTAATCAAAGATTTTTTAAAAATTTGTAATAAATATACTCTCTACAAAGTTATTAATGGTACAGATATTTTATCATTGATGAATCTACAAATAGAAGCAAATTGAAACACCTAGAAATGGATAATAATAAGCCATGATGATATAATAAGATATTTATTTATTTAGTGAATAATTAAATAATATTACAATACTATAATAAATTATCACTTATCTAATGTTACGTAATATATACGTTAAACATTAATTTCATTTTGATATTTTGTTTGAAGCAGCAATTAGTATTCGTTTGATATTGAAAGCAAAAGGTTTATTTTGTGTTGTATAGTGTTTTCCTGGTGGCATCTTAAAAAGTAAGTATTACGCTTAATTTATTCTGTTCCTAAATTTTGATGTGACCAGCACATTATCTTGGCCCATGTAATATTTATTAAATAAGTATATATTTTACAATACAACAAATTTATTAAAGTTACAGATTTTTCAGCCATATTGAGTTTTTGAAAAAACATCAGTTTTCAGAATACCAAAAATTACAAAAGAACATTTCCACAAATCACAAACAATACTGTTCTAAAATACAAGTACTTAAGATCATATTTCATATTTCACATTTCACGAAAAATGTAATGTATTTCGTTATATTTTTCGCACAAATATTTTGCTGTGGGAAAAAAAGCTCCATTGAGATGTATGGCATATTATATGTTACTCTGACAGTTTTGCTAATTACAGTATTTAATTTTTTTTCTTATGCACAAATTTCATTTTGCTCATTTCTTTTGCAGTTTTTTAATGCATACACATGTCACCAAAATTCATGATGTCATTTCAAGTCATGTCATTTTTTATTTGTTCTAATTTCACCGGCTTTTTATAGACTGACAAAAAAGATTATTTATGTATATTACAACAGCTTTTGCAGCCTGGGAGGTAGGTACAATGCAGACTTATATCTGCGAATAGAAGCAGATAGATAGGTACACCTAGAAATGAATAATATAGGTCGAAGTGTTGATATACATATTTATTTATTTAAAAAAGAACTTGTCAACATAGTTAAGAATGGTATATGGATTTTCAAAAGAATAAAAAAAGAAATGATTGGAATGTTTGTTTCCAAGAACTGTGTCACCAATCAAACTTAAAAATCAATAATAATTTAGTAAATTATTTATTTGTCCCAAAAAGAAAAGACGTTAACGTTAACATACGTTTACGAGTATATGTTGTGATTTTTACCTCTCGCCAATGAAGGTATTGGATTCATGCTAAAAATCGCATATCCAGATTTTAATGATTAAGCACGTTTTAAGGACCCTACAATCCGATTTTAATATTTTTACGATGATGTCTGTGTGTATGTATTTGTGTTCCACATTTCTAGTAACAAATTAACTACGTGAATATAGAAAATCTTAAAATTCTGACACGGGCCCCCATATCTGCTTTTCAAGATCCACAAAATATAATTGTTGTTCCAATAAATAGAAAAGTCTGTAATACAAAATTTTAGGTTATATTTCATTGTTTTTCCTCGAAAATCTGTTAAGAAATTCAAGTTAAGTACCACATACAATTTATCATATGTTGTCAAAATCTAATATGTTGTTTCCAACCATATGAGTTTTAATAACCAAATTTAACAAGTTTTGGATTATATCATGATATATTTTTCACGAATTCAAGTATAGTATCCCTTTCGATTTATCAACTTTAGCCAAAATCTATTATGTCGTTCCAATTGATATAAAAGTATGGATTATACTTTAATATACTTTTTCATTAAAAACTTTTATGGGCTTCGGGTTTCAAGTAAAGTATCAATTCCGTTGTCCAATTTTACCCAAAACTTAACCAAGATTAAATACGAAAAATATAAATCTTTGGAAGTTTGATATAAGAATTATAGTACGAGGTGTGTTCAAAAACTATCGCGAATTTTGAATTTTCGCGGGTTACGTATATTCGAATTTCGATCTTTTTGTGGCTTTATGTTGGTACTCATGTCTCTCACTTATGTCGACAAGCTCGGCCATTTTGAATGTTCACTTAATTGTTGACAGCTGCTTTGCTTGCACGTGTTTTGGATCGTCTTCGATTTTTACCTATTCAAAAAAATGGAACAAAGAACCTGTATCAAATTTTGTGTGAAAAACGAAATTAAGTGCGCGGATGCATTCCGAATGTTGACTGTGGCATACGGAGAAGCTACCTTGGACCAAAGCAACGTTTATCGGTGGTACAAAATGTTCTCAGAAGGCCGAGAAGATGTGAACGACGAAAAGCGTGCCGGACGCCCGAGCACTTCAACAACAGACGAAAAAATTAATGAAGTGGAGAAAATGATATTGGCCAATCGTCGAATCACCGTTAGAGAAGTTGCTGAGGACCTAAACATATCGATTGGCTCGTGCCATTCGATTTTTATCAATGATTTGGGCATGAGACGGGTCGCCGCGAAATTTGTACCAAAATTTCTCAATTGCGACCAAAAACAGCATCGCATGAACATTGCTAATGAGATGTTGGACTCTGTCCGCGACGACCCAAATTTGCTCCAGAGGGTCATAACTGGTGACGAATCGTGGGTTTATGGTTATGACGTGGAAACCAAAGTTCAATCATCTCAATGGAAGCTGCCGCACGAACCAAGACCGAAAAAAGCGCGCCAAGTTCGGTCGAATGTGAAAGTTTTGCTGACAGTTTTCTTCGATTGCAGGGGCGTGGTGCATCATGAGTTCTTGCCACATGGTAGAACGGTCAATAAGGAATATTACCTGCAAGTTATGCGCAATTTGCGCGAAGCAATCCGCCAGAAACGCCCGGATTTGTGGAAGAACAAAAATTGGCTTTTGCACCACGATAACGCCCCTGCTCACACATCGTTGCTTGTGCGCGACTTTTTAGCCAAAAACAACACACTAATGATGCCGCAGCCACCGTATTCCCCAGATCTGGCTCCCTGTGACTTTTTCTTGTTCCCTAAACTGAAGAGGCCCATGAAAGGACGACGTTACGCTACGCTTGACGAGATAAAGACGGCATCGAAGGAGGAGCTGAACAAGATAAAAAAAAAATGATTTTTTGAAGTGCTTTGAAGATTGGAAAAACCGTTGGCACAAAGGGGACAAAATAGATATTCATGAATAAATAAATAATTTTTGAAAAAACACAAAATTCGCGATATTTTTTGAACACACCTCGTATAAGAAAAAAATCGTCGGAAACAGATATTGTAAAAATAGTAAAAATGTGTTCTGAATACCATAATTTATTGAAAAATCACAATCGAAATTGTGGATCAAAAACAGTAACTCCCTTTCCAATGGCCAAAAATACAATATTAAAACTAAATATGCTTCTTTCCCAGATTCCGGGATTAACTATATATCTATGTTGTTTCGGCAGATGTTTTTTTACTATTTTACCATTGATTACAACGATAACAATATAATGATTACAACAATGAATATAAATAAAACATCCAAAAAATCAAATTCCTTTGTAGTAATTATTACGCAGAACATTTCCAAAATCCTGTAAAGTATTTAATTCTTGTTTTAGCTTTTGTAATCCGTGTTGTTTCTTTCGTTAAAACGTGACCAAAAAATCGTAACCGAAATTAGTCTAAATTTGATTGGTTCACTTTATCCGGCCGTTGCACTGGTATAAGTTTACAAACTTTGATCGGGACCAGGATTCAAGCACGTTTGAGGGGTTGTTGACCTCAACAGTCCTCAATGAGGAACAGATAGAGTCGTTGCCCTCCGAATTCAAAAGGGTTAATATTTTTGTTAACCTACTGACGGAAAGTTACTATCTGGTCACCTAACAAACGCATGATCATGAACTGTTATTGTTTGTAATTGTTACGTGGACTAATTTTTTCAAATACGCTGTTGATGTTGTTATTGCGAAGTTTTAAAATGATTATTTTTCGTCGTCTTCGTTGTTGAAGTATATATTTGTAATTAGATCTTCAATATCTCATTATATTTGTGAAAAACTTTACGAGTGTAGTAGTCGAATTACATGGATTATTACGCATAAAAGTGGTTGTAAATCATTGGATAACATTCGCGAATTTTAATTGACTACTGCGCGCCTAAACTCTTCTATTAAATCAATTGACTTGTATTTTTATCCCGCAAATGTTGGGTTCAACAGCCGCAGCTGAAATTTCCGAGTGAATAAAATTGCAGCAGTTCTTTTTGCGCCTTCTTCCGATTACGGGTTCAATGGTTGCACTCTAACCTCACTTGTAAAATTTCTGTTAATTCAATCTCCGTCATTAACATAAACGCCACACCGATTCACAATCGTGACGTCAGACTTGCAGAATTTGTTCCTAGAAACTGTCGCTTAGTTCCGATTAAGCGAATGAGAAATGGCACACTATGTCATCTATTATAAACACTAATTCATGAATTTATGACATGTTATAAAATGGTTAGAAAAATAGCAACAGAGTTCAATAATTCTATAACGACATATTACCCATTGTTGGGTGTGCCAATCTGCTTTGTATACGGAGATATCGGTAAATGATGAAATACTTGTACCGTGTGGGCGCTTACCGGGCCTTACCTCACGAGCACTCATTGCTGTCGTGGAAAGTGCACCACAGGGGTCAATTTTGTGCTATTAATATTCGAAGTAATTTTTGGCGTCGGTCGGGATCTCACCCGGGTCATAATTAACGATTGTACATACAAATAATTCTTTCGTTCTATGAGGAATTTTCTCCTACTCTTCTAATATATTCAAAATATATTCACTGACGGTACTAGCAGTATCTCTTAAGGATATATGTAATACACCTATAATTTTAAATATTTAATTAATAATACAATAAGAAATTTTAAAAAGGCTTTCTGTAATATTAATAAAACTGTTGATTCTTGACACTGGGGACCCGGGTTCGATCCCGATCGACGCAAAAAATTACATCGCATTTTAATGGCACAAAATTGACCCCTGTGGCGCACTCTCCACGCCAGCAATGAGTGCCCGTGAGGTGACGCCTGGTAAGTGCCCACACGGTACAAATAATTCATCATTACCGAAATCTGTCTACAAAGCAGATTGGCACACCCAGCAATGGATAATATGCCGTGATGAAACATTTTTTTATTTTTTATTTTAATTAAATATCTCAACTAGTTTATTATTAGATTAGATTATTCTAAATCTATAGAAGATATAATAAAAAAATTAAATGTATCAAATTCAGAATTTAAAAATCTTTATTATTGTATTAACATAAATTAAAAAAAAAAAAATATTTAGAAGATTTTTTTTTAAGAAACTACCATTTTCGGTTGTCCAATTGTTACCAAAACCTATTCACCTCTTCCCATTAATGTTAAGATTGAGGAATCTGTAGTTAAACAGGTCTTTAGTTGTATAGAATTTGAGAAATCGTACCTACAACATCATAACACACACACACACATTCACACACACAGACATCATCGAAAAATGTTAAAATAGTATTATAGGGACCTTAAAACGTGCGTATCAATAAAATGCGAATATGCGATTTTTAGCATGAATCCAATACCTCTCTTAGCGAGAGGTAAAAATTGAACAAATCTAATGTATCTTGCCAAAAATGATTGGACTCTGCAGTTATAAATCTGTTAGTCTTGGTGGATTTTCTGTAATTATCAAACTCTAGTTTATTTATGTTTCGAATAACCACTATGTTCAAAAATGATAATTTCAAAATTTATTGTAAAATACGTATATTAAAAAGGACGTGTTTAGTTTTTATTAGAATAAATTTTAAGGTTAAGTGGTAATGTTATTAATTTTACGTAAATATATAAACTGTTACTATATAACCTAAATTTAAAAAAAATATATCCTTGTGAATTTCAAAAGTAATACTAAAATTCGACTGGATTCGAACTCAGATCGTCCGAAACATAACCAATCAAAATTATATATTATTTTAAAGTGCTAAAATATTGTTAAAACTAAAGGAATAAACGTATTGTTCACATGATATAAAACTTTTTGTTCTGTAACATTGTAACAACAAATATAGGTTTATGTCTTTCCACTTTCATAACAAAAATGATGTTAATATACTTTTTGTATTACTCATGGTCGATATAAACATTATTATCTAATAATGTAAAATAAATGTTCAGGCTGTTGACCCAAATATTACAAAATTCGTGACTAAATTCAACACGAAATACGAAAACATAAAATATTACAAATTGTTATTTTAATGGGAAGAGAAAACAATGTAAATAATGCATAATAACGTGCAATAACAGTAGATATTAAAATATTACAACAATGCGAAAATTGATTACAACAATTAAATTTTGATTGCAACAAAAAAACTGTCATTCTGTTATTACAAAATATATTTTTGATGTTTAACTGTATTTCTATAGGCAATGTTTAATTAAATAGTGTAATGAAGTATGTTAAATATATGTTGCAAAAATAGACAAGGCGAAATTAATAACAGTAATTACTCAAACACGCGTTATCAACAATTGGCGCTATCTATATAACCTTCTAATAATCAATTTCGGCCTTAATCTATTTACTGGAGTGTTCCGCGTTACAGTATATTCATAATGGTCTATATGGAGTTTGATAATTTATACTTCAGCATTAATAAAAATAAACTATATGAGCCTGATCATGAATAATTTCTACTTCAATTGATTTACGTTAATGTAAAATGATTTAATTATCAAACTTAATTGTCTTACAAACAGATATTTATGCACATGTTGATGATATTGATTTCTATGTATGCATATGCATAAATAATGTATGCAAGACGTGAATCTTATTACACGTTCCATTATTTATCTTGAGATGAAGAATTTTTATTATTTTTTTCCTTTCATGAGGAACATAAGACAAGAATATCTACAAAAGTTTCAAATTTTGTGTGCCTCCGTGTCTGGTCACGAACCTGTGGCGCACTCTCCACGCCAGCAATGAGTGCCCGTGAGGTGACGGCGGGTAAGCGCCCGCACAGTACAAATATTTCATCATTACCGACATTTGTGCACAAAGCAGATTGGCACACCCAGCAATGGGTAATATGCTGTGATGATATATTTATTTATTGTTTTATATTTTGCCATGTTCAAATTGCCAGTAAAAGTTTTGAAAGATATTATACAAAATAAATTATCATTGTCAGTCACCTGGATTTGAACTAAGAACCATTACTTTGCCGGAATAACGCTCTACCAATTAAAGCTATGCCGATCTATTCCACTTTAATCGCCAAGTATGTCTCTGAAGAATAAAGTTTGTGTCATGTTGTATGACAACATCATTATGGAACTAGCTTAGTTGGTTGAGTGTTACTCCGGTAAATTAATGGTCCTTGGTTCAAAACTACGTGGCTGATATTATCTTTTTACAATTTCATAATTTATTTCGAATATATACGAGTATTATTATAAAATATATGTTACAATAACATAAAAATATGTGAAAAATAAGATACTGACACAGTGTCGGTGACACTAACAGAATATAAAGTTACTCGTATGGCAATGAATCAAGGTAATATATCTGAATTAATAATATTGTTAACAACGAGCATCGATTTGAAATGGAATGTCCTAAAGTCGACACAATATGAATTTTTGAAAGAAAAGCGTGTTATATCCATCCTTTGTAAATGAGAGAGATAAATGTATGTCGATTTGTTAATTCGTTCATGATACAGATGACCTTGATTAGACATCTTTAAAAGAATAATGGACACTATTTTTGCTATAAGCTTCTCAATTTTCAAACTACAAGTCCATCTTTTCGGGAACCTCCCTGCGTCTATATCGAGTTCACGCGAGGTCACTCCGCTGACCCCTGCAGAGGTCACCGCATTGATCCGAGGGCGGTGCACCCTTCAAGGGATGCACTGCACAGGATAGCACGGAACATGGAGGGTGGACGCACAATACAGGCAACATTGCGAAGGACCAAAGGGTTGCAGGAAATAGGGAGTGCAATGCTCAGTGAAAGGGTGCATATAATATAGCAAGAATATAAGGGTGGCAAATGATATGGAAGTGAATCACGGAAGGGAGGCTGATGGGCGGAAAAAGTGCTCATATACCTCGAAGATTTGTTACATATATTTTTTTTAATATTTAATACTATTGTTGCACATAATCGGTGACAGGCTTGTATTACCAGCGCACTTTTACTTTATATTATTATAAGGAATGTGAGCCTTAAAGACGCTTTCATAAAAACAGTTTTTACCTTCCGTCGCCTATAGGTAAGGAAGGTATTGTCTTTGGTCAAAAAATTTGGTGCTGAGTTTCTAATAGTCTTTAGGGCAACTTGTAACCTGCCGCTTACTGACCAATGGTCTGGGTTCCGTGGTATTTGGTAAAAGAAGACACCCTAATAATTTCAAATATGATATAATTTAACTAATGACAACACTTACGTTAACAAATTATTGTTACACAATTATAATTCAGTGTATGGCAAGGTAGCAAACTAAAATAGTCACCGGTTGATCACCTCCTCCACACATTTTCTTTTTCTCGTTCGTTTTGAAGGCTGGATTCCTTCCCCGGAATTTGGCGTCTTCCAGCACCAATCTTGTGTACTTCTCTGGGACGTCCTGGGGTCTTCTACCTTAGTTGTTTCCTCGCCAACCGTCAGCCTCTGCTGACCATCCGGGTCACGCCCTTACCATAAACCATAGCAGCCCGCCGTTTCCGCCATATCTCTGCAGCCCACTACCTTGCCGATATACTGACATACAATATTTAATTCTATTAATAACTACTGGAGGGACCTGTCACAAATTTTTGATCGTCTGTTTCTGAGCTACAGGCTAAAACTTAATTTTCATTTATTTTGAAAATACCTCATACTAGTTTATTATGAGAGATAAATTACAAATATTTGGATAACTTTTATATGGTGTTTTACGTAGAATATCTTAGTATAATTGGATTTTTTTTAAAACTGTATTCATAGATAGATTAGTGGTTAAAGTGGAAGATAATGTCAGCCATTGGATAGATCGGCCATAGCTCAGTTGGTGGCTGACATCTTTTCACATTTTCATAATTTATTTCAAAAATATAGACTTAATTTTAATATAAATATATTTTCTCCTGCAGGGTCGATTCAACAGCAATTCATTTTCCATGCCTGATCAGCGAACAACCAGTCCGACCAGTACATCTCGTCTTCAGCGGTCTTTCAGTATCAGTAGCATCCCGCCAAATCCTACGGGACGTAAACGGAGTTGTACGTCCTGGTCAGCTCCTAGCAGTCATGGGACCTTCAGGAAGCGGGAAAACCACCCTCCTCAACTGTCTCAGTGGGAGATTGAAACTTGACAGTGGGAGTATACGGCTCAACAGAGAACGACTCAACAAACGGTATACGTTTCCTTTTCTTTCCATACATACATAAAAAAAAACAATAAAAACAACATCAACATCGTACAATATAATAGTTTCGTATTTCCAGATCAGGTATTCCGAGAATACCTGTTTTAAAATGACGTTTATGGAGAGTTTATTCTAGAGTTAAGTCTTATTTCATGTTTATTATTATACATTTGTGGGTTAAGCTCGTTATAAACTAGGAATAGCTATTTTTGTGTTAAAAGGAAGCTATTCTGGATTTAAAAATTATTTATTATTACCGCAGATAACATATTAAAGTGACCGATTTTCGGTAGCGAAATACCGCATACCACAATAATAGTTATGAAACAATCATCCTTCGCCACACATTCCTGTCTAAGCATACTATTTTTGCCTCGGCCACACTCATAATCGCATTCATACATGCTCTTCTTCTCTTTACACTTGGAAACTGTCTCTCTTTTAGCACCCTACCAACTACATCCATCCATTTACACACTGGTCGGCCACGTAATCAAATACCCTCAACTTCACCAAAATATATACGCTTTACAAACCGTTCACAACCATTTCAACTGACTCACACCAACTCTCTTAACAACATAGATTCTTTATACACCAAATTATTCCTCGCACGATCCCGTCTTACATAGACCACGTAAATACCTCATTTCCACGGCAGTCACTCATTTTATACTCTCGAACAATTCGACCATTCCTCGACATCATGCTACCCAAATATACACACTCATTGCACTCAGTCACCAATTTACTTCTTTCAAATACTAACACCTTGAAAAAAACTAAAATTTTCTTTTTCTTTTAGATGGAAGAGAAGGATATGCTACGTTCTTCAACAAGACATTTTTTTCCCTGATTTGACGTTACGTCAAACGTTAGAATATGCTGCGAGACTGCGGTTACCTGATACGTTAAGTCATACGCAAAAAATGCAATATGTAGACCATATAATTGACGTGTTGGAACTATCAGCGTGTCAGGATACTATCATAGGGGACTATATCAAAAGGGGACTATCAGGCGGGGAGAAAAAAAGAGCCAATATCGCCTGTGAACTACTCACCAATCCTAGCATAATGCTTTTAGATGTAAGTGGATTTTTTTTCATAGATTATAAGTACTGCTCTCTTACTGTTTATTATTGACTAAGTATTTGTCCTTCTTTTTGAAGGAACCTACGTCAGGTCTCGACTCACATTCAGCCTATAGTCTGATGGCTTCGTTAAAGCGGTATGCTGTTTCCGAAGGAAAAACTGTGGTTGTTACCGTCCATCAACCGTCATCACAAATTTTTCATATGTTTGATAAACTTCTACTACTTTGTCAGGGCCAAACGGCGTATTTTGGCGACGTGCATAAAGTAGTAGAGTTTTTTAATAACATAGGATTAACAGTAACACCACATTATAACCCTGCAGACTTTATATGTGAGTGAAATATTTAAAAATTACTCCTTTCGACAAAATTTTCTGTCCATCCAACCACTCAAACATACATTATCAATTTTTGCATTGTACAGAATGACCCAATTTCGATGTTTTTTAAGGTATCTCCGATAATATTTACGTGAATCAACTTTTTGAAAAAAAATTGTCACCATTTTGTTTTTGAGCTACATGAATAAAACATGAATTATCAATTTTTTAAGTCAGTTTTTTGTATTTTGTACAAATTCCATAAAGACAGTTTTGAAACAAAATTACTAGACTAACACGCCTCAACAACATTATAGAAACCATTGAGATTTTCAAAACCAAGAATAATAATCAATCATTGTGACTGTTTAGATCTTAGTCGAGCATGGCTTCCTATATTAAATATGTTGTAATTTGTCACCATGGTTACCTGTTGCTAATGTTTTTGTTATTATTTATCTATATATTTGTTGTTTATTTCCTGAAGCAGGCTGCAGTTTATGCTGCCGAAACGTCGGTTTTTATAACAATAAACAGAACTAAAACTACAAAGGTTGTACTATTTTAATTGAATTATGAGTTCTGAAAGATTTTTACTTCTCGCTAAAAGAGGTATTGGAATCATATGAATAAGCACGTTTTACGGTGCCCAGAATCCGATAATAACATTTTACGATGATGTCTGTGTGTGTGTGTGTGTATGTGTGTGTGTGTGTGTTTGTGTGTGTATGTGTGTATATGTATATGGTTGTTGGAAATACGATTTCTCAAATTCTATGAGATTAAAGACCTGTTTAACTACTAATTCCTTAATCTAACAGTATTGGGAAGAGTTGAATAGATTCTGATAACAATTGAACAACCAGAAGTAGTAGTACTTTACAAAAATCTTCTACATATTATTTTTTGAATATTCATGTTATTGCAAATATTAAAAAACAAAATTCTCAATCCGACACATTTAATTTTTTTAGTATACCTTCTATAGATTTAAAGATATAGATATATATATAAAATAATCTGTTGTAGTAAATCACAAAGTCTGCTTACAGCCCAAACATCTCCATGGTAACTACTTGCGAAATTAAAATGTCTGTAATTGACAAATAAATGTCACTAATGTCAGTGTCAAAAATTCAGAAACAGTACTGAAGGCTTTTTCTGGGAACGATATTTAATATTTCTTATTGTATTATTAATTATATATTTAAAATTATAGGTATATTACATGAACCCTTCAGAAATAACGCCAATCCCGTTAGTGAATTGGAAAAACCTCGAAAATTTATATCGTGGCGGCTATTATCGGCACAAAGTTATCCTGAAAAGGTTACGGACAAAATGAGTCATACGCAAAATGATTGATACATTAATAAACAATAGAAAAAATATCATTTGGCTAAATAATTCAGGGGAACAGAGTATGTAATAACAATAAAACGTTGAAAATTTATATCTTGACGGCTATTATCGGCACAAAGTTATCCTGAAAAGGTTACGGACAAAATGAATCATGCGCAAAATGATTGATACATTAATAAACAATAGAAAAAATATCATTTGGTTAAATAATTCAGGGAAATAGGGTATGTAATAACAATAAAACGTTGAAAATTTATATCTTGACGGCTATTATCGGCACAAAGTTATCCTGAAAAGGTTACGGACAAAATGAGTCATACGCAAAATGATTGATACATTAAACAACCACTCACTAATTGGCGGGGGTTAACATATTTAAAAATATATAATATATTATATTCTATTATTTATGTTGTGTTATGTCAAAAAAAATCCGTTGTCAATATGAAAAATGACAAAATTTTGAAAAATATTTCAAACATTCCCTACCTCAAATTGAAAAATAAACAACTTTTCCTAATAACATTTTTGTCTAAACCCTTTCAATTTGCCAAAAATCAAGTGACCTACTTATACTAACAACCTACCTTGTATTGTCGAAATTTTGCCCAAGATCCAAGGTGCCGTTGATATTTCTTCCCTGCCTTTTTCAACACCCTTCAAACAAACAAACATAGTCGAAATTTTGTCCAAATAAACTTGTAACATTGATAAACATGAAAACTTTTCACTAATAATATTTGGTATTATCGTTTATATGAATTAAACAGTTAATAGGGTATTTTACATATGTAAATCAATTTTTTCAATAATTATTTATGATTTGAAAGTTAAATTTCAACAATTACTAAATTAAATTCAAAATTACCATTTTAGGGTTGAATATACAATTTATTTTTGCCAAAAATGGATTCCTTGAGTAAAACTATATACTTGTTCATATTTTTATAAAAATATTTTGACGGATGCATTTTTAAATTAATTATTTGATAATCATAAGTTCATTGATCTTTGCAAATAATGGTAAACATTGTTTTACGAATTTATTTATATAATTCTATGGTGCTATCGATAAATTTGTACCTCCACCAATTTTTGTAACAAATAGCCACTTACTAATTGGCGGGAGGTAACATATTTAAATATATATATATATATATATATATATATATATATATATATATATATATATATATATATGTATAATATTTTATAATTTATAATATATTTCAGCAAAATATTTTTTTTATTGAGTAAAATACATACGTGAAAATTTTATAAAATATTTATAATTATTTTTATGTAATTCCTAAGACATTCAAAATCGTATAATTTATAATAGTTTTTAATAAAATATCTTTTGTATGACAAACATAGTCGAAATATAGCTAAACTGGCTAGAAAATGGATTTCTCAAAATTGTTAATAACAATTCAATCCTACTAGTGTACTCTATAGTGAAAATTATGAACTATTGTTTAATTGTTTGTTGTAAATAAGTACGTTGTTGTATCGTGTAAATAGGCAAAAATCAATAAAAACGATTTTTCAAATTGACCAATCATATTTTTAGAAATTTTGTGGTATTATTTGTTTAAAAAAAATCCAGTGCAGACGCCTTCTTTAAGGGGCCTGTTTATACGATGCCCCCAAATGCTCATATAAACAATACATGGCAAAAAAATTGTATCGACAGGCATGGAATAGATCGTGTGTGACGTCACGAGATGCAAAAATCAATAAAAGTGGTCATGCGCAGTACACTAAATTCAGATTATTTCAAATTTTTGTGGGTATTTGAACATAGCAATAATAAATACGAAAAAATAGACTATTTGACATATTTTTAGGGCCTTAGAAAATTTTGAATAAATTCAGTTTTTTAATTAAAGTAAATTTTCCATTATTTCTGGATTATTAATTATTAATTTATTATCATTATTATTATTATTATTATTATATATATATATATATATATATATATATATGTGTGTGTGTATGTGTGTGCGTGTTTGTGTGTGTGCGTGTGTGTGTGAGTGTCTGTGTGTGTATGTGTGTGCAACTTTTAACAGTTTTTCTTAAAAAACCCAGTTAAATATGTTTTATTGACATTTATTATAAATTTTAAAGAATATATTATTCTCCAAACAGTTATAAAATTAATAATATAAATAATAGAATATTATATATTATATATTTTTAAATATATAACCCCTGCCAATTAGTGAGTGATTATTTGTTACCCAAAAATTGGTGGAGGTACAAATTTGTCGATAGTATTATTGAATTCTATAAATAAAATCGTAAAACAATATTTACCAGTATTTGCAAAGGTCAATGAACTTATGATTATCAAATAAAGAATTTAAAAATGCATCCGTCAAAATATTTGTGAACAAATATGTAGTTTTACTCAAGGAATCCATTTTTGGCAAAATTGAAGTATAGGTACTCATTATTGTTACCCATTTTTGGGTAACAAATAATTACTCACTAATTGGCGGGGGGGGGGGTAACATATTTAAAAATATATGTTATATTCTATTATTTATATTATTAATTTTTTAACTGTTTGGAGAATAATATATTCTTTAAAATTTATAATAAATGTCAATAAATGATATTAACTGCGTTTTTTCAAGAAAAACTGTTAAAACTTGCAAATGAGGGTACCTCCGGTTGACCAATTATGACCAAAATCTAATCACGTCTGCATATGGACCTAAACTCGAGGAAAACGACAAAATATAAATTGTGGTGTTGGAGTTATGCGATCTGGAACGATTGTTACATATATCCATACACACATACACACACACACACACTCACACACACACATACAAACACACACACACGCACAGACACACACACACACGCATACAGACACACACACACACCGACACACACAGACACACACACACACACACACACACAGACACACACACACACACAGACACACACACACACACACACACACACACAGACACACACACAGACACACACACAGACACACACACAGACACACACACAGACACACACACAAAAGTTTTTAATAAAATATTTTTTGTATGACATAGTCGAAATATAGCTAAACTGGCTCGAAAATGGATTTTCTCAAAATTGTTAATAACAATTCAATCCTACTAGTGTACTCTATAGTGAAAATTATGAACTATTGTTTAATTGTTTGTTGTAAATAAGTACGTTGTTGTATCGTGTAAATAGGCAAAAATCAATAAAAACGATTTTTCAAATTGACCAATCATATTTTTAGAAATTTTGTGGTATTATTTGTTTAAAAAAATTCCAGTGCAAACGCCTTCTTTAAGGGGCCTGTTTATACGATGCCCCCAAATGCTCATATAAACAATACATGGCGAAAAAATTGTATCGACAGGCATGGAATAGATCTTGTGTGACGTCACGAGATCCAAAAATCAATAAAAGTGGTCATGCGCAGTACACTAAATTTAAATTTTGTGCGGTAATTGAACATAGCAATAATAAATACGAAAAAATAGACTATTTCACATATTTTTGGGGCCATTTTTTTGAATAAATTCAGTTTTTAATTAAAGTAAATTTTGCGTGTGTGTCTGTGTGTGTGTGTGTCTGTGTGTGTGTCTGTGTCTGTGTGTCTGTATGCGTGTGTGTGTGTGTGTGTGTGTTTGTGTGTGTGTGTGTGTGTGTGAGTGTGTGTGTGTGTATGTGTGTGTGGAAATATGTAACAATCGTTCTAGATCGCATAACTCCAATACCACAATTTATATTTTGTCGTTTTCCTCGAGTTTAGGTCCATATGCAGACGTGAGTAGATTTTGGTCATAATTGGTCAACCGGAAGTACCCTCATTTGCAACTTTTAACAGTTTTTCTTGAAAAAACGCAGTTAATATCATTTATTGACATTTATTATAAATTTTAAAGAATATATTATTCTCCAAACAGTTAAAAAATTAATAATATAAATAATAGAATATAACATATATTTTTAAATATGTTACCCCCCCCCCCCGCCAATTAGTGAGTAATTATTTGTTACCCAAAAATGGGTAACAATAATGAGTACCTATACTTCAATTTTGCCAAAAATGGATTCCTTGAGTAAAACTACATATTTGTTCACAAATATTTTGACGGATGCATTTTTAAATTAATTATTTGATAATCATAAGTTCATTGACCTTTGCAAATACTGGTAAATATTGTTTTACGATTTTATTTATAGAATTCAATGATACTATCGACAAATTTGTACCTCCACCAATTTTTGGGTAACAAATAATCACTCACTAATTGGCAGGGGGTTATATATTTAAAAATATATAATATATAATATTCTATTATTTATATTATTAATTTTATAACTGTTTGGAGAATAATATATTCTTTAAAATTTATAATAAATATCAATAAAACATATTTAACTGGGTTTTTTAAGAAAAACTGTTAAAAGTTGCACACACATACACACACAGACACTCACACACACACGCACACACACAAACACGCACACACATACACACACATATATATATATATATATATATATATATATATATATATATATATATATATATATATATATATATAATAATAATAATAATAATAATGATAATAAATTAATAATTAATAATCCAGAAATAATGGAAAATTTACTTTAATTAAAAAACTGAATTTATTCAAAATTTTCTAAGGCCCTAAAAATATGTCAAATAGTCTATTTTTTCGTATTTATTATTGCTATGTTCAAATACCCACAAAAATTTGAAATAATCTGAATTTAGTGTACTGCGCATGCCACTTTTATTGATTTTTGCATCTCGTGACGTCACACACGATCTATTCCATGCCTGTCGATACAATTTTTTTGCCATGTATTGTTTATATGAGCATTTGGGGGCATCGTATAAACAGGCCCCTTAAAGAAGGCGTCTGCACTGGAATTTTTTTAAACAAATAATACCACAAAATTTCTAAAAATATGATTGGTCAATTTGAAAAATCGTTTTTATTGATTTTTGCCTATTTACACGATACAACAACGTACTTATTTACAACAAACAATTAAACAATAGTTCATAATTTTCACTATAGAGTACACTAGTAGGATTGAATTGTTATTAACAATTTTGAGAAATCCATTTTCTAGCCAGTTTAGCTATATTTCGACTATGTCATACAAAAAATATTTTATTAAAAACTATTTACATATGTAAAATACCCTATTAACTGTTTAATTCATATAAACGATAATACCAAATATTATTAGTGAGAAGTTTTGATGTTTATCACTGTTACAAGCTTATTTGGACAAAATTTCGACTATGTTTATTTGTTAGAACTGTATTGAAAAAGGCAGGGACGAAATATTAACGGCACCTTGGATCTTGGGCAAAATTTCAACAATACAAGGTAGGTTGTGAGCATAAGTTGGTCACTTGATTTTTGGCAAATTGAAAGAGTTATTTAGTTATTAAGAAAAGTTGTTTATTTTTCAATTTGAGGTAGGGGTTGTTCGAAACTTTTTTCAAAATTTTGACATTTTTCATATTGACAACAGATTTTTTTTGACCATTTTGTAAACAGTTAAAAAATTAATAACATAAATAATAGAATATAGAACATTTAGAAGAAATGGAGAAAACTTGCTCATAGAATGAATTTAAAATTATAGAAAATACGTAAATATAAAAAATAACTGAAATCTGAATGTAATAGTTGTTTCCATGATCAGAAACAAATGCAGATCGCAAATTCCTGTGGTGACTATTACACTTTTCTGAAAAGTTGACAAACTAATTTGTTTTATCATTAATATTACCCGAGAAACCTTAAAAAACACATCGAAAATGAGCCAACCTCTATATCGATATGTTTGTAAAATTAATGATTTTAATCATTTCTTCTTCTTGTTGGCAGTGGAGCAAGTAAAAGGTTCCTCAGAAATGAGAGAAAAGATCATAGCTGCGTCAAGGGACGCAAGATTACAACCAGGATATCCTCAAGAACTTCTACCAGATTATTTCAGCCTGTGCGACAAATATTTAGCGCATGCGCACTACACGACGGACCATAGCCACCACAGTCATCATCATCATCATCATCACCACCATCACGCGCCCGTACATGGAGCAGTGCCTACCGTACCTGTTGGGAGCCTTAACCATGTTCACAGTAATGTTGAAGAGAGCCTTACAGTGTCCGAAACCGACGCGCGGACTCTTTGGCTTGATACGCAATCCCACGCTTCATCTTCCGTTTCATCAGACACCGCTGATTCAGATTGTCACTTTTCTTGGCCTACCAGCTTTTGGACACAGTTCAAAGTAAAGCTATGAACCTTGAAGAACATTTTGCACTTTGTCATTATTTTTCTCATTTTTAAAGGTTCTTTCGCATAGGAATTTCCAAGAAGCAAGACCAAGGATGTTGTCCAAATTGAATTGGGTGCAAACGGTGGCTCTGGGATTACTAGCGGGACTTTTGTGGTTTCAACTAGAAAGGAGGGAAGAAAGTCTGCATGATATCCAAGGATGGATGTTCTTTTCTACTACATATTGGATGCTATTTGCGCATTTTGGTGCTTTAAGCTCATGTGAGTTCACAATCTCTAGTTTTTTTTAACAGTCGTCGAAATCGGATCACCAAAAAAATAATAGGAATAAACGAATGTCTATTATTAGTAGGCTGTCCAGACGTCCTCTTTTACCTGGACAAGTCCTCTTTTCAGGGAATAAAATTCTATGTACCTAAACGCCTAAACTATACCCAATCTGATATAGATCATAAATCGCGCGAAGTTGCGGGCAGAGCCAAATCATTTTATTGGTTCGGCTCGGAAATTTCGAAAATTCCGACCGATAGAACCTTAAAGTATAATTTTACCGTTATTATTAGTTGGTGTCACCCGACTCTTCTTCTCAATTTCAGTTTAGATGATGAAGTTTCATAAACAATATATAAAAATAGTGGAGGCTCCCATTGTGATATTGTATTTTATTTCATTAATCAGTATTTTTTTCCTGAATGTGTTTTGTATCTGCACTTGTCTTAATATTTATATTTTTTGCCAATATCAATAGTATTTGTGGTAATAAAATTCGACCACGCCCCTTTTTTCTCTCGGCGTCCTCTTTTGATCATTTCAAATATGGTCACCCTGATTATTAGAAGAATAAATGATTAAAATTTGGAGTCACTAAGAACATTCATTCAGAAAATATACATAAATAAGAAGAAACTTCAATATACTCATGTATCTTTTTAAACTTATTCACAACATTACAGATTACGCGTATTGCGTAAGTACCCTTGATTTTCTTGCTCCTAAAAATCAAATCAAGTCTCTAAATCTTTTCTGTGCCAGCTGCAAGAACAAATATTTTTTTACAATCTCCAATAATACGTAAGTAATAATTTTTCTGACAGAGTTGACATATTCTAGGCATACTTTAAACGCGAAGTGCTAACGCTAACATTATTCTCATTATTACAAATTTCAGACAAAAACCGATCGACCTGTCAAAGTTTTGACACTGATTTCTGACAGCCCTTAACAAGACCTCTCATTTGATACCAAACACGACGTATTTCTGGCAATTTTATGCCAAAAAACAATAGCCAATCGAACTGTTAAAATTTTGACAATTCTGCATGACAGCCATTGAGAAAACATTTCATTTAATACCAAAGACGACATATTTCTGACAATTTTATGCAAAATACAAAAGCTGATCGAGCTGTCAAATTTTAGGCATTTCTATATTATAATATAAGTAACTGAAATAAGTGATTAAAAAATCTGTCTACCCAAACTGGCCACGAAATAATCAGCGTGAAAATTTTATAAAAACTGACAGAAACGAAACCTAACGCAGAGAACTCGGATTTAGGTAGACAGTGGCTTTAGAAAGACAGTGAAGTAGGTTGAATATATTTGGCTAAGTGGCAAAAGAAATAAATATGATATTCTTTTTATGAATTTTATTTCGTTTACAAATTTGCCCATTTCGCTAACGAATTAAAAATTTGGCTCAAATATTCTGCAAACAGATTTGAAGTATCTTTCCCAATTTTTGTGTTATGAATTTTTTAACCAACCCTGTCATAGTAAAAGTTGAAAATTTTTAGTTTTACAGAATTTTGATTTTTAATGACGGCGTTGCCTTTAAAAATTCATAATTTTAAAATGGGGAAAAATATTTCAAATCTGTTTTTACAAGTTGATAGGAGAAGGTTTGGAATATATTTGTGCCAAATTTAAAACCTTAAAACTTGGGAAATTGAGTGAGATAGACTATGCAGCAATGATATTCACGGGGAGCAAGGGAACCGCAATAAATTAGTTTTTCGTCTGTTTATTCCTGGTGTTCCGATTTCAACGACCACTAGTGTAATAATCGTGTAGAAATACATGCAATAAGAAGTTTTCCCTCTATTTAGTTCCACCAGAAAGAGAAGTCATCAACAAAGAACGCCAAAGCGGCGCGTATCGTCTGAGCGCTTACTACCTCGCAAAAATGGTAGGCGAACTACCTCTCACCATAACACTCCCTGCCGTCTACCACCTAATAAGCTACCCTATGTTGGGTTTCCACTCTCCTGCTGTGTTCCTGACCCTCCTGGCCTTCCTGCTACTCAATACCATTGTAGCGCAGTCAGTGGGTTTCTTTGTGGGCGCCTCCTGCATGGATATGCAGGTCAGCATCACGATATCGGCGTTATATACCCTCGCCACTCAGTTATTCGGAGGGTATCTGGCGACGAATATACCCGCGTGGTTGAAGTGGATGCAGTACCTGAGTATGGTGCATTATGCGTACCAGAATATGCAGATCGTGGAGTTTAGTGAGGGAGAACCCATTACGTAAGTCAATATTTTTTAATTTAAATGTAAGCTTAAACAAATTTAGTGTTTTTAAAATATTTTGCGCTCCCTGGAGAGTTCTTTGAGGGTCTAGTACGTTTTAGGTACCAAATTTAATCCACACAAAATACGAAGCGGTACTCAAAAATAACGAGAAATATTTTCTGACGAGTGATAGGGTAGATAGCGATTATCTTCAAATAAACAAATTTACTATAGACAATATGGGCAATAAGATGTATCAAAAAGCGTTCTGTTACTTCCGGTTCCGGAGTATGTGATACCAATTTTGAAATTTCAAATGGAACATATTATATTTTTCTATATTTTTGACGCCAGTCCATAAATTGCTTATAATAATTCCATTCATATTTTTCTTTTGATTTATTTGGTAATAACTGACTCCTTGTATCATTAGCAAGTTCCCTTATTTTAGTCCGCGAGCCAGGGTACAAATTTGGTCAAACATTTCCTCTCGGGCCATAACTTGCAAAATGCTTCAGAGAGTTGTATCATGAAGCTCCGTGAACGTCAGCTGCGGTTCGGTGGGTGGGTTAAGTTAATTTATCAAATTATAGCTAATCCAATATCTTAAAGAAAATAAAAATTCAGCTGACTATAAAGTGGTGGATAATACGTAACCTGGTCACACGAACATGATAAAAATATATATAAAAAAAATTATATCTTTCAGTTAGAGCATGAAGCATAATGTCGAATAACTTTAGATTCGTCATTTCCCGGATAAAAATTTGTAAGCTGATAGTTAATATGATCCTGTAAGTAATAAAAAAATCAGCTAGCAATATGCCGAGGGAAAACTCGTCAGCTGGTGCATTTAAATAGGCGATAGGTGCTCCTGTCTGGCTCCTGCGTTACACCCTTCAGAGCATAAGCTGACAATCTTCCCACCGAGATATAGCCAGCTGACATGTTTATTTATTCACAATATCATATAAACTGTCATCTGATAAATTTTCAATTGAGAAGAAATGACTGAACATATATATATATATATATATATATATATATATATATATATATTGATAAATTTTCAATCGGGAGGAAATGATTAAAATTCATTTTTTGTTCAACGTGCGTGGGAGGCTACCGCTGCTTAACCCACCCACCGAACCGCAGCTGACGTTCACGGAGCTTCATGATACAACTCTCTGAAGCATTTTACAAGTTATCGCCCGAGAGAAACTTGGTCATGAAAATCTGTTGCTGGCTCGCGGACTATTTCTGGTGACGTACATTCCATATCTATATCTTCATTTCCACTTTATATGTTTTTCTACAAAATGTCTTCAGTTAATTTTATAAGTAGTATATTATTATTTAGATAAACTTATTACTCTGGACAACTCCAAAAACATGTAAAAGTTAACAAAAAATTCTAAAAATGTTCAAAACTTTAAAATGTCAAACGCGAATACAGAAATAAATAAATATAAAACAACGAGTCATAACAATAGCAACCGAACCAAGATATTTGATTTACCGCGTTAACATGCGGCTACAGTAAAAATTTTAAAAGATGTCCAATCAAGGGCATCTGTATCACGACCGAATTAACAAATAGGCATACATTTATCTCTTTCTTTTGCAAAAGCTATAAGAGTGTGCAATAAGGATGGATATAACACGATTGTCTTTGTCAGATACATTACCTTGATTCATAGCCGTACGAGTAACGTTATTTTCTGGCAGAGTCGCTGACAGTGACATTGTGTCATCTTATTTTTAACATATTTGGTTTTATATTTGCTTATAAACTTACCAGTTGACTTTTTTTTGAATTTTGAATGCTTTTACTGTAATATATATTTTTATAATAACAAAATAACAGTAGTATCTTACGTACCCTCATAAAAACTAAGCAAACGACACTACTGAATTTGTCATAATGGGCGGAGCAAAAATCTGAATTCATAGAATTCGTAGACGACCTTGATCGGGCATCTTTCAAAAATTTTACTGTAAATAAAATGTGATTCGTTGAAAGCCGTGCGGAATTATTCCAAACGGCGTACGGAATTATTCCACACAGTTTGTTGGAATAATATTAATTCCAACATAATTTTGAGTTGAGGAATTTGTAGTTTCCAAAATAGTGTTGTAGTAATAGTTACGAAAAAAATGTTTCCCGAAGGATGATACTTTTGGGCAATAGATCCGTCAGAAAATAATTCTCGTTATTTGTTCCTTAGCAAAATTTCTAGGGATTTCTCAAACTGTGACATATTTAATCCCTCAGCTGCGCATCGCAATCCAAGTTCTCCGTTTGCGGCAACTCCAGCCACATACCAGTCTCCGCCATCTTGGAAGCTCAGGGGGCATCACTACCACTTTGGGCGAACACGTTGGTCCTTCTTCTCTTCCTACTGGTGTTCCGAGTGTTGGGCTACATAGTCCTCCGCTACTTCCGGCGCCCTAAATAACCACAAAACGTATCGCATAGTGACTGAATAAAAAAGTGATCTCTATGAAATACGGTTCAAGTATTTTATATCCAAATAATGACTTATTATTTTATTACGCGCGCTCGAAGAGTGCTTTTACAAAGAACTTAGTAAATTCACATTGACTCTAGCGATAATTTGATAGTGACTGAAGAGTGTTTAGTTTTAATAATATATAAACTGGCTGTGCTAACTCTTATCTTTAATTGTAAAAGTGTGAGTATTTAGTTTGAGTGTGTCTGAGAACTGATATGTGATTCATTCCTATACTGAATAATGGCAGATCTTAGCACCAAATATGATTTATAAGTTATTCTATCTTACGCACATTATTGTCTGCTGCCATTATGATCTCAACACTAGAAAGAAACAAATTGTTTTATCAAATTACGATAACGGGTAATGCAATGGATATATAACTGGCTGAATTTTTGGTTTTTTTACATTTCGGACGACCTGAACACTTTTCATCATTTTAAATGTTAAACAATGCCTGAATAAGTTTAATAAGTGGAGAAAAATCTGAACACTTTTGTTTCCCAACGCAACGCTGTTAACGGTGCCAACTTACTTCTGGCTCAATATTTCCTTAAATGAGATATGCCGTACGGCGATTCGTAGATAGGGGAATGGAGAGTTAAGTGGATAGGTTGCTTCCAGAACCGAACCTTAAATATATTTTTTAATTGAACCTGAGTCGAACGAAACCGAGTGTTAAACTTCGGGTTCAGGGTTCAGCTCCGGTTCAGGTTCATTTTGAATTCGAAACGTACGCGTATTCGTAATTCAGCTGATAAACGACGCCTGTGTTGTCTGTTTGTGAAAATTGTGTTCGTGTTCTTGTCTTGCGTAAATTCCGGCTCGCATTTTAAATTATTTGTATATAAAGATTGTTATTCCAAAAACATTCAGTTTTCATTAGGTCGAACCGAACTTGAACCCAATACCTGAACCCGGAACAAAACCGCAAATTTTATTAATATTTGAACCAGAACCGCACCCGGACACATCTCTCAAAAAATACAATATATATATATATAATAAAAAAGTTGATTTTGCTTTAATGGATACTGATCCTAAAGCTCTTGTTGGTTGTTCATGTTGGTCAACAATTAACATTGGTTATTTTTACATTAAACCAAAAATACATGTTTGTTTTATTTCTTTAAAAAAATGTCACACATTTAATCATTTTTTTAAAATTATTACCCGGTACTTCTTATCGAATTCAAGTCGGATATCCATTGCATCTTTGTTCTTACAATAGTCATTTGAATTACATTAAAAAATGGAGCTTGTTACCCGTGTTTAGTTAATGTATACGTAGTATTCTACTAAACACAAAGCTCTACTATTATAGTCTATTATAGTTGGACCCTACTCAGAAAATCAGAAACACAATTTTATTCGGTATAATTCGCTTTTGTTGTTGGCATGTTGGTATACTGTAAATCATCATTATTATGCATCCGATATTGCATCAATATTATTAATATTTAATTTTGAAATTGTATATGTCCATAATTTTTTAGGAAGCTATGAAAACATTTAAGTAACAGAAATGTTTTTCTAAGGACAAATTAATTAAAATTAACTTTGAAAATAACAAGTACACATCTTTACTTTTAAATATTTTTGGCTCTATTAACGGCCATATTAGACGTTTTTGTTTATTGTGTTGGAGAACTCTAAAGGATCGTAAATGTTGTTTATTATCTCAGAGCGTACCTATCTGCGTTTGTTTTTCGTCTCCTATCTCTCGGAGAGGCACGCTCCGGGAGCTTTGAAGCGCTCTGAAAAATCTATAGGGTTAGGGTATGAAATGCGCGGGCTTCTAATATATCAGAAGTGGGATTTAAAATCTGCAACATTATAAATACAACAGTAATTATATCTTAAACAATTTCATTTATTTTCTCATTGGAATCTTAATAATTTATTTGCAATTAAAGGTACTATTTCCTTATATTTATTTGAAATAAACCTGATTATTTGATAATCAATCGTTAATATCAAACATGAAATCAAAAAATAAATATTATATTCCTCAAATACTTTGAACAATCTAAACCATCTGACGACGGCATTATTGATAAACTACGTAAATCAATACGTGACACAAAAATGCTAAAATGCACGCCATATACCGGGAGTTTATTTTATCAGTAAATATAGGGTATGTCATTATCATAGTTATAGCATAAAATGATTGACAGCAATGTATTAAAACATTTATTTTATAAGTAAACATAGGGATAATTAACATAGACTAAAATAATTATTAAATTATGAATTACAGAAACGAGAAATTATTTATTTATGTTTATACACTTAAGAACGCTATTAAACTAGTGAGTAATTTTTATTTTAATTTATCAAATACTCAAAATTGGCACCACTAACTTCCAAATAATATCCTAAACGATTATAAAAAGAATTAATAGCATTCGTTATTTGTTGGGGAGTAATATTTTGTGGAGCTGCACTAATTCTGTTTCTTAATTGTTCAATGTTCATTCTCTCACCATTGTACACATTTTTTAAGTGTCCTCAAAGAAAAAAAAAACATTTGGTGCAAGCTATAATTATTATAGATTTTTCGAATTGGTGCTAGCAGGGTGTGGGTCGATTATTAAGCAGCAGCAGATACATCTGAAACTTATCTTAGGCTTATATTTGAATTATACCTTTTATAATCTGCACTTTTTCTTCAATTTTATTAAAAAAACTATTTTGAAATGTAACAGTTTGACGAGTCTGACAACTATTCCCTATGTTTACTTATAAAATAAACGCTTCAATACATTCTGCTTATGTCATAAAAATAGACATCATAGATTATCATAGTAAGTACAAAACTGTATCATTTTGTAAAATTTTCTGGATTTTCTTCTTCTTCGTTAAGAGTAAGGGCAATTATAGACAAGTTGGTATTTGATTAATTTTTAAACATTGCACAATATTTTCTACTTTTGGTAGACACATGACATATGCACCACAAAGCGTCATAATACATAAAAGACAAAATTATATTGTCATGGTATAATCGTACCGTCGTGATACCGTCTAATGTACATGCCTCGTGTAATTAACATACCGTTATTGTACCGTCATCGTACCGTCATTGTAGCACTAATGTAAATCAAGCCTTAAGGGCCTCCAGTTTTTATATAAACAAAACAAAAATTATTGACGAATTTACTAATTTTGGGGTTAGTTTTATCATTGGTTAAGCATTGTAGATTTACTTACATACTACCCTATATAAAATTTATTAAATATTTTGACTGGTATGTCTACAATAATAGAAGGTTACAGTATATTAACAAAAGCTAAACAAAAAAAAAAAATTCTGTAGTAGGTTGAATGACTTTTAATTTTCTTTTTCTGTTGATGTCTTTCTAGTGTTGAATCTCGGCTATTTCTGAACTGTGATTCACTATAAACGTGTTGAAAACACGCTAATCTTTCTTCAGAAATAGTCTTTTAAATTAAAGTGCCTTTTGTTATAAACAGGTATTGATTTGAAGTGATATGTGCCAAGAACGGACATGAATTTAAATGGTATATTGCATACAACCACAACCAGCTAACCGCCAGCGTAATATTGTATCGTATATATGCAACGTCATGTGAAGTCAACGTCAGCGTCAAACGTCAACGTTAAACGTCAAACGTCAACGTCAGCGTAAGGGTTCCCGTGCGACAAATGCATTTACCCGCCTTCGTAGTTTCATTAAGACATATCACACATCGTTTCAGATGTTTTTGTACATACGCGTATACATACATTATCCTCATATATCCAAGGAAGAAAACATCTGCAACTTTTCAATAGCCAAAACAAAATATAATTTAAACCTAGTTTAATAGTTAGTCAACTCAATTTTACTCTGTAATTAAAAAAAAAAAAAATTTGGCTAACTGAATAAAACCAAGTTTAAATTTTAAGTGTCGGTGCATCAGAAAAAATATACAATTCATATTTTATTCAAATAGTTTTATACCTAAAACTTTTACAATATTTATTTTATTTTAATAACTTTTTAAAAATACAGTACAGCCAAAAATTTACATCCACATGCTGATTTGTAAAAATCAATGAACTCAGTTTCGATTATATAATTCTTCATAAAAGTTGCAAAATACTACAAAACTGATTTTTTTTTATTCTTGCTACTATTTTCTTCAGCGTCTTTTCAAATTTCGAACAATAAAATGATCGAGATTTCTTTTTAGATCGTCACATATCAATTTTAAAGACATACAGTACTGACCAAAATGAGTAAAAAAAATCTTAATCAACTGTTTCCGAGAAACAGGCCGTTTTGTATTAGAATAGAAGAAAAACTGACAAAAATAGTAATCGAACAAATTTTTGTCTGTCAGTAGTCAGAGTATAAACCAATATTTTTTTTATGTAACATTTTTTTCAATTTCTAATAGTGTTTGAAAATTAAATATTGGCTAAGGTCGCCACAACATTTAACTTGTATACATGCATGACTCTTTAATCCGTTACTCACATTAATCCGACCATCCATTAATCCAAACATCGGGTAATCCGAACAAGAACCCTTTAATAAGAAATGTGCGATAAAATTTCTCCAAACGCAACTAAGACGTGTGATTCTTAGAAAAATCTATAAAATTTTGCTTTAGGTACAGTCCGAGTTTGCAAATGGTGGATATGTACATACATTGTTTGATAAATGTGACCGCGACCCCGGAAAATAGGACTTTAACATGTAAAATAAGATCTTATATCTCTGAAACTATTGAAGATTGGGCCTATGTTAATTAAGCTTTTTTTAATCATTTTGGTCAGTACGATATGCTTTCAAAAAAATTACCCGATTTTATTAACACCTGTATTTTAAATATGATGTACTTTCTGTTAACAATTGCGTCTAATGTAAAGTATCTACTTTGTAGACCGTTATTAGTCGAGGGATTTTAGCAATTTTATTGGAGGGGCGATATTAATTTTTAATCATCAAAAATATTGAAATACCTGAATAAATGAATTAAATTTTTATTATTGTAAGAATATAAAGTTGTTCTTTTTTGACTTTTTAAGGGTCAACATTTTTCAATTTCAAGTATTATTACTCTAATTTCTAAAAGTATTGATTCAATTATCAATTATTAAATTTCTATTTATAAATGTTTGCTATAAAATGTAACTTAATCTTCCCAAATAAACTACCTCTGGTTTTCCAATTGGGGGGGGGGTCCCAAATCCCGCCACTAACCGTTAATATAAGCAACAGTCTATACAAAGTTTTGGTCTACAATTATTTACTTTAAATGACGCTTGAAATATCTATCGAAATATTTGTAATTGTTTAATTATTAAAATTATTATTCAAAATTCCCACAAAAATAAACAATAAAACAATAAATAATTAGGTGAAGGTACCTTTATTTTTTAACAGTACTGTATGTGTTTTAAAAAATGTTTTTATTGAAAAATTTATCATTAATTTATACAATACTTTATTTTATAGCAACAAACTTATCAAAAAATCATTAATCTATTGTTTATATAACAATAGTAACAAAATTTTAGTTTGATAATTTGTATCGTTTTCCTGTCAAAATATTATGTTATTCTTTTTTATATTAGTTTTAAAGTTTTAACATTTTAGATTTGACAAAAACTAGAATACTAACAGTGGTAATAATAAATTATTTCCTATTTCCAGATTAAAGTGACGTTTATGGAGAGTTTATTCTAGAGTTAAGTCTTATTCCATGTTTTTATTATACATTTGTGGGTTAAGCTCATGATAAAGTAGGAATACCTATTCCTCTGTTAAAAAGAAACTAGGTATTCTGAACTTAACCCGTGTTTATTATTGCCGTTGTTAGTATGTATTGAACAACATTTAGTTGACGTTTTTATCTTATAAAATATTGTTTATTGAAAATAGTTTGGTGTTGTTCCTTCTTGGATGTCGTACTGCCGAAATCGCACGGGAACTCGAGTTTTGTTTACCAAGCAGTGTTCACACGTCTTTTAGTCAAAGTTTGGTCTAAGGTTGAATTGGTACTCTGATATATAATGTTATTAATATAAATTTATGTCATATTTAAAGTGTTATAGTTTTAACGATGTTTTCGTTCTAAAATATAATAGTGGCACTGATATTTTTACCATATAGATATCCTTTTATATATTTCCTGTATAGGGACACCTCAGATTTATTGCTATATTATTGTAATTATATTTAGTTATGCTAGAATAGGATTAATAATTTAATTTATAACTTAAGATTGGCATTATTTTGTTTTCAAATTATAATATTTTTGAAAAAACTGCATCTTTTTATATCGAACAATGTGGTTACCTAGAAACATCACTGACAATATAGCAAAAGTCGTCTAGAAAATTAGCAAATAGTTGGCTATGAATCATGCCGGATACATATTTTTTATTATTTTTTACTTGACCGGCGATCTACACTCTATTTCGAAGCCGACATATTGTATATGGGTAATCTAAATCAATTGTTAATATGAACCAGACGATCAAATTTTACAGAAATTTATTTATAAATAAATAAATAATCAAGACACAAAAACTATATGGAAAATCATTATTTATAGCCCCAATAATTGATTTATTTTCAAACATTATAGCATACACATGAAAAACAAAGCGTACTTAAAATTCACAACGCCAGCATAACGATAATAGTATTTTATGTACCTAGGACGAAAAATGAATCTTTAACTTGTGAGTACCTTAAAGACACTGTTCCTCTGAGGTACATATTAAATTAATAAAAGAATTATGCAGAAATTCGTAGTTTATAAGTAGGCTAAGTCGCAATTGTTCGAAAATCCTAGCAAAATTATGACAGATTGACAGAATGAAAATGAATTTTTCTGGTTTCGTTAACATTCTTATTCGCTATAATTGATGAAAAATATATTCCTCTAGATATTTTGAATGAAATTGCTAAGGTGAAGAACAATTTAATGCAGCATAAATAAAGGATTCAGTACGAAGGAAATTTTTTAAAATATTTTAAAGCTCTAGGACTTTAATGTTTGCCTTTTTATTTTATAAATCGTTCAAAAAACGTTGCCTTAGTATGACAAAAAATATACCGGGTGGTGACGGTTAGGGGTGAACATATTGTTTAACATAGGATTTTGGTTTATGCAATTTTCAACTTTTCTGTTCATTTAACGGCAAAAACTATAGAGTGCAAAGTTGTACAGAATTAAAAATTCTATAAAAAATGTTTATTATTATTTTAGTTTCTTCATTATTTTAAAAAGAAATTTCAAAAGTTTCGTTAATTAGTAGCAATAGCTATGACTTATAGCATTGTAGAAAGTAATATTTTATTCATATTCTGTCGATTTCTTTTGTAAAAAGTAAATTAAAAACTTAAAATTGGAAGGAACTTGGTATTATAAAGAATTATTGTGGTGGAAATAGATATTGAAAAATACGAAAAATATAAGCCGTTTTATATAATATTACTTGCAGATAAATTCACGGCATTTAGTATGTATAGGCGTGAAATCTTTATGGATACATTTTCACTAAAAAAAAAATAAGTGTAATTTATTTGAAAAATGATGATTCTTTTTAAATAATGCCTTTCTCAAAGATTTATGTTCTTTACCCCAGTTTTTGGACAAAACTAAAACATAGACATAAACTATGGAATAATAATCTGATTTAAACATCAACGTCACTGGGGTACATATTAGCACAGAAGGCAGTGTAGTAGATAGATATCTGTAACTCTACGATATGTCATTATATTTGTAGTGTCTTAGAAAGTGGTGTCACCATTTATGTAATAATCTTTCTGTTTCTGACATGAAGGTGAAGAAACCAACTAAAATAAATATGATTTTCGGTTAATGGGCCTTAATACACGCTGGGCCGTATTTACCACAGGTACCTTGAATACTTACTGAATCTATGAATTTTGAGAACTAAGGTAAAACAAAATATTGGATGGCACATATAACGGCACGCAAAATTGACGTCTGTGGTGCACTCTCCACGTCAGAATTGAGGGCCCGTGAGGTGATGCCTGGTATTTTATGAATAATGATCTTCCTGTTACAAATCCAAAAAATAAGTTATTATTTTGCATAATATCGTTCAATTCTTTACTTTTATTAAAATTTGATGTACTAAATACCAAATTTTATTTATTTTTTTGGTATTTTAATACGGTTATAATTATAAATAAATTTGTGATAAATTTGATGGTGTCTAGACAACATTTAAATACATTAAGAAAATTATTTAAATAGTTCTATTTCATCTGTAACAATTGTTCTAGTTTATTCTGAGTCTTTTACATGCCAATGCCCTGTGATAAATTCAAATTTCTATAAATCGTTTCAACTAAACAGTTTATATGTCGTCGTCGTCATCACTAGAAAAATTTTTAGGTACACCTTGTATTCATATCACTGACAGTATCGTCTTACTTCCATTAAGATATATGTACAATAATCATGTAAAAAGACACATCATAGAATTTGTAGTACTCTAGAGAAGCCTAGTCGTAGCAGTTTTCAAATTATTATCATTTCCAAGAGGTATTTATGTCAGAAATAAATGCATCATGTTGATTATATAAATACATGCTTTATCTTTTCCCAAATATCTCGTGTAGGGACAGGAAATAAAACAATATGTTTATAAAAACAATGAATATAAGAAGAAATCTTTCGCTTTTGTTCCAATTGAACGGGGCATCTCTCAAAGAGAATCAGAATTTTGTGATCACACTTCGGAAGAAGAGATAACTGAAAAAAAGGTAAATATAATGTATTGGAAATCTTAGTTATAAGTATTTATTCGGACGAAACCGACGTACGATTCTGTTTTCCATAAGATTGTAGCGTTTTTATTGAATTCAAATTTTATACATGAACTAATCAAAAATATACAATGGCAGACAATAGTATGGAAACTTTTAACTATTTCGTTTTTACCTCTCGCTAAGAGAGGTATTGGATTCATCCTAAAAATCGCATATCCAGGCGTTTTAAGGTCCCTACAATCCGATTTTAATATTTTTACGATGATGTCTCTCTCTCTTTGTGTGTGTGTGTGTGTATGTATGTTGGAAGGATGATATCTCAAAAACTATAAGACTTAATATTTGTTTAACTACGTATTTCCCAATCGGACAGGAATGGGAAGAGTTGAAAAGTTTTGGTAATAATTGGACAACAAGTTACAGATTCTTGAAAAAATTCTTCTAAATATTATTTTTTGAAAAATTTTGTTCTTGCTAGTATCAAAAAGAGTAAAACTATGTAACAGATAAAATTCCAAAAATATTACTGAAGATTTTTTCTGGGAAGTACATACATTATATTATTTCTTATTGTATTAATAGTTAAATATTTAAGATTATAGGTATATTACACATACTCTTCAGAAATACTGTTAATCCCGACAATGAATTGAAAACATTGAAAAATTAGAAGAGTAGGACAAAATTTCTTCATAGAATGAATTTAAAACTAAAAAATCTAAATATAAAGAATATAAGTAGAATTTTTGGTGTAAAGTGTAGGTATACAAGAAATGTTAAATACAATAGGGCGCGAGCAGTCATGTGACTTTGTTGGCCTTGACAAGCAGATATGGTGGCCCGTGTCATAATGATAGCTAGTAATTATGTACATAGATGTCAAATATCACAATTTCTCATTCTAAATTTAGTGACTTTCCAATTCCATGTGGTTTATTTTCCTCAACAAGTAAATTCCACACTCCTAGTGATAAATTAACCATGAGAACTTGGAAAATATTGAAATTTTTAATGAAAAATTCTGACATTTGACATCTATGTACATAATTACTAATTATCATTCTGAAACGGTACCCCACATATACTTGTCAAGGCCAACACATGACTGCTCGCGCCCTATCTTATGTAACCAAAAACGGAAGTGGCGGGAGGTATTGTGCTGGCCACAACAGATTTTTAATACAATAGGAAGAATAAAAATTTTCAAAAAAATATATTTAGAAGATTATTTTTAAGAATCTGCTACATGCAGTTGTCGTATTTTTATCAAAACCTTTTCAGCTCTTTCCAGTACACATACATGCACACACACACGCACACACACACAGACATCATCGTAAAAATATTAAAATCGGATTGTAGGGATCTTAAAACGTTCTTATTCATTAAAATTTGGATATGCGATTTTTGATTCTTCTCCTAGCGAGAGGTAAAAAGAAATTGGAATGCAAAAGGAGTTATTAACTAATTTTAACAAAAATAGAAATACTTATTTCATGAAAGCTGGCCTGAAATTTTTGAGGAACGGGAAATCCAGTAACCTTATAGAAATTGTTTATTTCCTATTTTTTGAAATTTGTCAAATTATTTTTTGGGGCTGGTAAAAGTTTATTACATTTTGATATAGAAAATGTGGTCTTCGATTTGATTCAGAAAAGATTAATATTGTTTTCATTTTTGCGTATTTCACAAATTTCAGTGTTATCTTCGTATAAATTAATGATTCAAATATAAGTGATTTTTATGTAGACGTACAATTTTACAAATATTTTTAAGGGATATGAAAAAAAATTATTTATACATACAAAATTTAGATTTACATTGTCAAAATAGTGTTTGATTTCATCGTGAAACAGGTTTGTTCCATACTCCTTTTAAAAACATATTTTCAATTCTTTTTGCGTGCGTTCAGATATTTATGGATACTCGAAAATGTGCTTATTGTACTAAGCCGGAGTGCACAGGACTTCCAAAAAAATGTCCTGGTTGTCGAGGAAAAACGACTTGGATTTTTGTTCCTCCCACTACAAATAATCCTGGCACTATTGCGTGCTATAAGACGTCCTGTATCTACTGGACCGGATGTGGAAATGTGTTCCAATTTCATCCCAAATTGGACCCACAGTGAATATAATACATATGTAAGTTGGTATAAAATATTGTAATCATCTTTCGATCTACAGTCAAAAAAAGGTTTCAAATAAAATTTCAGCCCAATTTCCTTTAATTGGGTATAAACAATTAAAAGTGTTATCTAATACATGGTCAATTATATTTTTTTGTAGCTAATTATTCAAATTTTTATTGTGGGGATCATTAATTGTTGTTATCTAATACCAGGCAATTAAATTGACTAATTCAGCCATTTTTAGTGGGGCTGTTGAAAAGTGCGAACGTGTGTATGGTGTGCTCGTATACCGAAACCTCGAGAACGACTTCCTGGTGCAATGGACCCACATCTAATGTACCTCCAGGACCGGGAAACCTACTTGGAAACTTTATTTTTGGTGGTGAGATAATTTTTTTGTACTTTCATATTATTTTGGACGTAATACCCACATCTGGGTATAATATTAGCTACTAATTATGATTATACTAAACGTAGATATTCACAATATTTCTTCGTTTTAATAATTTATTTTATTTCATACACGTATTTGTAAAATATATATTTCAGTTAAACCACAATATTGTCCATTCAAAAATTTCCAAAAAAATATGTTACAATATATTTTTTTAATGATGTCCGCTCAAGGCCATTTGTATCATGAACGAATTAACAAGTTGGCATACATTTATCTCTGCCATTTGCAAAGACTAGAAGCATGTGTGATAAGGATGGATATAACGTGCTTGTCTTTCCAAAATTTATTTTGTTTCGACTAAGTTAGGACATTCCATTTTAAAACGATGGTCGTTGTTGACAATACTTTCGCTGTAACGTAAGTTTATTTATTAATTTAGATACATTACCTTGATTCATAGCCGTATAAATAACGTTATTTTCGTGAGTGTCACTGACACGGACAGTATGTCAGCATCTTATTTCTTACATATTTGGTTTTACATTTGCTAATAAACTTACCAGTTGATTTATTTTTGAATTTTAAATGTTTTTACTGTAATTTATATTTTTATAATAAAATCTTAATTCATAAAACTGGTAGATGACCTTAATCGGACATCTTTAAAAAAAATACTGCACATATGTTACTTCCTATTAATTATATTTTATTGTTTACATACGAGGATAAGTATTGCAATTCTTGAATCGTATACTATATGTACCAAGTAGGTACAATTTTAAATAGATATTTATATATTATTTTCGCCGTTTTTCTATTTCCAAGTATATATTTTTGTTAAATGTTATCCTTTTTTGTATAATGTTGAAATTCATTGTTACAGAATCCTTCCCACATCGAGGTGACTGGATGACTCCAGTTCTTCAGCATTGGCGATAGATTGTTGCAGAGCATCCGTAGTCCGCTGCAAGGCGTTTGCTGTAATCTGAGAATTTTCTGAAGAAAATGCACTTTTGTATTCTCGCATATAAATGTATTTAAATTTTTGGCTATAGTCATACATATGTGTAATAAAATAAGAAATTAACCGTATTTACATATATTTGTACTTGCACTTAGTAAATATAAAAACTGTGTCTTTTGAAATAATTGTTCGAGATGAAAAACATAAAATTTATATCCAACAAATTCTACAATGAAAACTTACATATTTACATCCCTACATAAACATTCATAGACCTGTCACACAACAAAATTTAAGCTGTAGTTAATTTCATAGAATTACCACTTTTTTTCCCTACTTATGGCATAAATTTGAAATCTTGTATTTTTATTGTGTACTTTATCATAAACAACATATAGAAGGCACTTTCTTTTTACGGGAAAAATGAACTGATCTTACTTTATACTGTACTGCTTCTAAAAATATTCTGATGTTTATTTTTCATTAATAGTATGGAATATACTTGTCGAGGAAAATAATCCACATGGATTTAAAAAATCATGATGTATTAAATGAAAAATTATGATACTTGACACCTATGTACATTATTATTAGATGTCATTCTAACACGGACCTCCATATCTGCTTGCCAAGGCCAACAAAGTCACATGACTGCTCGCGCCCTATGGAACATAAAATGAAAATAGCGAGAGGTATTGTGCTGGCCACAACTAGTTATCGTATAAATTTTAAAACTTGTATTTCTACTCTGCACTATAGAAATTAGGTAGCAAACGGTGAACGTAGAGTGACACTTTACATGACGCTCTTGTTAATATCACATTGTTTATCTTTGCCATTTTTCCCACATGTCGCATAAATTTGATACGGTGTATTTCTACATTATACATTATAATCTAGATACATATAGAATTTTGGTTTCAATCTCACATTGTATTTTATGTTGTTTAACTCGCAAAATCTGTATCGATAAATTTTTCTTCTCATCCAAGACACGAACTCTTAATCAACATTGTAAAAACATACAAAACATGGATTTATATCATTATTTTATTGTAATATCATTCATATGTACACACATTACAAAAATATAATAAATAAATTATGAAACATACACAATTTTTTATTACAATTTCCTATATCATAATCTCATAAAAAAATCATACATCCTAGAGCAAATCTAACTTCAAATTCGTATTGTACACAAAGAAAAAGATATAATAAAACTTTTCCCGTTTTTCTAGCATCAAAAATAACTTAATTAGGATACAAAACGAATTTTGAAATTGCTCTAAATAAATGAACAACATTACATAAATCATGACAATCAAAATAATATCATAATAAACAATAAATATATAATCGTAATACCATTCAAAAAACAAATTCCATTAAATATATTACATAATACAATATTCTAGCGATACACGAGCTAGCCTAGCGATCCAACCGAGCGGTCCACCAGCGAGCCCACCAACCTGCAGAACCCCACCACCGTAGGCCAGCCTGCGGTCTGGCCTACGAATCTGGTGGCCAGCGAGCCAGCAGCCAAAAAACTAGCTAGAAACCTTCTATGTAGCTCGTTACGTAATTTCACGGAGCAGAGTGACGCGGACCAGCGATTCGGACGGCCGGAGCCGTCCTACTGACGCCATTTTTTAATTCCAAGCCATATATACAATAAAATCCCCTCTCGGAATCCTAGGATTCATGATTCGATGTGTAAATGTCTTGCGCTGTGGTCTGTACGTCAAATCGAGCGGTAGAATTTTGAATTGTGGACTCGGATTTGAATTTTGGTGGATGGATGCCTTGCTACGAGCTGAATTTCGACGATTCTGCATTCTAAATGCTCGTAACCGTGTGTATTATGCTCAGGATTTGATTTTTGATGGATATATGCCTTGCTATGGGCTGAATTTCGGCGATTTGGCGGTTTGAAGGCACGAAATCGTGTGTATTTTCTCACGGTTAGAATTTAGTGGATAAATTTCTTGCTATCGACTGAATATCGGCGATTCTGCTTTCTGAATGCCCGAAATCGTGTGTATTATGCTCAGGATTTGATTTTTTGATGGATATATGCCTTGCTATGGCCTGAATTTCTGCGATTTGGCGTTTTAAAGGCACGAAATCGTGTGTATTTCCTCACGGTTTGAATTTTAGTGGATAAATGCCTTGCTATAGGCTGAATATCAGCGATTCTGCAATCTGAATGCCCGAAATCGTGTGTATTATGCTCAGGATTTGAATTTTAGTGCATAAATGCCTTGCTATAGCTGAATTTCGGCGATTCCGCATTCTGACGATTACGGAATCGTGTGTATATGTTCAAGAATCAAATCTTGCAGGATGTATTTTAACGGTCAATCGGTTTTTGATACCTAGAATGCTTGCTATGGATTTATCGGTTATTTTTTCATGCTTATAGGTATTTGGAATCGATTTTTGGGTGCTACAAGATAAGGATTTTGATGGCCAGTATACTTGTTGGGTATTGCATGGTGCCTGAATCGCCGTCCGGTGATCTGGGTCCTAATGTGTATGTGTGTGTTTTTCTATTGCTATGTAGGACACTGAGGATTAAAATTAAGGCATATAAAATTGATTTTGAAATAAAAGATTATGTAATATTAACTTTTGTTTATTGATTATTTATCTATTACATTGCACTTATTCTTATACTACACATTTAGAAATTAGATGATTTTGTGATTGATATGTCGGTTAACCTATATTAGTGAGCTGAAAATTGTGTAACAAATAAATGAGTTATTAAGTTTTAACAATGATTTATTCAGATTACGAGGTAGTTACATTGTTTACAATATGTAAATGTGTAGAATACGTATATTAGACTTTTGTTAAGTGTATCAGAAAAGGCACGTCATATGATTTTTATGAATTTGAAATGAATTTTTATATTATTTTCAAGATTTCCCTGTAACTTAAATAATACACAATCCATAATAAATGATTTTATACAGTATTTATTGGTTTATTTATGCAATCCAAGGTTACTTAAGTTAAAATACATTTTCAGATATTATGTGGCAGGGCGAAGACGTACTCTCCAGAAAATTCATCCCTGTGTTGCAGGAAACATCAAGATACGCAGCAGAAGACGTAATTTTCTTAACTGCTGTACCTGTAAATATAAAACAATTAGAATTTCTATCAATTGTAATAATCTTAATTGATTTTCGGAACTTAGAAATCCGCATTTCTGCTTCTTCCCGCGAATTTCCATTTTTAATGAAAGAGCGTTGTCAAATTCATATTTTGTCACTTTGAATTATTGACACAAATGACACTGTTTCATTTTTGCCAACCAGCAAATAATTGATTAAAGGACACATTATCTCTAGCAGACTGTTTACGAACTACTATGGAACAAAAATAATGAAAGTCTATTTTCAAAGTCGACTTTTCGAAAAAGTAAACTTAAAAAAAATCGTGAAACCATTTTACCCAGAATCAATTGAAACTTTAACTTTTATATCCATACCGACATTTAATCGAAAAACTAGTATGTTATAGAAAAGTAATTAACGGATTTTATGTTAAAATTTGAAAATTATTTACCATCCAGATTTAATTTTATTGTCTCTAGAAAATTATAATCTGAAGATACGATAAATAGGTGGAATTATACTTGACAACCATGTACAAGCGTTCCAGTTGGAGTATCAGTTAACACCCGCTTGGTATTAGCGAATAAGAGGTGATCTTTGGTTAAAGGAATTTCAGACGTACATTCGAAATATTTTTTAAATTGGTATTTTTCGTGAAAAGCATGAAAACTTTAAACAGTATAGTACTACTTTTGTAATTTTAAGAAAGAAATATGTTAGTTTGTTTTGCAGTTTCCATTTGTAGTTTAGAATTAGTATTACATCTCAAAATATGTTATTACTTTTATACCCGAATGTACCAATAAATGTCTAGGTGCGACGTTGCCACAGTTATTCTTCAACATTGAAATACGACACTTGTGTATGTGTTAGGTTAGGTACAGTTCAAAATAAAAACTTTTTATGGAAAAATAAAGAAAATTCATCTGTTACAGTGTTTGATATTAGCTTTTAACTATTTTGAAGCAATCTGTGTATATAATGTTAAAAAATATAAGTTATTGCAAAGATAAACTGCATTAGTTTAATTTTTATTTTGAATATAGAACAAGTTTTTGAATAGGTACACTCGAGTGACAACTACCTTAATATCTATTATAGTTTACGTACCTACATTTTCTTCTCAACTTGCAGCGTTGTAATCAAATACTTGTAGACAGCGAAGGTTTCAGATTATGTTAATTACCTAGTACCTAGTATAAGAAGCAACATAAAAATAATTGATATCAAAGACGAGAAAAGAATATAAAATGAAAATCCTGAAAATGAAGAATGGTGAAATGAATAGAACATTTTTGAATACAAAATGGTATTATATGACAGTAATAATAAAATGTAATGATATTTACATATGTAACAATGACATACATATAGAAAATCACATACACAAAAATCATAATTTATTACTTATATTATAAAAAGATTAATAAAATTAATTCAAACTATACTCACTTTCTATTATTTAATACATATTTACAAAGTTAAAGTGTTTTTGAATTCCAAATAATCAATTAATTCAAAAACACTTCATCCCCCCGTCAGTGCAACCCTATCTTCTCCGCCACTTTCCTGCACTTCCGCACCACTTGCTCCTGCACTAAACTAAAACTCATCGCCACCAACACCAACCCCACCACCAGATACCCGCTGCAGAGGACGAGCTGCAGGTGCCCGTATCCCGCCGGGGGTGAAAAGTCACCGAAGCCGATGGTCGACAGAGTGATGAAGCAAAAGTATGTGGCGTCCAAATAACTCCAGTTCTCCCATCGGGCAAAGGTGTACGCTCCAAGGCACAAGTACAGACACAGCAGGAATAGGACCAATAAGAATGGGACGGGGGTTTGCGTATGGGTAAGGGGGACAGAGGGAGGGGAGGATGACGGGAAGATTAAAGGGATGCGGGAAGGAGTGTCGTGTGTTGGGTAATTCCTGCAACAAGAAAAAGAATTAAAATCGACAATTTTTTTCCTATTTCGTGTTCACAAAGATTGTATATATTTTTTAATATCTTGCACCGTTTGAGAGCTAATCATATTACACCCAAAAATGGGTGGAGGTAGAGTTTCAGTAATTTTATTTTTAGGTTCTTATGAGTAAAATGAGACCAAATTTTGGTTAAAAACGTATTATAAATAGAGATGATAATGATAGCAGATATAATAAAAAAAATTAAATGTATATGGAGAATTTTGTGTTCTTTAATATTGTATTGTCTTTGGTCAAAAAATTCAATGATGAGTTTTTAGTGAATAAGTACTTTTTAGGGTCCATATAATACGATTTTACCATTTTTACGATGATGTCTGTATGTATGTATGTATGTATGTATGTGTGTGTGTGTGTGTGTGTGTGTGTGTGTGTGTGTGTGTGTGTGTGTGTGTGTGTGTGTGTGTGTGTGTGTGTGTGTGTGTGTGTGTGTATAACGAAAGTTTCGGATCGCAAACCTTCAGTACCACGGCTCCAAATGTTATATTTTCTTCATATTTCTCAAGTTTACATCCAGAAGAACAAGTGATTAGATTTTGGTTATAAATGGTCAACCGGAAGTTGAAGATTTTAACAGTTTTTCTTGAAAAAACGCAGTTAAATATCATTTATTGACTTTTAACGTTCTTATAACTTGAAGAATATATTATTCGCTATACGATTTGATCGCATTTTATACTTCATATTCAATAGATATAGAGTTAAAGAATTATAAAGATATTAAATTTCATAAAGTAGCCAGATGTGCTAACCATGCAAACTGCTAATATATTCAGATAATGACAGATGTCAGTATCAATAGGTGCGTTCAATGAAGTAAGCAGTTCAACCAAATGCTTTTTCAAGAAAATTTATGTATGGAATTTATGCATATTATACAGGATTGAGGGAAGATATTGTGCTCAGATTTTTTTAAAGATGCTACTACTTCTGGTTGTCAAATTTCAGCTCTTCCCATTGATGTCAGTTTTTGAAGTATCATCCTTCCAACATCCACACACACCACACGTACATACAGACGCGCACACGCACACACACACATACACACACACACACACACACACACACACACACACACACACACACACACACACACACACACATACAGAGATCATCGTAAAAATGTTAAAATCTGATTCTAGGGATCTTAAAACGTGGGTATGCACTAAAATCTCGATATGCGATTTTTAGCAATGAATTCAGGTATCTTAGCGAGAGATAAAAACAGTCTAGTTTCTTAAGATTTAATGTTCTCACAAATTGTATTTAAAAACTATGGTAGTATGTCAAGGCAAATCAAAATAATAAAAAAACTAATAAACAAAGTTTACAGTCAAGGTCAGTTTAAAACAAAATCAAGGTGTGACATAACTAAATTAAAACGTGTTTCTTGTTTACGTATACTACAATAAAAGAAGTCGAGTTTAATATTACCCGTAAAACGCTTGTAATGCTCTCATCTCCTCGCGTATATTAAATAAAGAAAATTTAATTTCGCATTTGTGCGTCCCTAGGTACAGTGTTTTAAAGTTTCCGCGTAACCTTAGCCTTTAATTATTATTACATGAGTAGTATCCCTCGAGAAAACAAGAGGTCACTTTTTCGCCCTACACGAGTGTCATAAAAATTTATCCTCTTCCTTCGTTTCCTGAATTGCATTATACATTCCGGAGGAATAAATGAAGAATGAAATTATTCATGAAATAGAAATGAATTCACATACCCAAAAACATAATAGTTCAGCCGGCATATTTTACCTTAATGATATTTCATGTAGGTATATACGATTTGATTGCATTTTATATTTCATATTCAACAGATATATAGTTAAAGAATTATAAAGACAATAAATTCCATAAATCAGCCAGCTATGCTAACTTAACAATGGGAATGGCTAATATATTCAGGTAATTCAAATTGACATATGTCAGTATCAATAAAAAGTAAATGAATGAAAGAATAAGGGAAATAACTCTAATGTTAGAAGTTTCTAGAAAGATATAAGAGAGACAATTACATTGGTTTGAACATGTCATGAGGAGAGATGAAAAATATATTGTAATAGAAGGTGGAAGAAACATAGGAAGACCAAATATAAGATGGAAGGATTGTATTTCGGAAGACTTGAGAGAAAAGGAACTGAATGAGGACGACACGCAAGACAAAAATGGGTGGAAGAAGAAAATAAAAATAGCGACCCCTAACAAATGCGAAAAACTAAAGAAGAAGAAAATGTCAGTATCAAGTGCAATTTGCATAGTTTGTTTATGAAATAATTATACTGGAAATATAAGATCTTTTTCTAGAAAATTTATGTATAGGGCGCATGCAGTGTCGTGTCTTTGCTGATTTTGGCAAGCAGATATGAGTACCCGTGTCAAAATGACAGCAATTAATTATGTCCATAACTGACAAGTGTCATAATTTTTCATTCAAAATTTCATGATTTTCTTATTTCATGTGTTTGTTATCAGGAGTATGGAATTCAGTTGCCGAGAAAGGGAATCATAAAATACCAAAAATTTAAAATCTTTTGCAAGAAAATTTATGTATGGAATTTATACATAATACATAGGATTGACGGAAGGTATTGTGCTGGCCACATTAGATTTTGAGCTCATATTGGCGGGAGGTAATGCGCTCCATACATACATAAATAAATAGTACACAAGCATATTAATTAAAATTATTTTATTACTAAAATTACAAAAAATATATAAAAATGTGTAAGTAGATATCTATATTCAGTCTGACCAAAAATCATCGTATGGAATTCTGTCAAAGAATGGTTGTACAATGGCCTGAATGATACCTCCTATAGATATTCCTACACTATCTCTTACTTCACTTGCAACCTCTTTCCAATTCTCGTTGAGAACTTTTTTAATATTGTCTCCTAAAAAAATATCGGATTGAAAAATTTAAAAAAATGATTACAACAATGATTTATTGTACCGATTAGTTTATTTCTTTGAAATTCTGCATCAAAGTATATTCTCTGTATGTCAGTATTGTTCACCAAACTCTTTATTATGTGAATATGTTGTTTTCCTTTCTTTTCTTTCAGTTCATAATTGAAGGTATAGAGATTTTTTGATTCAACTAAAAAGACAATGTAAAAATAAAACAAAAAATGTTAAATTTGTATGATCCGGTGAGATAGGTATTTGTTTATTCAAAACTACAAGTATCCCACAATATGCATACAGAATTTTTATTTTAAAAATTGATTAATATTATTTCAACAAATTTGGTATAACATACCAAAAGTGATATTGAGTGTTCCTACATCAGAAATTTGTAAACCCACTAATTTTCCGGACACATCATAGTCTCCACTTATTGAATTAAGAGGAAAATAGTTATAAATTTCAATAACTTTTTCATTAAGATCCATTCTAAAATAAATAAGACATATTTACACATTTTACAGTAGATACACATAGGTTGGTAACGTGAACATCTGATTAAGGGTAATTAGCGAACATATGACTAGCACTGTTTAACTCTTGCAAATCATTCATGGATTATTTTACAGAAAAATGTTTCAAATGTGTCATAAGTTTTGGCATAAATTTTTTGCCTCTCTTTAAGAAAGGTATTGGATTCATGCTAAAAATCGCATATCCAGATTTTAATTATGAAGTACGTTTTAAGGTCCCTACAATCCGATTTTAATATTTTTACGATAATATCTGTGTTTGTGTGTGTATATGTGTAGGGCTGTTGGAAGGACGACTTCTCAAAAACTATTATTCATAATATCTGTGTAACTACGTATTTCTCAATCGGATATTACTGGGAAGAGCCGAAAAGGTTTTGTAATAATTGGACAACCAGAAGTAGCAGATTCTTAAAAAAAATCTAAATATTTTTTTGAAAATTTTTGTTTTTGCTAGTATTAAAGAAGAGTAAATTCTGTATCCGATACATATAAATATTTTATTGTATCTTTTATAGATTTAGAGATAAAGCAATATAAGATATATAATAATCTATTGTAACTAATTAAAAAATAAAAATGTTTCTAACTGAGAGATAAATGTCAGTATCAAAAATTCAGAAACATTACTGAAGATTTTTTCTGGGAAGTACATACATTATATTATTTCTTATTATATTAATAGTTAAATATTTAAAATTATAGGGATATTACATATACTCTTCAAATATACAGTCAATCCCGACAATGAATTGGAAACATTTCAAAAAATTAGAAGACTAGGAAAAAATTCTTCATAGAATGAATTTAAAATTAAAAAATCTAAATATAAAGAATAGATGTAAGTATATTTTTTGGTATACAAGAAATGTTAAATACAATAAAATGATAGTAATTATGTACATAGATGTCAACCATCATAATTTTTCATTCTAAATTTAGTGATTTTCCAATTTCATGTGGCTTATTTTCCTCAAGTAAATTGCACACTCCTGGTGACAAATTAACCACATGAACTTAGAAAAATTCTGACATTTGATATCTATGAACATAATTACTACTTGTCATTCTAACACGGGCCCCTATATCTGCTTGTCAAAGCCAACTATGTCTCATGACTGTTCGCGCCCTATAATTATGTAACCAAAAACGGAAGTGGCGAGAGGTATTGTGCTGCCCACAATACATTTTTTTTATAAAATAGTTGTTGAAATTTGTGCCAAAATTTATGAGAAATACGCTAGAAAAATTAATTGTACGCATCTTTTATTAAAGTATTTTGAAAACAATTTCTTCAGACTATGTAATTAAGATTTTTATCGTATAATTAATAACATGTCTAATACATGAAAAACGTTTTAATGTTTCCTTAAAACAAAACAGTGAAATTATTGAGGTCATTGTTAATAAATTATTGTTTTTATTACCCTATATTTAAAAAAATGATTCATTATTAATACTCGAAGTACTAAGTACTAACTTACCTAGCATCTAATATTTCCATATCCTTAAAACCAACCCAAATCCCATTTGTTAAGTTACCATATAAATTTGCGTCGACTCTAACTTGCATGAAATTAATGAGCAATGGATCTATTTTCTGCAAATGGTATTTATTATCACCTAAATATAAAAATTATTAATAAAAATAAATAAGTAATTGTATTCATTTTACCTTTTATTATACTGGACCAATTATCTCTAATATTTTTAATAATACATTTGTTTAATTGTGTATCATGTCTACTACATTTAGTAAAATATGAAGCTAAAAAAAATTAAATTAGAGTTGACAATACTTTTTCTGCTTGTTATATTATATGCAGGGTTCATCGGTCTGTCCTTTTTTAATAATTCAATTATTTTAAATATTGTTGAACATATATTTATTCAAATTTGAAGTGAGCATGAAATTTGCTATCCAATACTATAAAATATTCATATGTTATTAATAAAAAATATAATAGCGAATTATTAAAATATTACATTTCGTTTAAATACAGAAGACTTGCAATACTATTTTTTGAATTAGACAATATTAAATAATATAATGAAATATCGGATTGAATTAAAGCATTTTCCTTCAATATAAAAATAATGACATGTAAAGACTTCTATATTTAATAAAAATGTAATATTGTAATCATTTGCATTGTATTTTTATTAATAAAACATATGAATGTTTCTTTTAACATTGGATAGCCAATTTCATGTGTTTTTCAAATTTGAATAAATATTTAGTGTTCCATTTGAAAATAAATGCAGTTTATTTAAAGTGAACATTTTTTGTACCTCTGGATTTGAAATAGCAAAAGAATTTTGACAGATACATTCTGGGGATTCTATTGGTTGCTATGTTTATTCTAATTTCATTCTTTGTAGGTAAGTTCTGTGTGTTATTTGTTAGTATATGGTCGTTTTTTTTTAAAATTTATGTCTATTTTCCTGTATTCTCTTAAGGTTTTGTGAAATTGGCGTTTCTTTTTAAACATCAAAAATCTTTTGGTGTAAAACAGACTTCTAAATTACCTCCCAATTAACTCCCGCTATTTCAAATAGTGGGTTCGCACAAACCCGAAAACAATAAGAACAACATCAACATCATTAAAAAATCCTTACTCTTATAGTATTTTATGTACCAAGGGCGTTACTATGATCATAATGCCAGGAGGGCGGCGAGGATCTAGCCCGAGGGCCTCCGGCCCGAGGGATAGATGTCGTCTGATGGGCATTATCATCTAGTAACGCTCGTGGTGCATACAAGATTTTATGTCTCACTAGAATATTTGAAACAAGTTTTAATTGATAATAATTTTGATTACAATAATGCTCAAATTTTGGCGTTGCTAAGGATGTTGTTTAATTGTTTTATTTATTATCAACGTTTATTTATTTTTAAAACATCAACATCGAGGATCGGGTACGGTGTATATAAACATATCTAAGACAACCGGGGCATAATGGATATGTTTATATACACCGTATCCTAGCAATAAACAGTGCATAATACTTTAGTGAGACATAAAATATATTAAAGTGACCGATCGAGTGAGCGCTTACCAGGCACTCATTGCTGGACTGGAGAGTGCACCACTGGGATCAATTTTGTACTCAGTATCATGATGCGAAATTGCATTTTGGACTATGTTCACTTCAATAAACCACTCTTATTTTGATAAAGGTGCAAAACACCCTTTATAATTATAATACATAGAAGAAATTGTTGCTATATAGGTAAACGATGATACTATGTATACTCACGTAAACTCAATGATGATACAAAATAAATAAAACATAAACACGCTAATGCTTTTAAAAACATTGTATTCTTTATTATGAACGACAACAACCCAACACTTTTAAGAATCAAATAATTCCACGTGTTAGTAAGCAAGGTATATATACTATAGTTGGCCTTGACAAGAATACCTGAGCCGTGTTTTTTGTGACCAATTTTTTTATCATGCATCTAATTAAGTATTCTTGATTAAAATTTTCATGTGAGATTAAAGTTCGTTGTATGAGTTTGGCATCCTTACGAATACGGACGGTTAGGTAGCATATAACAGTTTTTATTTTTGTTTAAAACGGTATAAAAATTAGATTTTGTGAGGTCAAAATTTTAAATTTACAAACTGGAATTAAACAGGAAAGAGATAAAAAAAACAACAAATTTTAACAAGAATAATTTCCTTATTTACTAGTATAACAGTTTTTATTATTTTAAACAAAAAAAGTGTTTTCATTTTATTATCACAACACAATCATCATTTTTAATAATTATTGAATTTTTGCAATTTTAAACAAATAACATCATTGGAAATCATGCCCATTCGAACATTACAACTTTCAAATCATAACCCGTTACTCAACAGTAATAAAAAAATAACATCGTCATTTGAAACAAAAAAGTTCAAACTGCGATCCAGTATTATAGCATACTTAAGTTAAGTTATTTATTATAGGGAGAGTGGGGCAAGCTTGTATCATTATTAATTATACATAAGTAGTCTTACTACATCTATCTACTTTTTTATACACCTAGTCGATAAGAGAATAGTGAGCCATGACTGTGGCTTGAAATAAAACAATGAACTAACACAATGGGCTACTTGCATACAAGAGGATTTTGAAAACTATTATATTTTTCAAGTTTAGTTTACTCAACTACATTATTTACATTATAAATTTTTCAAATACATTGTGTTATTATTTAATAAATTTAACATAAATGTATCCCTCCTATCTTGATGACGACACAATCACTAGCATTTGATTCGTTAATGTGAGTGGGAGAGGTGAAGGGAAGATCGAGGATCAGACAACGTTCCACTATCTCCGTCTCTGTCTTCCCAAACTACAGAACTAGGACGTATGTCATCCGTGATTGTGACGTCATAAAAATAAAATATTTATTATTATAAGTGACAAAATTTTGAAAAAAGAAAAAATAGGGGGTCTTTTATTATATATATATATATATATATATATATATATATATATATATATATTCAAAAAAAAAAAAATTCTTAACATCATGCAAGTAGCCCATTGTAACTATTATTATTAAACGAAATATTCTCTCGAAATCGACAATGTCCATTTGCGCTTGAAACACACACAAGATTTTTTTACAATCGCCACAGTGGGTCCTCCACCCTAACAAAAAATAATAAAATGTACACTTTGTACTTACACTACTACTCAATAAGAATTAATATAAAGAAAAAACGTCTTTTATATTTAATTTTAATTTATCGTTATTTCTCAGTCTTCTTGATCTATTGCTTCAATCTAATCTAAACATTTTATACTTTCGTTTTTGTAAATGAATGCCCTATTTTATATTCACAATAGTGTGGCATTTTTTTTCTTAGTTATGTAATATACCGACAGAGCAGTTATGTCAGATTTATTTGTAAAAGTGGTAAACGTGTCACTACAGTGCCATTAGTTCCTTGACTAAACGTTTCCATTAATAATGTAGACAAGTGACATTTCTCAACATTGTATAGTTAGAAATTTGGACAGCGAGCGTTTTTTCTACTTTGTCGCGCTAGAGCGGCAAAGTGACATTTTGCGTTGACAAAAGAGAGCGCAAATGGCTACTTTCTATGTAGACTGTAGAATAAATGATTTTACAACAAATATTCAAAATGACTACCAGCCTCTTCAATACATTTTTCACAACGTTTTGAAACAAGTAGCCCATTCTATTTGGTCTGCAGATAAAGATTCAATTGTCGCTTCAATCTTATTCTTCAGTTCGTTTAATGTGTTTATTGTTTAGTCATGGCTCACTATTCTCTTTTCGACTAGGTGTATAAAAAAGTGCCCGCCATTTTACTTTTTAATAATGTAACATATGGATTATTTTACATGATTGTAAAGCAAATTTGATGTACTTTTCTAATTTGTAAAAAATATAGTATGTTACATTTGATTTTAATTACTAATAAACCGGAAATGATATCATGAATGTACATTCGTCATCAAGTAGCTTATATGTTGCTGTATAAATCATGTTATATGAAAGAAATTACTAACTTAATAAATAAGCGAGATATTTGCTGGGTCCATTAAAATATAACACCCTGTGGCACAATTTTTGTATAAACTTATTGGGAGAAAAATTTGCAATATTTTCTACTGAATTAGGAAGTATTTCTTTTTAATTTTGTTTTGAATTTTTGGTCGTGAAGTTTATTGAACTGTTAGTTAACATTGAAAGTTCGGTCACGTACAAGTATTAGTCTTGAACTTGTAACAGATATGTTACGTCAGTCGATAGTGTTGTACCTATTTGTTCATTAATTGGATTTCTTACTTTTTAGTCTTTTTATATTTCTACATCAAAAAGGTTAAATCCCGTATTTATAATAGCGGCAAGTAAAATCCAATTCGTGTAATTGTATTTTTTGCAAAAGTGTTTCCATAAATTCAGTTATTGTCACTCCCCACAAAGGAGGCCATCTTTCACAGTCCACAATGTCATTCCATTTTATCCAATTTAATAACTTAATTCACCTACGTGAAGTTGCGAATACAGGTGGTGGTTGGCGGCAACACTAAGCATGTCGGCGTCAATATAACGTTAAGTGCTGCGAAGAATTCTCGATGATTTATGGGTAAGAAAAGAAAGGATAATGCGTTTGGATAAGTGATCTGGGTTGTTGTTAATAGACTGCTTGTTTCTGATAACCAGCAATTGGTGAACTTATCGGGTTTGCAAGATGGATGGAGGTTTTATAAAAGAGAGAATGAAAATTGGGCAGAAATTGAAAAAATATGTATAAAGATAAGACAGGATTGAACAGGGTAAAATATGAATTAAAAAATCTGATGTGGCCAGCGCATTACCTTCTGTCAGTTCTACGTATTTTGTATAAATTCCATACAGAAAGTTTTCTTGCAAAAGTTTCGGACGGAGTTTGGAATACGAACTGCAGCTTTAAAATGATTTTTTTAAGGACGTTATTCTTTTATGTAATTATATTGTTATATCCAGTAATATTATAACACAAACACTTGACACTGACATCTATCAATTCAAATTATTTGAAATCTGAATATAGTAGTTGTTTCCATGGTTATAGCATAGCTATATATGTGTGTTTCACGGAGAAATTTGCAAGTTGCTTTTTGCAGTTTGCACTTGTACTAAAATTCAGTATGGTTTATTTTAATACGGCCCATTTCTTAATGCCTTCAAGTTCGAATAATTTATGAGTTCTGACCGTTGCCCAACTTTCTATAAAAGGTTGTAAGTCATATTCATATATAGGTATACATATAGGTAGATTTTATGTATAGTGCATTGACTTGACTTCATAATCTGCGGTTTGTACCTGCTTCACTACAGGACACCGATATGTGTTAGTTTGGGGGGGGGGGGATAAGTGACGATGACTTTTATAATTGGCTCATGGCTACGGGCTACGATCCGAATTTATAAGCTCGTCAGTTTTGTTTAGAACTGGGAGAAAAAAAAATATTTTTTTATAACTTAGTGCTACTTTTTAATACGTTCCTCTTAAGTATAAATTATTGATAATTATATACGAGTATATCTGGTTTTTGCTAATTATATTGTTAGTAACGAGAACAAAAAAATCATTATATAATACATATGGAAAAACTTCTTATTTTTTGTCGTTTAATATATCATTAATTAAAATCTTTGTAACCTGAATATTTAAATTGAAATTCAATAATTATTATAAACTATAAACAATTTTTTTCAGAATCCCAGCAACGCGAAAAATTACAACAAAATTAAAAACAAAAAAAAAACATTCTCACCCACCCACTCTCATTGTCGTCCGTCTCATCGGGCTCCTCGGGGTCAGGAGGCATAGGCGGTGGCGGGGGAGGGGCAGGAGCATGTTGCATGAGACGACAACGTGCCCTCGTGTGCACCGTCGCCAACGCCGACTTCCTAGGGGTTGCTGGCTGAGGAGGCACCGGTAGCTTGTGCACTGGGGTTAGCTGCACCATAGAAGACTCTATGAAACAGAAAAAAATACAGAATGAATAGTGATTTTATTGGTTCAAAGTCAAACATTTTTGAACGTTACATAAATAATCAAAAGATATTTAGATATTATACCTATTGTAAATGTACGGAAAATTTAAAAAAAATATAGTATTATTTTTGATAAATCTGTTAACAATTCTCCTTTACACTTGTAATATTATATTTTTTACCTTCCGTCACCTCTAAGTAAGGAAGGTATTGTCTTTGGACAAAAAAGTCGGTGGTGAGTTTACAATTAATAAGCACATTTTAGGGTCTCTACAATACGATTTTACAATGATGTTTGTATGTGTGTATGTGTGCGTGTGTATGTGCGTGTGTGTATGACCATAATTTCGGCCGCGATATCTTCAGTACTAGAATTCCAAAAATTACAATTTTTACGTATTCCTCTTTCTTGTATCCATATGCAAACTTGATTAGATTTTAGTTTAATTGAAGTACCCTCATTTGAAGATTTTAACAGTTTTTCTTGAAAAAACGCTGTTAAATATTATTTTTTGACATTTAATGTTATTATAAATATTACAGAATATTCTTATCTATACGAATTGATTGTATTTTATATTTCATATTCAATGGATATAGAGTTATAGAATTATAAAGACAAATGTCAGTGTCAATAAAAAGAAAATGTGGCAGAGATGAAGAATGAAAGAATAAGGAAAATGGCTCGAGTGATAGAAGTTTATAAAAAGATACAAGAGAGACGATTACATTAGTTTGAACATGTCATGAGGAGAGATGATGAATATATTGGAAGAATGAATAGCTTAGTAATATAACGTACACGAAACAGAGGAAAACAAAAGATAAGATGGAAGGACTGTGTTCCGGAAAACTTGAAAAAAAAAAAAAAATTAAGACGATAAATGAGTGGAAGAAGAAAATAAAAATAGCGACCCCTAGCGAATGGGAAAAGCTAAAGAGCAAGAAGATGTCAGTGTCAAGTGCAATTTGCATAGTTTTTTTATAAAATATTTTTTCTGGAAATAAAGGATCTTTTGCAAGAAAGTTTATGTATGGAATTTGTACATAATACCTTTGAATATATAATACATATAAGAACGACAACGCATATGGCCTAGCAAGATACTATATCTGTCTCTTTTTATTCACAAAATTATTATAGATAGCTAGTGACTCCTACCACAAAACTGTGAACTACGATAAATCGTGCTGACAGCATTGCCAAATACTATTTGTTAGAGGTATTCAATAATCAATAAGTCAAAAATATTGTTTCATATTGCAGATAATATATTTTGAATCTTCAATGTACATGTATACTTGTTTTACAGTAGCAAACTTAAAAACCTTTTTAAAATCTTATCTTGTTGTTCTAGCTACGTGGCAACACTGTGCAACATCCACCTATTATGTATTTTTTGAACTAACTCAGAAATAATTCGTATACGGAGGAATAGATGGCACCTTCTCTCGAAATATTTAATCTAAATACATTACGTTGCCGTTCTTGTATTGTATTATATATTCAAAGATAATACACAGGATTGACGGAAGGTATTGTGCTGACCATATCATATTTTTACGTTCATATAGTTCAAAAGAATTAATATTGAAAATATTAGTTGCAAAAAAAATTATTGTAATGACTTATTTAACTTTTTTCTAAAAATATATCAGTTCAGTTAAATTAATCCAATTGTTGGAAATAGTACTGTTGTTAAATTTGCCTCTTCTTTGCTGTTGGTACTTGTACAATTCTACAATTCATGATTTATTAACAGCTATACAATGATTATAAATGTTTAGTTTAAGTAACTGTGACAATAACACCATTTAAATGGATAATTATCAAATTATAGTAACAATAATCTTTTGTAAGTTAATTCATTTTAATGAAAATTATAAAATTTTAAAAAATTAATAGGTGAGTTCGTACCTGCCTCATATTTAAACAATTTTCTCCGGTTTTATTACAAAAAACTTTACAATTTAATAGCCATTGTATGTACTGTATATTATTTGTCAGTGATCAGTGTTTGCTCCTGTTCGTTAAAACACGTTTCATTTGGAAAATCTGTATGCACTCGTATTTATTTTCTCATGAAATCTTGCAGTGTAAAGACATATTTTTATGTATTAAATGATGAATATTGAAGCTAATATTTAAAGTGATATATGAAAATATGTGCGAATGTGTGTATTTTTGACGAAGGCCCCAGGTATGCAGATTTTCCGGTAAGTGATATTATTTACTCCAAATAAAATATGTTTATGAATATTTAAAATCTGGAAACCTGGGTTTAATTCCCAACCGACGTATATTACTTTGAATTTTTAATGGCACAAAAGTGACTCTAATGGTGCACTCTTTACGCCAGCAATGAGTGCCCGTGCTTATAAAGCTCCCCTATAATTTCACGATATAGATTTGTACATTAACGAATATTCTAAACTAAATAGTGTGCAAACCTTCAGAAAATTCAGAATATTCGCCAATATATACAATTTAAACTGTAAAACACACGAAAAACAATTTTCCATTTGAGAGTTTTTATGTTTATTAGGAATAGGGGTTCTCCGTTTAATCACAGTTGTATTAAAAGAAGCATATCAAAATATAATTTTCAGCAATATTATCCTCTACAATTCAATATAGAAAATATACCACAGGGTTAATTTTTTTACCAATAAAATCATTCAAATATGTTGTCTGATAATTAAATGAACTACAAAAGAGAAATAAAATTATAGTTTTGCAATAATCTGTTGTTTTCTGTCATTAATACAATTGAAAAAATCTGATGTGGCCAACACAATACCTCCCGTTTAATTAAATTTTATTCATGTAAATATTTAAAATTAAATTAAATTTAAAACCGGGTTCGATCCCGACCGATTTCAAATATTTTGAATTTTAAATGACACATTTGAGATCTGAATTGTGTAACCATGTGTATGAGTTGTGTTTAAAACGTAGGCTCCGGGATTAAAATTATATATAGTTTTATAAATTTATCTATAAAATATATAGCAAAGTATTAATGCAAACCTGTAGAAAATTTAATAATCTTTAATTTTTATATAACATAAATCTCGAAAAAATAACATTTAAAGGTATTTTTCGGTTATCTGATTTATTCCAAAATCTAATGGCATCTTTCCATATAAGAGTAAGGTACAAATACAAGGTTTCAAATTTTTCTGAACGATAGTATTTGAGTTAGAACTTAAAGAGGATCGACACACACACACACACACACACACACATACATACACACAGACATCATCGTGAAAATGTTAAAATTGGATTGTAGGGACCTTAAAACGTGGTCATTTACCAAAATGTCGATATGCGATTTTTAGCACGATCCCTATACCTCCCTTACCAAGGGTAGCGGGAGGTAAAAGAAATACTGCTATAGTTCATAGTACTAGCTAGTAAGAATATATTAACAAATAAATTTTTATTGTTTGAAATGTATGATTTGTATAAATGATTCGTTAAACACACCTATTATTTTGCACAGCGTATATATCTAAAAATATAAGTCTCTCCATTATCAAATTGAAGAAATAAATTTAATCTTTAAGTACTTTATCACCCATTTGATAAGTTTGTTTCCGAAAACCGATATATCAAACGGAATAGAACTATTACAGATAAAGAACCATCAAGGATACATTAGGAAATTACATGGCATACTAAGTAAAATATTACTTTATAGTATTACTTGATTGTATTCGGAAAGTAGTATATCAAATATGAAGTAAATTAAAATTTGTTAGACTAATTTCTCTAAATAATGTAGTGTGCACACCCGTCGCCAATGAGTCTAGCGAGCCCGCGACCGACACCACTGATCGGACGGGTCTAGACCTGCCGAGAGCGTAATTTACTGTGCGTACAGCTGTGTACACAAACTTCGCGCTCATCTGATCCTTTTGTATTCGATGTCATATTTCAGAAATATTGATACAATTTCGTCAAAAATAAGACTGCCATGGAAATAAAACACAATGCAACAGTTTAATAAAGTATCACTGCTTATGATTGTTGCGGGCCTGATTTTCATACAATTATAGTTCAGAATCTACCATAAATGTTATAAAATGGATATATACAGCAAAAAAATGTGTACTAATACAGTAAAATTTTTGAAAGATGTCCGATCAAGGGCACCTGTATCACGAACGAATTAACAAATAGGCATACATTTATCTCTTTCTTTTACAAAGGCTGTAAGAGTGTGTGATAAGGATGGATATAACACGCTAGTCTTTCAAAAATTCATATTGTTTCGACTAAGTTAGGACATTCCATTTATAAACGATGCTCGTTGTTGATAATACTTTCGCTGTAACGTAAGTTTATTTATTAATTCAGATACATTACCTGGATTCATAGCCGTACGTATATCGTTATATTTTGTCAGAGTCACTGACACTGACATTGTGTCAGTATCTTATTTTTAACATATTTGGTTTTACATTTGTTTATAAACTTAGTAGTTGACTTATTTTTGAATTTTGAATGCTTTTCCTGTAATATATATTTTTATAATAATAAAATAACAGTAGTATCTTACGTACCCTCATAAAAACTAAGCAAACGACACTACTGAATTTGTCATGATGGGCGGAGCAAAAATCTGAATTCATACAATTCGTAGACAACCTTGATCGGACATCTTTCAAAATTTTTACTGTACATTGATATTGTGTTTAATATCCATCTGATTCTTGACAACATTGTAAACATTAAAAAAAACCTATTGTGCAAAAAGATGTATTATTTTTATTATTATCATATAAAATAAATATGACGAATATTGATATTTTAATTAGTACCTATAAAAAATATATATTTTATAATTTCAAACATAGGTACGCATTTTCTTGTTTCTCATTATACGTAACCAAGGCAACTTTTGATAAATATACATTATGTTAAAAATAAATGATGAAATGTGAGAAAAAATGGCAAAGAAACAATGGACGTGTGAACTGAAGCGTATATTTTATTTCTTCTTCGTTAATGACTGCGAAATAATACGTCAAGGCGTCATTATGAAATATAGACGTATATCGTACACCACTCTGCTGAAGGATAAATAGTTTTACGTGACTCGCAAGGAAATTCAACGAGCAGAAGAAGAAGAAGAATCATACAATGAATTTGTTCTTTTACCTATGTGGAGCAAGAACGAGGTATAAATGTCACAATATATAAATGCATCTAATGATGCAGTTTGATGTTAAAATTAGCAGCTTTGTAGTACTTATCACAAATACTCGTTACGGAGTGACTATTATTACTTATGCGTTGTATATCACAAAAGGCACTATTTTTTAATAAATAAAATAACCTATGTCCTAAAACTTTTATTTTGTAATATAAAATGCTTTTATTTGAAATCGTCAGTCATGTGGACGGTAATATTGTCTACTTCGCGAATTTTTGAAATATTCGACGTCGTAGCTGTTCTTTATTTTGGGCTTCCCAACCATTATCGTGAACCTTTCTACTTAATATTGACCAAAATTCTTCAATGGGCCTTGCCTGGGGTACATTGGGGGATTGTCATTTTTAGGTACAAGGGATGTTGTGAGCATCTAACCAATCCCTGGTTATTCTAGCGTAATGGCAAGATGCTAGATCCGGCCAAAATATATTAACATTAGGATGATGTGTATTAATAAAATCAACAAGTTTCGGGAGGCATCTCTCGGTATAAATGTTAACATCAACCGCCTCACCCCTCATATGTCCAACATAAGGACGTGAAATACCTGCCGCTGATATGGCGCACCAGAAATCTTGTCTTTAAATTTCTTTTTTGTTTTATTTGGACAATTGTCTACATCATCCATATAAAATCCATCATTACCTTTAATTTCTGAATTAGAAAACGTGAAATATTTTTCATCATCCATGATCAAAACTCTGTTAGCTGTAAAGTGACATCTTCTTAATGCACGGCAACATATCGGAATTCTACGTAAATGATCTATATATTTTGGATACTTCTTCATCTTCCGATGTTTAGTCCACTTCTGTTGAGTTCTCGGCTGATTATCATGTGTGAAACCTGAAGTCGGCGAGCCAATTTTCGAGTCCAAGTTCCCAACCGGTCTTTTGCACTTTCCTTCAACCTATTTGACTGGGCATTAGTCAAAACTTTAGGTCGTCCACTTTTTGGAAGGTTTACACATGGTATACCTTCCTCACATTCACTTATAGTTTTATAAATGGTCGAAACAGCAATATTCTTTCTTGTATATATATTTACTATTTCAGATTTTGACACCCGTCCAACCAAATTGTATATACTTTTTCGAATATCTAGTTTGTACGACATAACTATGTTAATATTCGACAAATATGATATGACATTAAAATTTAAACAATATTGAACATTTGTTTTCAATGACAACTAGATGCTAAGTTTTTTTTAAATTAATTTTTAAACAACGAAATTTTCCCGAAAATTATTGTTACATACGTTATACATATAAGATAATTTGGGTAGGAGTCCGATGTACATTTTTTTGACAATAATTTACTACTTACTCAATTTTTCGCCTGAAAATCTAAAGACATCTTCAAGTAATATCGTCTTACCATGAGTACTACAGCTTCTTCCTGGGCTGGTAGGTGCTCGTTGATATTTATATTTGTCCCTGAGTCCTGACTGGTCCTGGTTCGAACCAGGTTTCTGACAAGTTACTTTCATATACATGTAGTGTACTCCCTTAGCCAAAAGCTGCCCCAAACTGGACAGGCATAGCAGCATTAAGGGAACCCCAAATAGGGCGTAGACCATGGTTAAAATCTTGCCCAAGGAAGTACGGGGCGTTAGGTTCCCGTAGCCTGAAAAGAAGATAAATAATATTAGTAAATGATTATGTATGTATTGCCGTTTTTGGTTACATTAGTATTGGGAGCAAGCAGTTATGTGACATTGTGGGCCTTGACAAGCAGATATTGGGCCCGCGTTAAAATTTCAAGAATTTCTAATGATTTATGATATCTATATACATAATTACTAGCTATCATTCTGACACGGGCTCCCATATCTACCTGTCAAGGCCAACAAAGTCACATGATTGCTCGCGCCCTATTGTATTTAACATTTCTTGTATACCTACACTCTACACCAAAAATTCTACTTATATCTATTCTTTATATTTAGATTTTTAAATTTTAAATTCATTCTATGAAGAAATTTAGTGCTACTCTTCCAATTTTTCGAGATGTTTTCAATTCATTGTCGGGATTGACAGTATTTTTGAAGGATATATGTAATATACCTATAATTTTAAATATTTAACTATTAATACAATAACAAATAATATAATGTATGTACAGAAAAAAACCTTCAGTAATGTCTCTGGATTTTTGACACTGACATTTATCTTTCAGTTACAAGCATTTTAATATTTCAATTGGTTTCTATGATATTATTGGGGCTGTAAGATTTATTACAACAGATTATTATATAACTTATATTTCTTTATCTCTAAATTTATAAAAAATATAATAAAATATTTATATGTATCAGATAGAGATTTTCCTCTTCTTTAACAATAGCAAGAACAAAAATTTTCAAAGAATTTTTTCAAGAAGATTTTTTTTAAGAATCTGCTACTTCCGGTTGTCCAATTATTACCAAAACATTTTCAGCTCTTCCCAGTAATATCTAATTGAGAAATAAATTGTTAAACAGATATTAAGTATTATAGTTTGTGAGAAATCGCCAAAAAGTTACTTATAATTTTGATCATAATGGCCATTACGAAATTAAAACCTTAATTCCTGATTCCATCCTGTGGTTCTATTCAGACTCAGTTATCAAAATCATGGAAAACCTCTTTTTCGAGCTGTCATTTCCTTCTCGTTTGAGCTGATTGTGATTGTTTATGTTCCTAACAATTGTCGCGTTTAAATACAAAGCTTTCCCCTCTATAGAATGAATAAAGCAGGTCATAAGCACGCATTGCTGGTGGAAAAATCCACGAATAAAATCATACCATGTGCCATGTGTGTGGGGCAGGCGGTCTGCGGTCACAACAATTTATGTTTTGATAATAAAAGCAGTTGTCACCAAGCGAGCAAACCAAATGCAAATCATACGCATAATTTACGCCGGACGCTGCTGGACACAGAGGTGCATAATTAACACATAAGGAATTTAATAGATGCTGATTCGTCCAACGTGAAGATATTAGTTCTCGTTACTAAACTACTACGTCTGATTGTCAAATTATTGTTACTAAAAACTTATCAGCTATTTCCATTTATGTGTAATTGAGGAAAACGTAGTTTCACAGATCTTTATGTATTTTCTCTAAGTTTTCGTCCAGGAACGAAATCGTTAACGATCTAATACTTTTGAACGAAATGTACAAAACGTTACAAAAATCATATTTTGCAATTTTGTCGTTTACGTGATACCCTTGAAATTTTATTTTAGCAAAACAAAAAAATCTGTTGTGGCCAGCACAACACCTTCCGTCAATCCTTGTATAAATTCTATACATAAATTTTCTTGCAAAAGATTCTGAATTTCCAGTAAAATTAGCTTTTCCCATTCGTTAGGGCTCGCTATTTTTTATTTTCTTCTTACACTCACTTCTGTTTTGGTGTCGTTCTCATTCTTACACAGTTCTTCCATCTTATCTTTGGTCTTCCTCTGTTTCTTCAACATTCTATTACTAAGCTATTCATCCAATATATTCTTAATTTCTCCTCATGACATTTTGAAACCAATGTAATCATCTCGCTTGTATCTTTCTAGAAACTTGTAACACTAGAGTTATTTCCTTACCGTATCTTTCCGTGGCTTCCCCAACATCTACTTCAACATCCTTATCTCTGCCACATTAATTTACTTTTATTTATACTGACATCTGTCAATTTAAATTATATGAATATATTAGTAGTTTATTTAGCATAGCTGGCTGATTTATAAAATTTAATTTAAAATTCTTTAACTCTATATTTATTGAATATGAAGTATAAAATGCAATCAAATCGTATAGATAATAATATATTATTTAAGTTATAATAACGTTAAATGTCAATAAATCATATTTAACTGTTAAATCTTCAAATGAGGCTACTTCCGGTTTTCCAATTATAACCACAATCTAATCACTTGTTCTTCTGGATGTAAACTTGAGGAATACGAAAAAATATAATTTTTGGAATCGTGGTATTGAAATTATTTCGTCACACACACACAGACACAGTATTTGAGAAATCGTCCTCCCAACAATTTCTGCACAAAATGAAACGGGCAAAACACAATTTCGGGATATATGCAACATTATAGCTTCCCTATGTTAATATACCAACAATGAGTGAAATCTCATATATTCGTATGCATATCCACCATATAAATCTTGGAAGTTCATGGATGAAAAACTTCATTCATGGAATTTACTGTGCAGCGCAGTCACAATGTTTGTCGGTATTATTAGTTTAACGGGAGTTCGGGCTAGTTTTGCTGTATTAATTAGAATATTTTGGGGTGACTAATGTTTTGGGAACATGACAGTAGCAAAACAAATGCGTGCTGTAATCATCATAATAGGAGCAAGGTAAACTCATTTGTTCCTATTATATGAAACTATGTGCCCGCTTTTGTTTATGTGGACCATGGGCAGGAATTCTACCCGCGTAAATGACAGTTTTTTTTGAACACATACTGTAGCAAAAATGAAAGATGAGTTAGATTTATTAAGTTACATTAAAAATTTGAGAGAGCGTAACTTAATAAAAAATCTGATGTGGCCAGCATATTACCTTCCGTCAATCCTGTGTATTATGTACAAATTCCATAGGGCGCGAGAAGTCACGTGACTTTGCTAACCTTGACGAATGTTATAAATTTTCGTTCATAATATCATTTTTTGCTATTGTATAATTTTTTTTCTCGATAACTGAATTCCACGCTCCTGATAACAAATAAACAACATGAAATAACAAAATCACGAAATTTTTAATGAAAAATTATGACATTATTCAGTTATGAACATAATTAATAGCTGTCATTTTGACACGGGACTCCATATCTGCTTGCCAAGATCAGCAAAGTCACATGACTGCTCGCGCCTTATACACATATTTTCTTGCAAAATTTCCTATATTTCCAGTCTTTCCCAACATCTATCTTAACATCCTCATCTCTGCCAATTTCATTTACTTTTCTTTGATACTGACATCTGTTAATTTGCATTATCTGAATATATTAGTAGTTTCCATGGTTAGCATAGCTGGCTAATTTATGAAATATAATATCTTTATAATTGTTTAACCTATATCTATTGAATATGAAGTATAAAATGCAATTCAATATTATTGAGAATAATATATACTTTAAAAGTTATAATAACATTAAATGTCAATAAATGATACAATGAGTGTACTTCCTGTGGGGCAATTACATCCAAAATCTAATCATGTCTGCATATGGATTTAAACTCAACGAATAATAATAATTTTTGCAATCGTGGTATTGAAGTTATACGATCCGAAACGAGCGTCATATACACACTCACACACATACACACGCACACAGACGCACACAGGAACATTACTTGTCTTACACGTTGAGGTCACCAACTTAAGAAAAGACATTTCAAAGTTATATAAATTAACGACATGGCTTTTTCGGTGATGAGTGCAAATAAAATCCTTCCGTTGTCGGTCGTGAGTGGTAGCACTTGAAGAATAAACCAATATTTCAACACAGTAACCCAAGTTAATACCTCCCATTAATCTACGAGCAAAAGCCACGTATACTTTCAGTCTGTAAAAAACAGACAAAAACGCGGTTAACTCCTGAAAAATCGCCTAGCATTTATACGAGTACTTCACGGCACTAAACCACCAGACGTCTCAAATTTATATTATTAATAAAATATTTCACCAAATATTTCAATTGTGAATTGTGACAATATGATAGAGGCGATAACATTTCGACTTAATTTATATGAAAATGTGTCGCCTGTACAATTACCAAAAAGGTATTAGCTAAAATATGAGTATAAGGCGTGATATTATATATAGTATTTAATCAATCAATGTTTAGAAAAATATATCCTGAAGAAATAAAAATAGCAAGCGATTATTATCGCATTGCGTGTCTCAATAAATGAACATCGATCGACAGATTACTGAAAAACAAACAACTTTTTATTTACACATTTATGGAAGAAATGGATTTCACTCCATTCTCGTGCACTTTCAAGCACACAAATTAAATTCCATTTTTCATGTTTTTCATATGTACACAATCATTAAATGTACAAATTTTATTCACGGGGCAGTATATTTACTTATCGAACGTAGGAAATAAACAGCAAATTATTGGTCAATTTACTTACAGTTTCAATAAATGCTTTTACAGACATTTACATTTGATGTAACAATTCTGTTCTACAAAAAAATCTTGTTTATAAGGGATAATTAACAAGCGCAGTACATTAGTTTTTTTTTTAACAAATGGTTGTCGATACTGAAAATTTAATTACGAGATGTCTGTACTGGCTTCATATATTTGAATTAATTTATAATAAAAATATTACAAAATTTCGTCCTGTTTCATAAGTTTTCAAATCAATGAAGAGTATCAAATAGTGTTAAACGTGTCTGTGGTTACTTTATTATTATGTTTGTTTCACGGAGAAAATCTGTTGTGACCAGCACAATACCTCTCGCCACTTTCGTTTTTAGCTACATAAGTATAGGGACATTATTTTCTAAATTCACGTAGTTAATTTGCCACCAAGAGTGTGTAATTTACTTGTCGGGTTAAATAGGCTAGATGGAATTGGAACATCACTAAATTTAGAATGAAATCATATTTGACATCTATGTACATAATACTAGCTATCATTCTGACACAGGTCCCCATGTCTGCTTGCCAAGGCCAACAAAGTCTCATGATTGCTCGCGCCCTATTGTATTTAACATTTCTTGTATACCTACACTCTACACCAAAAATTCTACTTATACCTATATTCTTTATATTTAGAATTTTAAATCCATTCTTTGAAGAAATTTTGTCTTACTCTTATATATATATATATATATATATATATATATATATATATATATATATATATATATATATATATATATATATACGTAGATGAAAGGTAATTGCGACTGTAATTAGTTAAGGAAACTGGATAGTGGGTTTGACAGTCAGAAAATTGTAGGCTTAAGTGGAGTACACTCTTTTTAATTTGTCAAGCTTTCGGTTATAATTTTAACCATTTTCAGGACACTGTAATACAATAAGGAAAATTTACAATACGATCAAAAATAGTTTAGGTAATAAGTACTCACATTAGTTGAGATTTTTTGAAAAATTTATACGTTACGTAATTGCTGAACATTACTGTGATAACCACTTTATCATTTTATCATTTCACTGTACCATGTGCGTGTGCACGTTTTAACAACACATGTTTGTAAATGTTAAACAGATATTAAGTATTCTAGTTTTAGAGAAATCGTCCTTCCAACCTTCCCATACACATACACACACATAAATCATCATAAAAATATTAAAATCGGATTGTAGGGACCTTAAAACGTACTTAATCATTAAAAACTGGATATGCGGTTTATAGTATGAATCTAATATCTCTCTTAGCGCGAGGTAAAAATGTAAATATGTGTTTTTTAACTCACCAATAGTAGTAATCACTGTTACTGAATATAATAAAGCACCCCCAAAACTCCAATGCTGCTGGTGTGCCATGACTGGGTCCTGCAGGTCAGAAAGACTTCCCGCATTTAGCTGTGTAGCTGCCATGACGTTAATTTCAAATTTTCGAAGTTGTTCGTGCACCAGACGAGTCCAGTTTCTCTCGTAAAGAACGTTCAAACGCTCTGCAACAGAAAAAAAATTGTTTAAGTACAATATGCGGTGCATTTTCAAATATGTCATCATTATTATCGAAATCTGTGTAGGTACACAGAAGATTGGTACACCCAGCATTGGGTAATATATAACAAGACAAAAATCGTTTTGTAACATTTGTATTTGTAAAGTTTTCTCAATAACTATTTGAATTCTTATTTTTCAAAAAACTAGTTAACCTTTATATGTTGTTCAATTTGTGCATTGCAATTTTTAATTTACCTATTCCTTCCAATATGAAAGTGGAACATAAATTCCCTGTGGTAACTGAATAGCAAACGTTAATCATTGGTTTTTATAGGAAAAGTTTCAATTAAATTCATAACCGCAACATAAATTAAAAGAAACTTTTAATGAAGTGACTGACGTCAATTTATTTCTACTAAAGTAAAAATTAGTTTGAAACTATATCTAATTTAGTTATATTTTTAATACTGTATTATTCATAAAATTTGTTCTATATAGACAGTACAGAATAAGAATTTTATTGTTCCAATATTTATCACTTGTCAATATGGCATTTCATTTTAAAAGCAGTGTAATCTGTCATACTATGCCTCATTCTATTATTGTATTTTAAGAAGTTTATAGAAAACTTTCTTAGCCCGCGTAACATTCATATCAGGTTTAAAATTTGTCTTCGTAACATATCTCCAAATTGCTGCAGACGACGTTTTCCAAGTGAAATATATCGTTTTAGAGTGTTTTGCAATAATCTGCTTTACCAAAAAGGGCACTTTAGCTGCGTAAAGGGTTCCCAAGAAGTGATTACCTGTACACTTTCTCAGTATCGATAAAAATCTTTCAATTTTAACGAAACGTGGCACGTTGGCAGACGATTGTCAAAATATTTTGACACAAACAAAAATAAACAAATCTTTAAAACACTATTTTAAATTATAAATATACTATTAAACTACGAATATCTAATATAAGTTTTAAAAGTTGATACTCCTACGAGGGATGTGCGTTTTCGCGATTACATACATAAACTATGTAAAAAATATGATGTGGCCAGCACATTACCTTCCGTCAATCCTGTGTATTATGTACAAATTCCATACATAGATTTTCTTGAAAAATATATTAAATATCCAGTAAAATTATTTCATAAACAAACTAAGCAAATTGCACTTGACACTGACATCTTCTTCTTATTCTTTAGCTTTTCCCATTCGTTAGGGGTCGTTATTCTTGATTCTTCCACTTATTTTTGGCTTGCATGTCGTCCTCATTCAGTTCCTTTTCTCTCAAGTCTTCCACAATACAGTCCTTCCATCTTTGGTCTTTCTCCGTTTCTTCTACCTTTTACTACCTAAATTAACATTTATTGTTTTAACTGTACAATATTTTCAAAGCTAAAACAAATGTGTTACTCATTCTAAAATTGCATTAAAGTAAAACTTATTATTTACTGTTGAAAATAGAACACGATGTTAAAATTAATATACATAAATATGATATTCAATATGGTAATATCTTCCATGTTTGCGAGCGTGCAATTTGTAGAAGAACATATTCAAGATCTCGTTTCGCAAATGCATATAGTAGTTAAAGTAGCAAGAACGGAGTAAGTTTCGATATAAACACTCCATTGCAGAAGTAATCTACCCACGGATATTACCTGAATGCAAAACACTGAATGTGGAGAATTACGCCCACTAACACTTGCAGATGTGCTACAAAATAAACTATTATGTAAACACAAATAACAAACTATTTCCTGCATAATAACAACAAGAAACTTGCCTGGGAACTGTTGATATATTCTGATTCTCGAAAGACGAATTACAATGTGAATACATTAATTATTACAAAATCCCCATCAGGGTTGCTGAATTTAAATGATTTGGATTCAATATGTTTGTGGCGCTACTTAAATTTAGAGTGATGTCAGGGTAAATATTGAAAAAAAATCTTTTTCTACAGTCTACATAGAAAGTAGCCACTTGCGCTCTCTTTTGTCAACGCAAAATGTCAGTTTGCCGCTCTAGCGCGACAAAATAGAAAAAACGCTGTCCAAATTTCTAACTATACAATGTTAACTATTGAATAAATTGACAGATACACCAGAAGATGAAACTATACACAAATCGGGGAAAATAAAGATATAATAGAATATCTCGACTAAGCTAACATAGAAATCATGCGTCAAATTTTTATGTTACAACAGGACCTTTGGATAATCCAAAAATGGTAGGATATTTATAGGATATAGTCAACCAAAAACAACTCTACAATTGACGGAACAAGAAAACGCATAAAGATGATTAAAAGTGATGCAGGTATAAATGAAATCACAATAAATATTCAACCACCGTCATTGTCAATGAAGGCGACGACGAAATGAATCCTCTACTGCCTGTTGAGTATGCTTGTAGCTGCATTTTTAAGGATGTAACTGTTGTTCTTTCAATATCCTCCAAATTGTCATAAGTGACAATTTGTGTTGTAGTGCTATTCTTCGAGTACTAGACCGTGGGTGGTATTCTACCACAATCTTAAGCAACAGGCTTAAAGTACCCATGATCTCGGAGATGCTGAACAATGTACAAAGATACGAACATTTGGAAGATGACGATAAATTTCATGGGTTTGGGAAGGGTTTCCCTGAGCTTCACCATAGGCCAGCACAATGTCTGTATACTCGCTCAACCGAATCAATAAAAAAAATCAATTTGGGTACTTCATAATTGCAGATATAAAATTTGAAGGAATTACAATTTAATAGTATCAGCCATGGAATTAGAAACAAGAGACGAACAAAAGCGTAACGTTTTATTACGTTACTGTCAGAATAATGATTGTAAATAAATACTAATAATTTGATGTATAAAACGTCACGCTTTTGTTCGTCTCTTGTTTCTAATTCCATGGCTAATACTATTAAATTGTAATTCCGTGAATTTTCAAATTTTATTTCTGCTGTTATGAAGTAGCCAAACTGATTTTTGTTTTTTATTCAGATGACAATTTTTTTGCTTAAACGCCTATGTTTCACTTTCCGTGATACACCTATATACGAGGGTCATTCAATAAGTAAAGAGACAAATTCTATAATTTTAAAACTATTCAATGAATGTGTACAATCTTTTCAGGGGTGTTAGTTGGCAACCTTGGGATATGCTCTGATCAGCTGTTTCATCATTTTATGTCAACATAACCTCAAAATTTTCAGTTCACCATGGCAAGTCCACTAGAAGATTGCACCTTAGAAGAGCAGCGCTCAGTCATTAGATTTTTAGTCGCAGAAGGTGTAAAACCAAGTGAAATTTTTTCTACAATGTTAATACAGTACGGTAAAAGTTGTATGAACCGTGCGAATTTTTACAAGTGGGTTGATCGGTTTAAAAGTGGCCGAACAAGTGTAGGTGATGAACCCCGATGTGGACGTCCAGTGGAAGTTTCTGGTCCCTCGTTGGAATCGAGGAGTCTATTGCGATTTCCTTGAGCGAACTATTAATAGCCAATACTACTCTGAGATGCTAGAAACAAAGTTAGACCAGCTACCAGGAGCAAACGCCGTGGACTCTTGTCAAAAGGAGTCATTCTTCAGCACGATAACGCCCGCCCTCATACAGCCTAGCTGACCCGTGATAAGCTTCAAGAATTGGGTTGGGAGGTCTTACCTCATCCTGCCTACAGTCCCGCCCTCGCCCAATCTGATTTTTACCTGTTTGGACCATTCAAAGACGCCCTACGTGGAAAAAGATTTGCTAACAATGAGGAAGTTAAGGAAGCGGTGCATAAGTGGCTTCAGGGTAAATCGAAAGAATTCTTCGCCAAGGGAATTAGGAAGCTGCAAGAAAGATGGGACAAGTGCATAACTGTGGGGGGTGATTATGTTGAAAATAGCCTTAATTTTGAAAGATTGAAATTAACCGTTTTTGAGCTATAGCCATTTGTCTCTTTACTTATTGAATGACCTGTAATGTAAATGAAATTAACAATTAATATTTAAAAAGTTATCGGGAAAGCTTGAATATTTGCCATGGAATATTAAATAGTTTACAATAATAATTAATATATTGTTTGTCCGTTAATATATAACAAACTAGAAACACAAAATATATATTAATTATCAATAATAATTTTAAGTTAATTATAATAATTAATTTCAATGAAAATGGCTTATCTAGATGGCATGTATTTACGGTTCGTACTGAATTCATTTCTACCGTACATATTCAAATAAAAGTGATATATTGCGTATTTAAATCTGAGCTGTAAGTTAAAAACAAAACGTTTTATCCGGAGTGGATGTGGGAAGTGGGATATAAAATCGACAGCGTGTTATCTATTGTAGAAATGAGAACATTGAAGGCAGCACACGACTGCACAGCACGCCAGACAACAGACTATGAATAAAGCTTCCCTAGTAGTGGAGTGATGCTTTCACGTCATACACCTGGTGGTTCCCAATTTTGCACCCTGCCAGAACATCCTCTGATGAATTGTCCGAAGACTCAAATTTATACGAATATTTAGATCCTACATCTTTGACAATAGAGGGGTCGCCTATCTAATCCCGACCCAGTGGCGTAACTAACCCTTCCGAGGCCCCGGTGGGAGGAGCATCGTGGAGGCCCCTTCAAGATCGCCAAAAAGAAATTCACACTTCACTGAACATTATAATCTCGTTAAATCACCTTTTTCTATGTGTTTTATGTTACCTCAGTTTTACAAAAGTTTAATGTTTTACAATCTTACATCCATAGTCTTACAACCTACAATATACAGTCTTATATCTAGTTAGCAATGTTTAAAACCTCACCCTGCGAACTTTCGCCTACCTTACTCTCTATCGACAATATACTTAGGTCCGCCAGTCTTTATTGCCCCATCGAATTTCGCAAATAATTTTTGATAATTTTCAATTTTGAAAAGGAACGCACTGCGTGCCGTGGTTTGCAATAAAAGTTGAATGTTTTTCATTGAAAGTATTCCCTCATTATCACCGAATCGCTGGGTTATAATATTCAAGAGTTATAATCGCGTCGTCATATTCAAATAAAAAACACAGTTGGTAGCCCTTGTACCCGGGGGCCCCAGGCACTAGACCGGCTGGACCGGCGGTAGTTACGCCACTGTCCCGACCATAATTTATTAATAAAGTTGAAATCAGGAGACTGAGATGGTATTTGAAGTTGTTTCGGTATTTTGTAGAACAACCATTCGTTAATAATAAGTGCTATAATATTTGGGACCAAAATTATCAAATTTTTGTTACAACAGGATAGACCGTTGGATAATCAAAAAATGGTAGGATATTTATAGGATGTAGTCGAATAAATATACGAATATTTAGGTCCTAAATCTTTTCTAATATAGGGGGTCGCCTATCTTGCTCCGACCATAATTTCTCAATCAGTTGAAATCAGGAGACTGGGGTGGTATTTTAATTTGTTTCGGTATGTTGTAAAACAGCCAATCCTTAATAATATGTGCTATATATATTTGGGATCATTATCTTGCTGGAATAATAATAATACCTTCTCAGTCCAAGTTTATCCACAGAGATTGCAAATTTTCTTTTAAAATAATTATATTATTCATAGTTTCATTCAACAAATATATTTTTTTCGTATTCCTCAAGTTTACATCCAAAAGAGAAGGGGATTAGATTTTGGTTATAATTGGTCAACCGGAAGTACTTTCATTTGAAGATTTTAACAGTTTTTCTTAAAGAATATATCATTCTCTATACGATTTGATTGCATTTTATACCTCATATTCAACAGATATAGCGTTAAAGTATTATAAACATATTAAATTTCATAAATCAGCCAGCTATGATAACCATGGAAACTGCTAATATATTCAGATAATCAAATTGATAGATGTCAGTATCAATGAAAAGTAAACGAATGTGGTAGAGATGAGGATGATGGGGAAGACAAGAAAAATATGGTAAGCAATGAAAGAATAAGGGAAATAAATCTAGTGTTAGACGTTACAAGTGAGAAGATTACATTGGTTTGTACATGTGATGAGGAGAGATGAAGAATATATTGGAAGAAGAATGAATAGCTTAGTAAGATGGGAGGACTGTATTGCGGAAGACGAGAGAAAAGGAACTGAATGAGAACGACACGCAAAACAGAAATGAGTGGAAGAAGAAAATAAAAATAGCGACCCCTAACGAATGGAAAAGCTAAAGAAAAAGATGTCAGTGTCAAGTGTAATTTGCATAGTTTGTTTATGAAATAATTTTACTGGAAATTTAGAATCTTTTTTAAGATAATTTATACATAATACACAGGATTGACGGAAGGTATTGTGCTGGCCACATCAGATTTTTTAAAAATTCTTTTTGTTTCGTCATACAATATAATTATGCCCTTAAAGTTTATATCCAAAATATAAAAAAAAATGTTTCAGATTCAATTTTATCACAAGTAAGTTTCTATATTCTGATAGATCCTAGTTCCTTTTTGGTTATTTTTGCGTAAAACCGAAAGGTGCGAATACCTCGTGAATATCGCAGGAGTCTTTGAACAGCGGCAGCAAGCGTGACGGAGATAAATGACAGTCGACTTACACATGCGCTTCTATTTATCTTGAGCGATGGAAAACTCAGATCTACTAGCAGAACTCGTATGTCCCAATATGAACCATCGATTTCAAATAAATAAAAGTTATCGCGGCCGACGCGGATATGAAAATTGCCATCTGTCATTACCATCAAACAAGATTACCACATGCCAGATTTTCCAACCAAGTTTATTTTTAATTTTCAAACAACTTCATAACTTATGGATAGTGTGATTTACGAGGAAAATTGGAATAATAATTCTACATCGAAATGCGATAGAATTTCATACAAAGGAATGCAATTGAGGGGTGTAGCAAATGGAACACCCTATATATTTATTCAAATTTGAAAAGTACCTACATGCAAATTGCTATCCATCGGCGAATTTAAATATTACATTTTTATTAAACACAGTAAATTTTGCATTACATTATTTTAACATTGCCCCTTCCAAGTTAAAAAATCTTATGTATCAACTTAATATCTCCCGTTTAATTTGATTTTTATTCATGTAAATACAGTAAAATTTTTGAAAGATGTCTGATCAAGGTTGTCTACGAATTGTATGAATTCAGATTTTTGCTCCGCCCATCATGACAAATTCAGTAGTGTCGTTTGCTTAGTTTTTATGAGGGTACATAAGATACTACTGTTATTTTATTATTATAAAAATATATATTACAGGAAAAACATTCAAAATTCAAAAATAAGTCAACTAGTAAGTTTATAAGCAAATGTAAAACCAAATATGTTAAAAATAAGATACTGACACAATGTCAGTGTCAGTGACTCTGACAGAATATAACGTTATACGTACGGCTATGCATCCAGGTAATGTATCTGTATTAATAAATAAACTTACGTTACAGCGAAAGTATTATCAACAACGAGCATCATTTATAAATGGAATGTCCTAACTTAGTCGAAACAATATGAACTTTTTAAAGACAAGCGTGTTATATCCATCCTTATCACACACTCTTACAGCCTTTGCAAAAGAAAGAGATAAATGTATGCCTATTTGTTAATTCGTTCGTGATACAGGTGCCCTTGATCGGACATCTTTCAAAAAATTTACTGTACTCAAAATTTAATTAAATTTAAATACAGGGTTCGATCCCGACCGACACCAAATATTTCGAATTTTAAATGGCACAAAAATGACCCCAGTGGTGCACTCTCAACACTAGCAATGTGTGCCCATGAGGTGACGCGTGGTAAGCGCCCCCATGTCATCATAATTACCGAAATCTGTGTACGAAGCAGATTGGCACACCCAGCAATGGTTAATATGCCGTGATGATATATTTATTTTATTTATATACTTATCTATATTCCTACATATTTACTTATACTGGAAACTGTATTATGTATCTTTCTTTATAATTATTGTTCTATTTACTATTTTCTTTTTAAAACGTTACTATTATTATTTGAAATGATTAGTTTTTTGATAGTGACATATATCTGTCAGTCACATATATTTGAGATTTGAACTATGTAACCATGGAGCTGTGTTTAAACTGTAGCCTCCGGGATTAAAATTATAGATAATTATATAAATTTATCCATAAAATATATGGAAAAATTATTAATACAAACCTATAAAAAAATAACAATCTTTATATAACATAAATCTCTAAAAAATAGCATTTAAAGGTATTTTTCGAAGAAAAACTGTTTTAAACTTCAAGTAATGTGCCATTTCCGGTTATCTGATATACACCAAAATCTAATGGTTCCTTCCCATATTAGAATAAGGCGGATATACAAGGTTTAAAATTTTTCTGAACGATAGTTTTTGAGTTAGAACGTGAAGAGAATCCACACACACACACACACACACACACATACACACCCACCCACAGACATCGAGTAATGTTTAAATTGGGTTCTAGGGATCTTAAAACGTGGTCATTTATCAAAATCTGGATATGCGATTTATAGTACGATCCCTATACCTCTCTTACCAATGGTAGCGCGAAGTAAAAAAATAATTAATTAAAAATTACACCTACTTTAGTTCGATATATCATTATTACACATATTATTTCTCTGGTGCGTGGGCAAAAGAGTATAAGTCAAATTTTGGTCAAAATGAGCTAAATGTGTTACTAGATTTAATAATTCAATATCTTTAGTGTGGTTATAACAGTATGAGTAAAGCTTGCTTGTTTTGACCGTCAGGTTATGTGATCTTTTAAGTCTATGTTGAAACGTATTATTCACTAGTGACCAATAGAGTATAAGTGGAGTTTTACTGTTTTTACCAGGGATTTTAAAAATTGGCCCTAATAGTATATATATGTACTTATACTGTTAGAACCACTGCACCAAGTGTTCATTTGTACTGTTTTACATGTAGCAACATAATCTAAAAGTTTGTAAGTGGCGTCTGTGAATATTGTTTTTAAGCGTTTTCACGTGTTTTTACACATTCCCGTTCCAGTATGTCAGTTTTGTTGTACTTTGTTGGTTAATTTAGTATTTATTCATTTGCTAAATGTATGTTTCTGAGATCAAAGTAGTATAAGTCACTTATTTTTTAAAAATATGTATTTTTTTTCAAAATTATGGTGTATGTTTGTTCTTGTGCCGTTTTACAAACGATAATCATTTATTATTTTATTTTTAGTCTTATCAATGATCTTACAAGAAACGTTAAACATTCAAACCTATTTCCTGCGAAATACAGTTTTTCTACTTATACTCTTTTGCCCCCGCACCAGAGATTTAATATTATCAGATGTTTCATTAAAAAAATAGTATTGCAAAGCTTCTGTATTTAATGAAAAAGTAATATTAAAATCATTCGCGTTGTTTTTTTTTTAAATAATATAACATATGATTGTTTTTATACTATTGAATAACAATTTTCATGTACTTTTAAAAATTGAATAAATTTATAGAAAATATAAAGTTTCATACCATTGCGCAAAATAAAACAGCCTGTAGAAGAACCTATACTCCAGATTTGTAGACATTTTAATATAAACAAACTTTGTTTGATTTTTTTTCCATAATATTTAGAATAATCGGTGTTATAAAAGCACAGGCCAATGAATCACCCTGTATATTCGTTAACTATGTTGCTTTTTTTTCTATCATTTTATTTTTCTGTAACAGTGCTCTTTGTAGATTATGACATTTTTTCCTACTACAAACTGTTTATGAACCCACATGTGTAAAAAATGAGATACATGTTCTGCTAGATTATAAATAATTAAATCACATTCGCATCCACATACTGTGCCTGAAATATGGCACGAATTAACTGTAGTTAATATTTCATCGCAAAAACAAAAACAGGGAGCACTTTGGTTTTTCCTGTAGCTTTGTATCTTCATGAAAGTAAATCACTCCAGCTTCAGACTAAAAAGAAGTATGGTAATGCATTTATTTATCAAGTTACCGAATAAACACTTTTTCATTTATCTCCATTACAATGCACAGTTTTTACTCTTGAATACGGACAGTACAGGTTTTACATATTTTGGGTCTAAATCATCTTTGTTTTGTTGTTAATTTTAAAACATATAACGAGGTTTTCAAGAGAAATCAATAAATTTAATCAACCGAATAATAGCCGGAAATATCCTGTTTAAGGATTCTGGTGACATCATTGATACGGACTCCTATGGGTCGTCTGTACACCAATAATAATGTAGCAAGTTGTTGGAATTTAATAAAATGTAAGGAAATTAATGAAACTCAGTTGGGCCTGAAATTTGCCTTTTCCTTTTTGTACTATTCTAATACACCAAAATATGGAAAAGATCAAAAAAGAAACGGCAAATTTCAGGCCAAACAGAATTTCATTACATTTTATTTAAATTCCTATAATTTGCTACATTATGGTTGGTGTACAGACGTCCAGTAGGAGTCTGTATCAATGATGTCACCAGAATCCTCTAACAAGATATTTCCGGCTATTTTCCATATTATTCGGTTGTCATTTAAATTGATTTCTATCGTTTATTGTAATTCAAATTGTTAATCTTATATTGTTGTTCTTGCTGTTGTATGTCCCAATCCCTATGATATAGTTCGTTGTATATGTTTTCACCATTCATGCGTTCCGTCTCTATTTGTACCGTGGAGTATCCATTTCTTTCGTGGTAAGCTTTTCTTGCTTGCCCCCATTTTGTTAGTTTGTTAGTACCCTCCAACATTCTTACAGAATTTTTTATCTCGATGGCAAGATGATTCAAAGAAACATCGCTTTTTTGTCTGGTAAATATCCTTTATGGTAAAAATTGTCATTATGGATGAATACCCATCTTGATAAATATGCTCATTGACTCTGAAACCATCCCTGTAAAGAATTCAAGTAGACCGGCAGTTATAAAAACTTTATTAGAGACGTTGTGCACAGGAAACTAATCCATGCTGCATGCGCCGAATTTAATTGAAAGAGCAGAGGTGGATAACGAATGCAAGCGAACACTGAATAGCTATTCGTTGACACATGATTTCCGATTAAGGATTAAATGCACCAGTTCATTGTGGCTAAGCCGAGTAATATATGCTTCGGTGCTATACATATGAGCGCGAAAGCGTGCATGATCAAATATCAAAGATTTACTCATTCACATTGAATGTTCATTTCGGTATTTCTAATTCGGTGAGTACTCAGTAATTTATAAGTGATGATCATGTATTGGAAATAAACAGTTTTGCTTGTAACAAAATTTAAAAATCTGATTTGGCCAGCACATAACCTCTCGCCGTATATTTTACCTGGCTGTATGCATAAAGCAAAGAATATTTTTAAAAATACAAATAATATATTCATACAAGTCTATGACGTATAAACTTCTTTATTATTCATTAAGAGCATGTCTCAACATAAAACAATTTTCACATATATTTACAAAATCTATAGGATATTTTACCATAAATTATATACAATAAATTATTACAAAGTAGAGTTTACCATATATAAATTTTAGGCTGGTAACAAGGATTTTTAATTCGAACAACGTTCTTGTTTACTTTCTCTTCATATTCTTCTAGCAAAAACATTAATTTGGGCGGTCTAAAATGTATATATCTGGATTGTGCATTTATTCTTACATATCGTTTTTAACATTTTATTTTTTCATACATCTAAATAACATATTAATTCCCTTTAATAAAGTGATGGATAGATTGCACTCCGATTATTCTTATAACGAGGTGTAATTTTGTCAATATTTACAATTTACTTGAGATGAATTTGATAGCTTTTTCGCAGTGCAATGTTACTCTAGTCTACAGTGTTGGTGTACATTGTCCTATAATGTTTGAAACAAATTTAAGTTCGTTAACCTATACTTGTCACCTCCATAATAGTCACAAATGAATAATTAAGAGATTCTCCAAGTACATTATTCTTTCATTACTCATTATTTCGATGAGATACATTTTTTCTGTATTTTTCGTTGCAGAATGCATCAGACCATCTTCACTTTCATCTTGTGTTTATAACATTTAAATATCGTAGGAATCCAATATAGAAATTTCACTGTTTGAGTTTAGTTTCTCTTATTATTTTTGCTTTTCCAGTTTTGTTCTTTGCATTGTAAATCGTGTTTTCTTTTAATAACACGAACCGGGAAAATAATCTGCCGAAATTACCGGTTGATATTGGAGCGAAACTGTAATTTATCGCAAAATTTACGATGTTATTATTTTATTTCGTACAAATTTATGGAGCTAATAAAAATATTGAAAAGACGATGTAGATTACTTGTTTGGCTTTTAACCCGAAACAAAGGAGAGCCAAACATGGACGTCCGCAACGAAAATTTTAAGGAGGATACAACTTCAATATTATCGTTTCAATAATCCGCATTTTTTTAGCTTCCGTCACTTTTAGGTAAGGAAGGTATTGTTCAAGTAAATTCCACAATCCTGGTGTCAAACTAACCACATGAATTTCTGACTTATGACATTTGACATCCATGTACAATAATTACTATTTGTCATTCTGACACGGCCAACAAAGTCCCATGACTGCTCGCACCTTATACTTATGTTTTAACTGACAGTTAGTTTAACAGACAGTTTAATCAGAGCCAAAAAAATACTGGGCCTTAGTTTCATCTTCATCCTTAATAAAATAGTATGTTGAGGTAGAAGCTCTAAATTAAAAAAATTCTCACACATAAATATATGGACGTGGCAGACTATTCATTTTAAAAATCCAGTTAAGCATAATTGCTACTATAACTTATATCCCTGTGAGCAATGCTATGTATTATTTAGAATCAACGTTAAACTGTGTTTGCTATGAATTAGAGTGTTTATCTGCGACGTGTACTTAACATAACAACGTAAAGTAACACAATGCAAACTGGTGAACAAGTGACGAACAACAGTATACGTAAATACGTCATCGTATTCAACATGTGCAAATAGTTCTCTGTCACTCTGACTTGTTTACTGCAAAGGACAGACCAAATTAAATTCTTTCTTTTCTCCAACTACACTATGGAGATGTAGAAATTCGAAAGGTTTTCACTTAACCGTTAAACGATATAATAAACATTGATGATGAACGACAATTACTTGAAAGACTTGTGTATTATGTATAAATTCCAGTAAAATTATTTCATACACAAAGTATGCAAATTGCACTTGACACTGACATCTTCTTCTTCTTCTTTAGCTTTTCCCATTCGTTAGGGTTCGCTATTTTTTATTTTCTTCTTTCACTCATTTCTGTTTTGCGTATCGTTTTCATTCATTTACTTTTCATTGATACTGACATTTGTCAATTTGAATTATCTGAATATATTAACAGTTTCTATGGTTAGCATAGCTGGCTAATTTATAAAATTTAATATCTATAAAATTCTTTAACTCTATTTCTATTGAATATTAAGTGTAAAATGCAATCAAATCGTATAGAGATTAATATAGTTTTAAATTTATAATAACACTAAATGTCAAAAAATAATATTTAATAGCGGTTAAAAAAAAAACTGTTAAAATCTTCAAATGAGGGTACTTCTGGTTTAGCAATTATAACGAAAATCTAATCACCTCTTCTTTTAGATGTAAACTTGAGGAATACAAAAAAAATATAATTTTTGGAATCGTGAATTAAGTAATTAAATTTTAAAACAAAATTAACTGAATTTCAACTAAAATATTTTATGAATATATAACGCAATAAAACTGCAAATATAAATTTTGTTTCTATATTTGTTTCAAATAACAAACAAGAATAATAAAACAAAATCATGTTTAATTTCCCATGTTAATTAAGTTTGTGTAAATAATGCAAGACTAAAAAAATCTCATTTAATTATTGATGTTTATTTTCCTCGTCTCGTCGAACAAAAGTGTAAATAGAAAAGTATACCTACTGATAAAGCAGCGATTTGAAGCAGTCGTAATTAGTTTGATAGGTTGAAAAGAGATTCTTGGAATTCTATTAAGAAAACTTCACCTTAGGAGGAGATACCCTCGTTCTTGTCGCTATTAAATAAGGGCGATAACCGGCGTGAAGTGCGCGCAGAGAGTGGATTGCCGCCATTTTCTTATCATTCCCAGGCTTAAATTGCTATCTTCACTCCGGATCGTAAATAAAAGTAAACAACGGAAGAGGAAGCGTGAGTTAAATTTTGATTAATAAAGAGCAAAATTACAGGCAGTGACGGCGAAGAATACTAAAAATTTATATGCGACTTAATAGAGATTAAATTTTATTCGTATTTTCAAAATAAGTACAGTAGAACCCCGGTTATCCGAGGTAACGTGGGGGATACCCTCCTCGGATATCTGAAAACTCGGATAATCCGGATTTATTTTTTATTCATTAAAAAAATAAACACAAATGTACTTTAAACGGTTTTTTAACGTTTTTAACATGTAAATAAGTATGTATGTATATTATAAAACATTGAAATAGTTATCTATGCGTTGCTATTTCATATTGCATCTTTTTCTCGCTGCCATATTTCTCCATCTGTTAAGAAGAAGCAAATCCGCTGGGGTTGCCTCTGATTGTTGTTCGATATACCTCAGAGCTTTTTCCAGATTTTAAATGGAAATATTTTAGAAGCTCGGTTAATACGGATGGGTCTTTAGATTGGCTCGGTTAATCCAGATCATAGACGCGCGTACCTCGCATGTTGGGTCTTTAGATCGGCTCGGTTAATCCGGAGCTCGGATAATTGCGACTCGGATAATCGAGGTTCTACTGTATACCTAAGAAAATTCACTACTAATTTATACATTTATATTTATTTCTTTATTATTCATTTTTACCTTCCGTCACCTTTAGGTGAGGAAGGTATTGTCTTTGGTCAAAAAATTCAGTGATGAGTTTTTAGTGAATAAGCATATTTTAGGGTACCTATAAATAATACGATTTTACCATTTTTACGATGATGTCTGTATATATGTTTGTGTGTGTGTGTGTGTGTGTGTGTGTGTGTGTGTGTCAGATTTTTTATTATTACTTTTAATTGTTTTTGGTATTGTTACTATCATTACTTTTTTCAGTTTTTTTTTTTTTGTTACTTGTATAACTTGTAATGTATATAAATAGTTGTATTTTATTACATTAGGTATCAGGTGTACTTTAAAAGATAAGTTTTCATTTTATGATCGATTTATTCTAGTGCAATGAAAATTTTCCTCTGTATTATTCTTTAATTACTATAATTACTTTTATTCTACAAGTATCTACTAAGCAAACAACAAGAACGCAAAAACTAACTTAATCAAGACTTATCGAGTAACACATACCATTTTTAAAATTGTAAGATGATTTTCTTATTATTCTTCGAGAACAATTTAATAAATCAAGAATTTAATTTAAAGGAATTTATAAGGGCAATTGGTTAATAATATAAAAAATACAAGTTGAAAACTATCCGAATAATACAGATACAATATAACAATATACAAGATAACTTGATGTACACTGGCTTGCAAAAAAATCGCGTACACCTGTTTTTTGCTGTATTGAGTCGGTCTCGATTGTTAACTTGTCAGTGTCACAAGTCAGTGTCATTAATGTCAATTAAGATGCCAAAATTATCAGAAAACGAGAAAGTTGTAATACTTTCTAAGGTAGAAGAGGGGTGGAGAATCAAATCAATAACAGAACATTAAGATTAAATAAAGTACTGGACGCTGATGGAGCGATAATAAATTACTAATGTTACTTCGTCCTACGAAAATAACCTACATGGAATTAGAAAATCATGAAATTTAGAATAAAAATTATGATATTTGACATCTATATACATAATTACTAGGTATCATTCTGATACGAGCCCCCATATCTGCTTGTCAAGGCTAAAAAGTCACATGACTGCTCGCGCCTTATTTATTTATTTATTTAATATTTTTTGTATACCTACACTCTACACCAAAAATTCTACTTATATCTATTCTTTATATTTAGCTTTTAAATTCATTCTATGAAGAAATTTTGGCCTACTCTTCTAATTTTTCGTAATGTTTGTAATTCATTGTCGGGATTGACAATATTTTTGAAGGATATATGTAATATAACTATAATTTTAAATATTTAACTATTAATTAAATAAGAAATAATATAATGTATGTACTTCCCAAAAAAAATCTTCAGTAATATCTCTGGATTTTTGACACTGACATTTAACTGCCAGTTACAAACATTTTAATTTTTAAATTAGTTTCCATGCCATTATTTGTGCTTATACACCGATAATTACTAGCTATCATTCTGACACGGGCCCCCATATCTGCTTGTCAAGTCTATCAAAATCACATGACTGCTCGCGCTCTATTTTGTTTTTGACTAACGACTAACCTTCATTAACATCATCAAGTTTTATTAATATTAGTTCAGTACAGTTCTCGTATAGTTGTTATGGATACATCTGTCGAACAGCGGTACCCAATTTTGTGTTCGTTTATGCAAAGAACCAACCTAATCATTTGTTTTGGTCTAAAAAACATTCGGGGATGTTTCATGGACTTGTAGCAACGTTTTTAGCTAGCAAGAGCGATTTCGCGATAGGCGAGATGAAAACAAACATGACCCGAAGAATGATCGCTCCGCGACAACTGTTAATTTTCGATCGACCTGTTACGATTAAAATGGTTGCAGAGCAGTTGAACATCGACAAAGAAACAAGGGGATTGACTATTGTCGAAAATTTAAAGAAAAACAAAAGATGTTCGCGCGCATGGTAACGCAACTAAAATTGAAGCCGACAGGCAACCATCACGATGATTTAACATAGTGACGAAGGTATTGAACAGTATATCAGTAGCCTTCCGAAACGCTGAATGGTTTGGAAGAACGCGCCGAGCGCTGTGTAGATTTAGAAGGAATATATATTAAAGAATAAATTATGACGGGAAGTCCTCAAACTTTATGGCCAGACCGTGTAAATCTACTCGAAGGATATTATATTATCCTGTAAACATATTCTCTTTAAAAACCTTTTTTCTTTTATTTTTTGATTCATTCTTTTTACTTTCAACAAAGACCAACAATACAGTAGCAGGTACATTCCAGGCCTACTGAGATTTTCGTTGTCCTTTGAATCCTGCCCTCCATTAATTAGTAGTTCGTGCGTTGTCCGTTGTGCTGCGTAGCGTACAAAAAACAACCGATTGTTTTTACGCGAATTAGGTAGCGCAGAAGATAAGAAGCGCTAATTGTTTCATTAAAGGATAAAAGAAAATCAACAACGTAAAGGAAAGTGTTCAAGACGAGTAAATTAGTAGCTGGACGAGATAGAACAGAGGTGGAAATAATAAAAAAAATACGTGTATTATCGCAGCTTATGAAGGATGATTCTTAAAATTTGAGTCTAATTTTGAATGACCAAACAATTTTAACTAAATTTGGTTGTGATTCATTTTGAGAAATAAACGCAATTACTAATAATTCCAGTTTGTCGAACGAGGTCTTTTTTTGATGCGCCTTCAACTATCTTTTCTACATAGCTAAATTTAAAATGAAAAATTATGATATTTGGCATCTATGTACATAATTACTAGCTATTATTCTGACACGGGCCCCTATATCTGCTTGTCAAGGCCAACAAAGTGACATGACTGCTCGCGCCATATTGTATTCTTGTATACCTACACTCTACACCAAAAATTCTACTTACATCTATTCTTTATATTTAGATATTTTAATTTTAAATTCATTCTGTGAAGAAATTTTGTCTTACTAATTTTTCGAAATGTTTCCAATTCCTTGTCGAGATTGACAGTATTTTTGAATGGTATATGTAATATACCTATAATTTAACTATTAATACAATAAGAAATAATATAATGTATGTATTAATATTTAGTAATGTCTTTGGATTTTTGACATTTATGTGTCAGAGAATTTATTCTTTAATACAAGCAAGAACAAAATTTTTCAAAAAATAATATTTCTTTTAAGAATCTACTACTTTCGATTGTCCAATTATTACCAAAACCTTTTCAGCTCTTCCCAGTAATGTCCGATTGAGAAATACGTAGTTAAACAGATATTAAGTATTATAGTTTTTGAGAAATCTTCCTTCCAACATCCCACACACACACACATACACACACACAGACATCATCCTAAAAATATTAAAATCGGATTGCAGGGACCTTAAAACGAGCTTAATCATCAAAATCTGGATACGCGATTTTTAGAATGAATGCTATACCTTTCTTAGCAAAAAATAAAAATGCCTAATTTCAAATTTTAAGCATCATCCCTTAACACTGATAGGCCAACTACCCCAAAATTTATTTTTACCGTCCAATCGTAAGAAATAAAATCGTGCAGAATGATAACAAATTTCCCCATGTAACTGCGAAAGATTAATGGTGGCAACTCCTTACTAGAAAAGGGTACTCACAATTCTACTTGACAAATACAAATTGAAAGATATATTCAACAAGTAGCACCATTCCGAAAAACAGAAAAAGCAAATATTCTAAGCACGATGCTAGTTCTAAATAATAAAAAGTATATTACCATAATGTTACAGCTCTGGAAAACACAATCACTCACCATAGAACTGTACTCTGTCGTGACTAACACAATACTGGCAAATACAAACAAATTAATTACTGGATGTTAATAATTGTAGTGTTTTGTTATAATTACATCACATCTCAAATCAATAATTAATTTAAAAAAAAACACAAACAACTCGGTACTTGAATTTGAAGTATTACACAACCATTTAGCCACCAACAAAATATTATTTTGTATATGATATCTAAATTTTCTCTAATTTTCCTTATGTAACAACCCTCAAAATTGACTCCCTTTTCTTTATCCTGCTGCCATCTATCTTTCCTATTTCTCATCTCTATCCAGTCGCGTGCTGCAAACGTTCAAAGTCTCCTGCCATCATTTGGACTTGTCTATGCAGCAGGAACTGATCTGAGGTCGTGTAGAAGTACGGCAGTGACTGAGTGGGTGATTTGTAACTAGATCCTGAAGCCAGACGCGTCCAGGTGTAGTCTTGCAGGAATCCAGTTACACTTACTAGGATTCCGGCAGGAATAGAATGATGACGGTGATTTAGACATAATGTATTTGTTTTTCTCTTTGGGAGGATTGTGTCGATTTTAAAGTCAGTTACATACATTCATAATGAGATGTTGCACGACTTTTTTCGTTGCTTTAATCGGAAAACTAAGAAAAATACATTTTACCCGTATTTTTTATTTTCTTTCTTATTTACCTCTCGCTAAAAGAGGTATTGCATTCATGCTAAAAATCGCATATCCAGATTTTATTGAATAAGCACGTTTTAAGGTCCCTACAATCCGATAATTTTTAGAATTGTAGTGTACGAAAAAATCGTCACAAACTTTTTTGTCACACATTTATTCAAAAAATTCTCAACAGAACTCTATTGTTTCTCGTCGAAATGCGAAACATCTCTATCTATTTCCCGGGAACGTTTCAATATTTCATTTGTTAAATAATTGCCGATCATGTGGAAGGGACCATTTAAAATTCACGTCTCGTCCGGATGTCTGCCTGCGTGGGGCATTTGTTTTTTCAGCACGTCATCGGCTGTTTCCGGTTATTAGCGTGTAAGAGTACAGAGCAGGAATAATCGCAGCAAGCCTTGAAATCATTTTTCTTCTCGATTTGAAATGCTGGACTGGGATTTAGAGAATCAAGGTAGCTTGGTGGCTTGATTTTTTATGCGACCCCTGTAGTGATTTTACGAGTGTTACTTGATCGCAAGAGACAGTGGGATATTTTATCTTTCTTGAAAGATGATCACTGATAATAATTTAATATTATGGACTTTTTTATCGGTTATTTCGTGAGTTTTTGTAAGGTTAAATGTAGGAAAACTGATATTGTAATATCCAAGATTGATGTGCTCTGGATATTTTAAAGTCCATGTTTTTAAAATGAGAAAAAATTATTTGCAATTCAAATTTTACATTTTATAACGGAAACTGTATCAATAAAAATTATCACATTTCAAACAGAAATATATGAGTTAAAAACATGTTTAACAATACTTTTTATTTTTAAAAAATATTTGTGTAATTTTTTTATAAATCTACGTAATATATTACTATTTTTAATCTATTAACAGATGTTCTATTTATTTTTTTACCTTCCGTCATCTATAGTTAAGGAAGGTATTATCTTTGGTCAAATAATTCGATGGTGACTTTTGATGTATAAGCACGTTTTAGAGTCCCTAGAATACGGATTTATTGTTTTTACGATGATGTCTGTATGTGTGTGTGCGTCTGACAATACCTTCGTTACCTAAAGGTGACGGAAGGTAAAAATAAATGTTATACTATAAAATGAATTAATATTTCGTTTAGTTCTGTAATTTTTAGGTAAGGAAAGTATTATCTTTTAATTCTATGGTGAGATTTTGATGAATAAGCACATTTTAGGGTCCCTACAATACAAATTTACTGATTATACGATTATGTCTGTATGTGTGTGTGTGTATGTGTGTGTGTGTGTGTGTGAGAGAGAGAGAGAGAGAGAGAGACAAAAGTTCTCCTTCGATAACTCCAATACTACAATTCCAAAAGTTATAAATCTTTCATATTCCTGTTTCGTACGTCCATATATCATTTTTGACCCTTAATGTTATTATAAATAAGAGATTTAGAGATAAAGAATTATAAAGATATAACTTGCAACCTAATGCTGCTAAAAGCTGGTGGGATAAACAAATCGCATAAGGTAATACAACAGATTATAAGCCAATTCAGCAGATTATTATGTTATGTTATAAATTTAATGCATACTGTTATTTTTAGGAGTAGTTCAGTATAGTACGAGGTAAGATCAAATCATTTCTCCCCTAAAAAGAAAACGCCCATACAATGGTTTGCAAAAAAAATCTGCGTGAAATTTCTACAAAATACATAGAATTGACGGAAGGTATTGTGCGGCCCACATCAGATTTTTTTTATTATTTATCAGCTAAATAACAAAACAAAATACTACATTATATGACAATCACTACTTATTCTGCCCTACGAAATGCCTAGGTAGTGTTTTGTCTAATGTAAGTGTAAATTTAATTATATCGATTTTTAACTACAAAAACATAGACGGTTGAATTTGAATTAGATTAATTTGAATTTGATATTTTATACCTGATTAAAATTCAGATTTCGTAGAATAATTAAGCCCCAAACTAATCAATATTAATTACTCCCTTCCTATATTTATCTGGAGAATCAGAGAAACAAATAATTAACCCCAACCCTAAATAAATACACCTCTGCCTCATTACAAATTTATATTTATTCAAGCCATTAAAAAGCAATCCTAACGCCATTGTACCGCGACGGCGGTTTCTAAATTACATATTCAATTATTAATGCCAAAACCGAACCAATAATAGAAGTGCGTGCTTCGTTAATTCCTCCTTGCGAAACAAAATTAGATCGCACATGGCACACCCGGATTCTTAACAGATAAATATTCAATTAACATGCATAATTCACGTACAATCGTCAGTCGCGATCGGAATTCGCATTTGCTTATGTGTAGAAAAATTTTACAGGTCCGCAGAAGAATATCTGAATTACGCGTAATAGTTAGATAGATGCAAATTTACTTCCGGCATTTTGGTGCATTAAACCTATTCACTATAGTTTGGTTCACGAAAGATGACAATTCAAGGCCATTTATTCGAAGAAAGAATAAACAACATTTTATATAGTGGTAGTATAGCAACATTATGTATTTGAAAGAGATTATTTGACGTATGTCTACGTGATTTATGCTATATGAAAGACATACGTTCCTTGTTCACATTGCTCTCTAACACACTAAAAGTAATAGGAACGTATGTCGATAAGTTGCTGGTATGCAATTATCTATTGAACTGCCCTCTACATTAAAGCAAATCCAGTGGCGAAGTTTGTTTTTTTTTAATTTGACGTTAAATCAAAATCAACGAATAAGTTTCTAATTTTGTTCCGCAATTTTATTGAACATAATCATGGGAGAGAAAGGAAATACTGCGAAGGCAAGCTATTCAATTTGTGCATAATGAACACGAATATTTTCAACGGGGAAAAATAATGGACCATTATTAGATCTTCATCAGGTGCAGCAGGTAATATATGTGAATATATTTTTTTAATTTCTTTGAAAATTGAAATTGCTAGACAAAAAAGGTTTCATAATTAATAAATGAAACTTAGCAAGTATTTTATTTTAGCGTACAGCAGATGCGCTACAAATATCTGAAACCACACTAAACAGGGTATTAAAACGTGTTAATAATATCGAAAATGAAGAACAATTAACTTCTTCTGGAAAAAAACGACCCAAAAAATCAACTGCAACAGCTGATCTTGATACTTTTAACACCGAGTGTCTGGTCGCGAATCTGGGGACCCGGGTTCGATCCCGACCGACGCCAAAAGTTACATCGCATTTTAATGGCACAAAATTGACCCCTGTGGCGCACTCTCCACGCCAGCAATGAGTGCCCGTGAGGTGACGCCTGGTAAGCGCCCGCACGGTACAAATATTCCATCATTACCAATATCTGTGTATGAAGCAGATTGGCACACCCAGCAGTGGGTAATATGCCGTGATGAAATATTTTATTTTTTTATTTTTTATGTATGTAGTTTATTACTTATTTTCAAAATATGTATTTATATCATTGTTTTCAGTATTTTTGTAACTATACATAGGTGTTGTATCTTTATTATATCAAAATAAAATATATCTTTGAAAGTGTGTAGACGTTTAACATTTAATTTTTAATGATTAAAATGTATCCACAAATATTATACCTGGTGCACGCCTGTGTGTATGGAATGTAGTGAAGTTATTTGCAAGTAATATTATACCAGATGGTTTGAAAATGACCTTGAATTGTCATCTTTCGTGAACCAAACTATACATAAAATGTGAATCATATGTGTAACATGCTGAATATTACAGAAGACTGGTTCAATATCAAATTCTATTTGTTGATACTTATTGGATTTATATTTGGAAAGCTAAATTCTTATCATATCTTACATTTCCAAGGATTTTTTCTTAATCCATTCGAGCTATTCAGGCACATGAATTCTTGGCATAATTTATTCCGCACAACATTTTCTACATTTTTGCCAAAAATATAAATACCTTGATAATATTCACGAATATTTTGATGGTTTCGTACAACCCTTAGCGTTTCGGGTAGTTTTATTACAGACAAGTATTAATGTATCCATTAAATTCAAGATTTGGATCATAATACAGGGTGTAACTGAAATAAGTACATTAAATTTAACCAGTGACAGAACTCGCCGAGAGCAACAATATTTCTTAATAACTTTTTTTAGAAATCAATTTTTTTTAAACATTTTTAGGTATTTCATAATAATTTGATCTAGTAGCAATAGTAATGATACAATTGTTTTTGACAAAAGTGAGTTGTCAAATTTTTCAAATAAACAGACATTGTGCTGACCTATGCTGAAGCTTAGGGAAAAACTGCCGAAGCCCATCAAATTTATATGGCACGAATCGTCATCTTCTAAACGTTCGCACCTTTGTAGATGTACGTAAATAAAATAAATAAATCTCCGAGGTTATGAGTTCTTTAAGCCTGCTGCTCAAGATCGTGGTAGAAAACGCGCTAATCACATAGAGGGTGCGTTCGGTATTTAAATCTGTCGAGCACTCTGAGCAATCTGATCACGTGACAGATTCATCTGCGATTTCCGATCTGTAGCTTGAATAACCGAACGGATAGAGCGTTTAGCTGCAATTTTGATATTTATTAATTTGCGCCAGAATAAAAAAGGAAAATAATAAAGATCTGTTAACATGTGTACTGTGCGCGAGTTATGAACTTTTTTTATGATATTGATTAAGAATGTGGAAATGATTATGGACAATTTAAAGCTGAAAATTATGTAGAAAAATGTTTCCTAAAATGACTAATTTATACATTTCAAACATTTTTGATAGATATACGAAAACGACAACATTCATTCATAGAATAGACACTTCATTGCCGGCGACAAACATTTTAAATTTGCGCCAGACAACGGCTCAATATGCTCCATGGTTAGAGAACGAGCGAACAGATCGGGCTCTGTGCGCTCCGTAAACTAATAACCGAACGTAAAGCTGAGCAAAAAGATCACTCAGATGTAATTACGGAACAGAATTGAGCGCTCAGAGCGTAAAACCGAACACAGCCTAGAATATTGGAATTTTGAAATTTTGTAGAAATTTCTTGCTATTTGTGTAGATTTTTTAATTTGTTGAAAATGTAAACTGGCCAAATTATTATGAGTTTGGGCTCGTTTTATTTTTTAACGACGGTGTTTTTAGTTTTAATAGTTTACTAAAGGCAGATTTATCGTGGTCCTTATAATTATAAACGTTGTCCACTGTTTAAATATAATATCATAATTTTCTGTTTTATGCAATGTTCAGTTTAAGGTCATACTATTTTTAAATTAAATTGATACCCTAACGATATATTTAGCAAACTCCTCCCGTTTAAAATGTATACATTGTTTTCAGTCTTTTACGCCTATAAATTACTGGAGCAATTGAAATAAAATCCAACTGTCCATTACGTGGAATGAAGCTGCAATCTGGCAAATAAATAACGTTGATTGCAATGAGTGGTGTGGATTGTGGAAATCTCTGCCTCTTCGCGCTGCATTATCGTCTTATCGAGTTAAACATCACACATTTCGTCCTGGCAAACTTTCGATAACCCCCATAAATTTTATTCCCACATAACGCCCCAATGTTATATCGCAAAATCTCAACATTATGTCTTTATTTTGTTTTTTATTGTGTATCACACAAAAGATTTGTATTTGGTTTGTACTGATAAGCGAGATATGTCACAAACCAACCAAGAACTTCTGCTCTTTAACATCAAATATTTCGAAATTTAAAATTGACCACTGTGGTGCATTCTTCACGCCAGAAATAAGTGCTTGTGAAGAGACGCTTGGTAAACGGCCGCACGATACACATATGTCATCATTATCGAAATCTGTGTTCAAACCAGATTAGCACACCCAGCAATGGGTAATATGTCGTGATGTTAGATTTATTTATTTTTTATATAAATATATATCTGCATATTTACTAATGCGGAAAACTGTATATATTAAGTTCCTTTCCATATAACTATTGTTCTATTTACAATTTTGTTTTTAAAACGTTACTTTTATTAATTTGAAATGATTATTTTTTTGACAGTGACATTTATCTGTCAGTTACATACATTTGAAATACGAACTGTATAACTAAGAAATTGGGTATATTTTTAAAAAATAGACTCCGGGATTTATAAAATTGATTATTTTATTAATTTATCTATAAAATATATAGAAACATTATTAATGCATGTCTGTAGAAAATTTAATAATCTTTAATTACAAAAATCTAATGGCATCTTGCCATATTACAATAAGGTAAATATACAAGGTTTCAAAATTTTGCGATTAGAGTTAAAGTATCCAGAGGATCCACACTCACACACATACACACACACACACACACACACGCACACACACATACATACACACCCACAGACATCATTGTGAAAATGTTAAAATTGGATTCTATGAACCTTGAAACGTGGTAATTTATCAAAATCTCGATATGCGATTTTTAGCATGTCCCTATACCTCCCTTACCAAAGGCAGCGGGAGGTGAAAAAATACACAGCTCCAGTAGTTATCTAAGGTACAGTTTGTTAAGCTATGGTTAATATATAGTTCAACGCATTGGAAACCAGGGCGTGAAGTCACATTTTATCAACGGCAGAAAAGATTTTTGTATAAAAACTAATATACATATATAATTTACCAAGCTTAATAGCTTGGTTCGACATAAAAAGCTTGTTTTACCATACAAAAGCTTGGCTTGTCGTGAAAATTCATATTTAATAAAATATCAGACTTTGTGTATAGCTTGGGCTTGATAAAACTATACCTTGGCTTGGTTAAAGTGTTTTCAAGCCAAGCTTTCAAACTTAAAGCAGAAGCCACGAAATACAATAAAACATAATTTTATCATTACAATTCTCATTCTAAATGTGTAAAACATGATAGAAAGAGTAGAGATATCTTTGTGTTTAGTTGTTTGCTTCGATATCAACAAGCAATTTGTACGCTCTTTAGAATTCGTGTCAGGAGCATTGCGTTTGCTCCCACGTACATGCGTTGCTAGTCGCTTGCCTAATTACAAGATTAAATTTAATTGCAAGTATTAACTGAATTCAACCCCGTGTATAGAAACAAGCCAGAATATCCCCTTTTCAACAAGGAAAGAACACAACGAAAACAGAAAACTCCGATCACCAAAAGTAGAAACTTTTGGGAATATATTAGACGTTAGTATGAACAACTGATTAAGAGTGATTGAGTGGTTGATAAGTATTGTTTTTCTCTGTCAATTGTTTATGGATTATTTTGGAACAATTAATTTTCTGTAACTATTATTTGAAGTATTTTTCTGTAAAGTAATCCACAAATGATTAACAGAATTAATCAGTGCACATTTTTAAATAATGCCGGAAACTTAAGTCAAAAAGATTAAGAAGATTAGGAACTACTCGCATTATACTGCCCCTAAAAAGTAGTGGTAACGTAAAGGAATTAATAATGTATTAAGTTGAAGGTTGTTCTTCCTCTTGTGCATATTTCTCGCCGTTAAGTCACACATTGAGCTTGCAGCATTTACATAGCCCGTTCCGACCGCAAAACCGCTGAATCCCTGGTCATTAGCTACAGCGGGTTATCGCTCTCTGGTCTGGGACTATCGCATCGAACATCGGGCCCGCCACAGCCAACGCGATTACCCACAGCTCAATTATCCACGAACTAATACACCATTTCATTATCACTTAAACCCGACCAAAGACATACACAACAACTTGGGGAAGATTTTATCTAACGCCGTAGCATTTCATAATTTTTATGCTCTCGTATTTTCATGTATTGCATTGACTACTTTCTACGGTTGTATTAGCAGCAGAGATGGGCGTGTAGATTAACTTCACGTCGACAATCTAATAGTTTACGTGTCGACAACGATGTAGACATAGAAATATTCAGAAGCACAGACTATATAGAGAATGCTGAATTTATTTACTGAAATATTACATTCATTAAAAAAGTTTGATACCTATATAAAATATCCCTAGTTTATACATACAAATCAATAATTATTATATTTCAATTCACGTAAAAAAATAGTGTTGTTTAAATAGGGATATAAATTCTGCCTTTTGATTGGTGATAATGCAAACCTAGTTCACAAAAACGAAAAAAAATATCACCTATCAGTTGTCAGTTATCAAATAGAATCTACAGAATTACGTGATGGTTAACCATGTTTTGAAGTAATTTTCAATATTCAGGTAAAATAATTATTACTGACAAAGCTTGGTTTCACGATTTTAAATTATTTATTTAATGCAAGTAAAAACGGTAAGCTATCTATTTTCTTACGTGAAATAAAGTGTAATATTAAAAATCTGTCTGGCCAGCACAATACTTATCGCCACTTCCGTTTTTGGTTATATAAGTATACGGCGGGAGCAGTCATGTGACATTGTTGGCCTTGACAAGCAGATTTGGGAGCCCGTATCAGATTGACAATTAGTAATTATGTATATAGATGTCAAATGTCAGAATTTTTCATTAAAAATTTCTAGATTTTCTAAATTAACGTAGTTAATTTATCACGAAGAGTGTGCCGAGGAAAACAAACCACATGGATATGGTATTTGATATCTATGTAAATAATTACTAGCTATAATTCTGACATGGGCCCCCATATCTCCTTGTCAAGGACAACAAAGTCGCTCGCGTCCTATTGTATTTAACATTTCTTGTATACCTTCACTCTACACCAAAAATTCTACTTATATCTATTCTTTATATTTGGATTTTTTAATTTTAAATTCATTCTATGAAGAAAATTTGTCCTACTTTTCTAATTTTTCGAAATGTTTCCAATTCATTGACGGAATTGACCGTGTTTTTATACGATACCTATTATTTTAAATATTTAACTATTAATACAATACGAAATAATATAATTTATATAAAATATCGGGTTGTAGGGCTCTTAAAACGTGCTTAATCATTAAAATCTGGATATGCGATTTTTAGCATGAATCCAATAATTCTTTTAGCGAGAGGTAAAAATTATAAAAGTACAGTCCAACATAAAATACGTTGTAATTATAACTATTTCCAATTGTATTATACCAAAAATATTCAACAGTATTAAATGTTGTTCTAAATTTAAATTTTTACAATTTTTAGGAGGATGCCTCTGGTCACACTCGTTTCTTATCTTATTATTATCATCATCACAACTGAAACACTGTAGATGGTAGGTGACGTAGCGAATGACAGAATTGATGTAATGAAATTCGTGTAACATTTCCTTAAAATAAAAATAAAATCTCCAAATCCCTAAAATGGTGCAAATATCACTAATTGCCTTAATGTGGCAACACTGAATTGAATATAACGTAACTTCACTGCCCAATCAAAATCATAATCTTTTATTACATTGTCTACATTGTTTACGTATTATTGTATAGTCGAGCACTAAAGAATTAATAGTTGGTCAAATTAAGTAACTACATCATGACTGAAAGTGCTGTCACTATGTATTTATATAAACCACTTAATGTTTAATGATTCGACATTGATAGCTGATGCTGGTAAAATTCAAATTGACAAGTATTGTTTGAGATTTTTATAAAGCTTCGTTTCGTATATTTACTCTTTTTTTCTCCCGATGAACGAGTTTTGAAAAATTGTACGTCACGTAAAGAATGCGCAACTCAACAAAAAAGGCGTTAATAATGAATCAATTATTCTCAAAATTTAATGAAATTTAAACAATGGAATGATTTATGGATTCTTTGGAGTTTAATTTTGAAATTTAATTTCGTTTCTTTCACCTGCGATTTGCTCTGTATTTTGTGCCACATATCAGGACGTGTATCATGCCTGAAAGCTGAAAGAGATGCTAGGAATTGAAATTGAAATAACGTTTTTGTAGTATCCACTTAAATGAAATATTTCTGTTGCAAATATGTTTTAAATATATCAGTAACAAAAAATTGTAATTTCTATATAAAAAATCTGATGTGGCCAGCACATAACCTCTCGCCGTATATTTTACCTGGCTGTATGCATAAAGCAAAGAATATTTTTATAAATACAAATAATATATTCATATAAATCTATGACGTATAAACTTCTTTATTATTCAATAATAGCATGTCTCAACATGAAGATATTTTACCATAAATTATGTTACAATAAATTACAAAGTAGAGTTTACCATATATAAATATTAGGCTAGTAACTGCAATTTTCAATTCGAACAACGTTGTTTACTTTCTCTTCATATTCTTCTAGTAAAAACATTAATTTTGGGCGGTCTAAAATGTATATATGGATTGTGCATCTATTCTTACATATCTTCTTTTACATTTTATTTTTTCATACGTGTTATATCTAAATAACACTAATTTCCTTTAATAAAGTGACGGATAGATTGCACTCCGATTATTCTTATATCGATGTGTAATTTTGTCAATATTTACAACTTACTTGAGAAGAATTTGATAGCTTTTTCGCAATTCAAAGTTACTCTAGTCTACAGTGCTGGTGTACATTGTCCCATAATGTTTGAAACAAATTTAAGTCCTTCAATCTAGACTTGTCATCTCCATAATAGTCACAGATCAAAAATTAAGGGATTCTCCAAATACATTTTTCTTTCATTACTCATTATTTCTGACACTGACATTTATCTGTCAGTTACAAATAATTTAAATTTGCAACTATTTTTCATGGCATCCTTTCGGTTGTAAAATTAATTACAATATTATTTTATATATTATATTCCTTTTATCTCTAAATCTATAAAATATGTATAAAAATATTTAAATGTATCAGAAAGAGAATTTATTTTTCTTTAATAATATCAAGAAAAATTTTAAAAAAATAATATTTAGAAGATTTTTTTTCAAGAATCTTCTACTTCCGGTTGTCCAATTGTTACCAAAACCTTTTCAGATCTTCCCATGAATGTCCGATTGGGAAATACGTTGTTAAACAAATTTTAAGTCTTATAGTTTTTGAGTAACCGTCCTTCCAACATCCCACACACACACATCCACACACACACACACACACACACACACACACACACAGACATCATCGTAAAATAATAATTTCTTTTCCCGGGTTAAACACATGTATGCCTTTTTGCCCGGTATAATGTACCATGCTTATACGTACCTGAAGATTGACAGCAATGTATTAAACGTTATTTTATAAGTAAACATAGGAATAATTAACATAGACGAAAATAAATATTAAATTATGAATTAAAGAAACGAGAAATTATTTATTTATGTTTATACACTTAAGAACTGCATTAAAGTAGTGAGGAATTTTTATTTTAACTTATCAAATACTCAAAATTGGCACCACTAACTTTCAAATAATATCCCAAACGATTATAAAAAGAATACGAGGTGTGTTCAAAAAATATCGCGAATTTTGTGTTTTTTCAAAAATTATTTATTTATTCATGAATATCTATTTTGTCCCCTTCAAAGTAATCCCCATGAGATATTATACACTTGTGCCAACGGTTTTTCCAATCTTCAAAGCACTTCAAAAAATCATTTTTTTTTATCTTGTTCAGCTCCTCCTTCGATGCCGTCTTTATCTCGTCAAGCGTAGCGTAACGTCGTCCTTTCATGGGCCTCTTCAGTTTAGGGAACAAGAAAAAGTCACAGGGAGCCAGATCTGGGGAATACGGTGGCTGCGGCATCATTAGTGTGTTGTTTTTGGCTAAAAAGTCGCGCACAAGCAACGATGTGTGAGCAGGGGCGTTATCGTGGTGCAAAAGCCAATTTTTGTTCTTCCACAAATCCGGGCGTTTCTGGCGGATTGCTTCGCGCAAATTGCGCATAACTTGCAGGTAATATTCCTTATTGACCGTTCTACCCTGTGACAAGAACTCATGATGCACCACGCCCCTGCAATCGAAGAAAACTGTCAGCAAAACTTTCACATTCGACCGAACTTGGCGCGCTTTTTTCGGTCTTGGTTCGTGCGGCAGCTTCCATTGAGATGATTGAACTTTGGTTTCCACGTCATAACCATAAACCCACGATTCGTCACCAGTTATGACCCTCTGGAGCAAATTTGGGTCGTCGCGGACAGAGTCCAACATCTCATTAGCAATGTTCATGCGATGCTGTTTTTGGTCGCAATTGAGCAATTTTGGTACAAATTTCGCGGCGACCCGTCTCATGCCCAAATCATTGATAAAAATCGAATGGCACGAGCCAATCGATATGTTTAGGTCCTCAGCAACTTCTCTAACGGTGATTCGACGATTGGCCAATATCATTTTCTCCACTTCATTAATTTTTTCGTCTGTTGTTGAAGTGCTCGGGCGTCCGGCACGCTTTTCGTCGTTCACATCTTCTCGGCCTTCTGAGAACATTTTGTACCACCGATAAACGTTGCTTTGGTCCAAGGTAGCTTCTCCGTATGCCACAGTCAACATTCGGAATGCATCCGCGCACTTAATTTCGTTTTTCACACAAAATTTGATACAGGTTCTTTGTTTCATTTTTTTGAATAGGTAAAAATCGAAGACGATCCAAAACACGTGCAAGCAAAGCAGCTGTCAACAATTAAGTGAACATTCAAAATGGCCGAGCTTGTCGACATAAGTGAGAGACATGAGTACCAACATAAAGCCACAAAAAGATCGAAATTCGAATATACGTAACCCGCGAAAATTCAAAATTCGCGATAGTTTTTGAACACACCTCGTAGCATTCGTTTTTTGCTGAGGAGTAATATTTTGTGAAACTTCACTAATTCTGTTTTTTAATTGTTCAATATACATTCTCTCACCATTGTACACATTTTTTAAGTGTCCTCAAAGAAAAAAATAATTTGGTGCAAGTTATAATTATTATAATTTTTCTAATTGGTGCTGGGCAGGGTCTGGGTCGATTATTAAATGTAGCAGCAAATACATCTGAAACTTATCTTAGGCTAATATTTGAATTATACCTGTTATAATCTTGCAATTTTATTAAAAGAAACCATTTTGAAATGTGACAGTTTGACGAGTCTGACAACTATTCCCTATGTTTACTCATAAAATAAACGCTTCAATACATTGCTGTCATTTTGTAACTATGGTAATGAAACTACTCTATGTTTACTGATAAATTCTCTGTATAAGGTTCCATAGTGTAGCGGTTATCACGTCTGCTTTACACGCAGAAGGTCTCCGGTTCGATCCCGGATGGAACCAAGTGGATATTTTAATAATTACGTCTCTACTAAATTATGAGAAAAATAATCTGCACTACTTGTTTTTTAATTGGAATAATATCCGTTTTCATGATAAATTTTATCTTCACTTTAACGCTTTAAATTAAAATTAAAGTTCTGTTCGTTTACAAATATAACTTTAGCACTTTAGCGAGTACTGTAGCATTACGTTAAAATAACAATAAAGTCAAAGTAATTTTAATTAAAACGGCCCTGATTATTATAAAGCAACAAAAGATGTAAATTTATTGTTATAAACAAAATAAGCTAATACAAACATGATATTCGACTGTATTTGGAATGGAGATGGAAACAGGTAGATGTTTCGGACTTGCAGTCAATAATAAAGTTTATTCATGCCAACGTTTCGACTATACCATAGTCTTCATCAGGGCTAGAAATGTCGGTTGAAAAAAATATTAACACATGTGGATAACGGAAAACATACACTAAAAGGCGGACATTTAAAATTATAAATAAATAAATAGTTAAAACCGTAGATCGTCAAATATAATGTAACAAAAGAAAAAATATATACAACGTAAATATTACACATTTATATCTAAACTCATAAGCCTCGGTGGCGCAGTAGGCAGCGCGTAAGTCTCATAATCTTAAGGTCGTGAGTTCGATCCTCACCCGGGGCAATTTTTAATATTTATAATTTACTAAAAAAATATAAATCCCTCTGAAAAATCAAAATAGGTCTTCGCTACTATGTCAACAGCCTCGGTGGCGCAGTAGGCAGCGCGTAAGTCTCATAATCTTAAGGTCGTGAGTTCGATCCTCACCCGGGGCAATTTTTAATATTTATAATTTACTAAAAAAATATAAATCTCGCTGAAAAATCAAAATAGGTCTTCGCTGCTATGTCAACAGCCTCGGTGGCGCAGTAGGCAGCGCGTAAGTCTCATAATCTTAAGGTCGTGAGTTCGATCCTCACCCGGGGCATATTTTAAACTCTTAACACAGGTTTTATAAAAGCTACAATAAAATTACTTCCATAATAAATATATTAAGATTAGAAAAATTAACTATAAGCACTGCAACTGGCCATGAATGTCTTGCTATATTTTTTCATTCTAAGGATTACGAATCAGAGAGTTTTAATAAAATATCAATATCAATTTTTTGATAACATTACCATAGCAACAACTCATAATGCTCTTGGACATTATGTCGTATATAAGTACCCTGAAATATAATATATTTGTTTTAAAATATTATTATAATAATTTATAAAACAAGTTATTAAAAATGTTTTTCTTATTATTACAAATAATTTTATTAGGAAAGTATTATCAATATCATCCAAAACTATGCCCCGGGTGAGGATCGAACTCACGACCTTAAGATTATGAGACTTACGCGCTGCCTACTGCGCCACCGAGGCTGTTGACATATTAGCGAAGACCTATTTTGATTTTTCAGAGGGATTTATATTTTTTTAGTAAATTATAAATATTAAAAATTGCCCCGGGTGAGGATCGAACTCACGACCTTAAGATTATGAGACTTACGCGCTGCCTACTGCGCCACCGAGGCTGTTGACATATTACCTAGGATTTTTTTTGATTTCCGGAGGGATTTATAGTTTGTAATTAATTGCCAATTAAATGGCTTATAAATCTATACTTCAATACAGCAACTCAATTTATGTGAGTCCTGATTGCACCCTTCATTTTAATAATTTCGAGAAAAAAGTTTCCTCTTATTTTACAAATTTGATTCGTTCTCGCATTAGTGTTTCTGCGAGTCATCTTCACGCCACAATTATCCGAATATCTTGCACGAAAGCTTGAAAGCACACAATTTGGAAAGTTATCATCCCAGCTGTGAAAGCCGTTGTGCGCGCTCCGCTTACGGTACGAACGACACTGCTTCATACTTCCAAACCGCGTAAACGAGAATTATTGCTAACCAACCGTAAGGAGGAGCGAGACTTTGATTCCAACAGTGTTTAGAAATATGAAAGGTTCGCGGGCCACTTTAAGGAAACTTTTAGGGGGTGAACATTTCTTAAAGTATAAGTAAACTAAAAGAGCTGCAAAATAATTCAGCAAACTTTTTCAAATAAACGAGTTATTGAATTTTTTTTACATAAACAACACTACCTTATAATTCCAATAAAAGAATAAAAAATCTGATGTGGCCAGCGCAATACCTTCCGTCAATCCTGTGTATTATATACAAATAGGGCGAAAGAAGTCCTGTGACTTTGTTGGCTTTGGCAAGTAGATATGGGAGTCCGTGTCAGAATGACAGCTAGTAATTATGAACATAGATTTTCTAAGTTCACGTGATTAATTTGTCACCAGGAGTGTGGAATTTACTTGTCGAGGAAAATAAACCACATGGAATTTGGAGATCAGGAAATTTAGAATGAAAAGTTATGAAATTTGACGTCTTTGTACAAAATTACTATCATTCTGACACGGGCCCCCATTTCTGTTTGTAACGGCCAACAAAGTTACGGGACTGCTCGCGTTCTCTGCATTCAGTTTCTTGCAAAATATCTTATATTTCCAGTAAAATTGTTTCATAAAAAAACTATGCAAATTGTACTTGACACTGACATCTTATTTCTGTTTTGCGTGTCGCCCTCATTTAGTTCCTTTTCTCTCAAGTCGTCCGCTATACAGTCCTTCCATCTTATCTTCGGTCTTCCTCTGTTTCTTCTACCTTCTTCTACTAAGCTATTCATTTTTCTTCCAATATATTCTTCATCTCTCCTTATGACATGTTCAAACCAATGTAATCGTCTGTCTTATATCTTTCTAGAAACTTATATCATCGTTTAATTACTTACACTATATTTCCGTGTTTTTCCCAACATCTATCTCAACATCCTCATCTCTGTCACATTTGTTTTATTTTCATTGATACTGACATCTGTCAATTTGCATTATCTGAATATATTAGCAGTTTCAATGGTTAGCATAGCTGGCTGATTTTGATATTTAATATCATTATAATTCTTTAACTCTATATCTATTGAATATAAAGTATAAAATCACATCGTATAGAGAATAACATATTCTTTAAAATATAATAAAATTAAATGCCAATAACTGATATTTAACTGCTTTTTTTCAAGAGAGTACTTTCAGTTAATTTTTGGAATTGTAGTATTGGAGTTATGCGATCCGGAACAATCGTCACATACACACACACACACACACACACACACACACACACACACACACACACACAGACGTGCTTAATCATTAAAAACTGACCAACCACTGAATTTTTTAACCAAAAACAATACCTTCCTTACCATAAAATTTAAGATTGTAACATCATGGTCAAAATGTTTGTACAATATATAATTTGTAGTGAATCTACAGTTGTAAATAAGCTATATTGACTAGCTTTAACTCTTGGTGTTCACAATTGTGGTTATTTGTGCCCGCTCATACCCATAAAATTTTGTTTTAGATTCACATAAAACCAACTTTTTTCCCAAGAACAGCTGGGTTGATATAACATTGTCTATCCACGAACTTTGCAATAAAAATGTTTTACTAACGTATAAATTTCTCTTTTAAAAACTTCCAGTATGTAAGAGAAACAATCGTTGTTGCTTTTATTTTTTGAGCCATATGTGCAATCAAATAGAAAGTTTAGCTTTTAAGAAAAGTTCAAAATGAAATAAGAGACTTTCTTCCTACTGTTAATAGATACACGGAACTTTGGAATAAGGTAAGTTTTACAGTAGAATATATTTCTTATTTCTTACTATGTAAATTTTACTAGAAGCTACGCAAAATAAATCGAAAGAAAAGAAGTAAAATCTAGCGATATTACAAAGTTTAATATTGTAAATAAAGTTTGTTATTTATGTAAAATAAAAAACTTTGAAAGAGTGAACACGATTCTATAAATTTTCAAGTAAGCTACACATAAAACGTAAATTTCAAACTTCATCAAGAACGTAATTAAAGACTTGGCCCATTTTTCACAATTACAAAATCATTTTAAAAGTTTTATGGCTTAACCCCAAACAACGTCAAACTAAAATGCGATTCTCTTTCGCTCTTACAGGGGAAGATATTTGGATTACAACAGTCTTCTTCATGGCTAGAAATAGTCAATTATAAAAAGGTTTAATTTTCATTAATATTACGTTAATTTTTACCGTCCGTCACCTTTAGGTAAGGAAGGTATTGTCTTTGGTCAAAAAATTCAATGATGAGTTTTTAGTGAATAAGCATATTTTAGGGTACCTATAATACGATTTTACCATTTTTACGATGATGTCTGTATGAATGTATGTGTGTGTGTTTGTGTGTATGTGACGAAAGTTTCGGATCGTATAACTTCAATACCACGGTTCCAAAAATTATATTTTTTTCGTATTCCTCAAGTTTACATCCAGAACAACAACTGATTAGAATTTGGTTATAATTGGAGAATCGGAAGTAGCCTTATTTGAAGATTTAATAGTTAAATTTGATTTATTGACATTTAAAGTTATTATAACTTAAAGAATATATTATTCTCTATACGATTTGATAGCATTTTATACTTCATATTCAATAGATATACAGTTAAAGAATTTTAAAGAAATTAAATTTTATAAATCAGCTAGCTATGCTAAACATGGAAACTACTAATATATTCATATAATTCAAATTGACAGATGTCAGTATAAATAAAAAGTAAATTAATGTGGCAGAGATGAGGATGTTGAAGTAGATGTTGAGAAAGATAGGTAAGGAAATAACTCTAGTGTTACAAGTTTCTAGAAAGATACAAGCGAGATGATTACATTGGTTTGAAAATGTCATGAGGAGAAATGAAGAATATACAGGGTGAAGAATGAATAGCTTAGTGTATTTCGGAAGACTTGAGAGAAAATGTACTGAATTTGAACGACACGTAAAACAGAAATGAGTGGAAGAAGAAAATAAAAAATGACGATCCCTAACGAATGGGGAAAGCTAAAGAAGAAAAAGATGTTAGTGTCAAGTGCAATTTGCACAGTTTGTTTATGAAATAATTTTACTGGAAATTTATACATAATATACAAGATTGACGGAATGTATTGTGCTGGCCACAACAGATTTTAAAAATTATTTTTAGCTGGAACGCATTAATTTTGGAAAGAAACGTGATATCAACGATGCAAAACATCGTTGATATCACGTTTTTCTTTTTAAAAAATCTTTTTCTTCCTTTGCGATAAAATTTCTTTTTATACGCATAGCAAAGCCACCTATATGAAAAGTTTTCTCCCCTATTGAAATTCGCGTGAACTGCCTGCGGCAAATGAGCTCCATGTGATCGGCCGACAATTCGTAAAAAATTGGAATGTGATTAGATTAGTTTGAGTTGAGTTGAAGTGGAATTAAGATTGAAAGCTATGGCGGGAAAATTGCTATACGTCTCCCCCGTTGAGGGAATTCTCTCTTGTTGAGAAGGGAACTCACAATGTAGGAGGGAGAGGGAGCGAGCGTTTCGGAATTTGACATTCTGTTTAGTTTAGTTTAGTGTTTAGGGGATGTGAACATTATTTCACTGATGACATAACACGAGTAAATTAATTTTTAACTCCCGCCTAAGGCAAGGCATTGGTAGTTGACAGTTTAAGAGATGAAAACGTGTAATATTGGTATTTAAAAACATGGTTTGATGGCTGACCAAAATACAAACTATTATTCGCATTCATTGGTCTTAGGAAGTACTATGCATTCAAAAATATCAAAATGAGAAAAAAATTCATAGTAGTTTACAAATTTTTAGTAGTTGATACATAAATGTATCAATAGTAGACACCTGGTGAAATATTTCATATATCTAATATTTTCTGGTACATGGTTCAAATAATGGAGGCCACAGAATTATGGATTTCACATTTTATTTGGTTATCACGCCGTACGCGTACGGTTGTGGCAGTAATTCAGTGATTAAATTAAAGCATTTTCGTGATTTGCCTTCCTTTTTCTTTCTCTTCTCACTTGAAAATGAGGAGTTTGGGTGCAAAATAAATGTGTAGATGCATTTATAGGAAATCAAATAATGGAAATACTATAATTTTAAAAAAAATCTCTTGTAGCCAGCACAATACCTTCCCTCAATCCTGTGTATTATGTATAAATTTCATACATAAATTTTATTACAAAAGATTCTAAATTTCCAGTAAAATTATTTCATAAACAAACTATGCAAATTGCATTTGACACTAACATCTTCTTCTGCTTTAGCTTTCCCTATTCGTTAGGGGTCGCTATTTTTTGTTTTCTTCTTCCGCTCATATCTGTTTTACGTGCTGTTCTCATTCAGTCCCTTTTCTCTCAAGTCTTCCGAAATACACTAAGCTATTCATTCTTCACCCAATATATTCTTCATTTCTCCTCATGACATTTTCAAACCAATGTAATCATCTCGCTTGTACCTTTCTAGAAACTTGTAACACTAGAGTTATTTCCTTACCTATCTTTCCGTGTCTTCCCCTACATCTACTTCAACATCTTCATCTCTGCCACATTAATTTACTTTTTATTTATACTGACATCTGTCAATTTGAATTATATGAATATATTAGTAGTTTAATTTCTTTAAAATTCTTTAACTCTATATCTATTAAATATGAAGTACAAAATGCTATCAAATCGTATAGAGAATAATATATTCTTCAAGTTATAGTAACATTAAAAGTCAATAAATCAAATTTAACTGTTAAATCTTCAAATGAGGCTACTTCCGGTTCACCAACTATAACCAAAATCTAATCAGTTGTTCTTCTGGATGTAAACTTGAGTAATACGAAAAAAAAAAATTTTTGGAATACATACACACACATACATACAGGCATCGTATTAGGGACTCTAAAACATGCTTATTCGCTAAAAACTCATCATTGATTTTTTTGACCAAAGACAATACTTCCTTACCTAAAGGTGACGGAAGGTAAAAACTGATATTTTTTCATATAATGACGTTGCGTACGTGATAAACCTATGAAGTTATAAAATCCTAAATCGCTGAATAAAATCTTTCTCTATTTATACTTTCTTTGTTTAAAATAACTTCTTTCGCTCTGCAAAATGCTGAGCAAAAGTTTGACGCAATTACGTATATATGCATAAAGCGAACAAAGCATTGTAAAAAACTCCAAAATAAAATTGAGTCCTTGTACGCCATCCTTGAAAATGCACAGAAAAATTCCACACTTTCCTTCAATTTACTCCTTCGGTCTGAAAAGACTTTCAGATTGAGAAACTCCCCTCGGGGACATATTCAAAGGTCGCTATAATTTTATTCGCATTGCGTGTGGAGAAAAATTTATAAATTAAAGATAACTACTAAACAGGAGAACACGATGATTTATTAGTAATTAAACTAATCCCAACATTAGAGAATAATATGAATCATTGTTTTTATTTCTGAAATCCATAATTTGCAAATGTCAGCAAGGGATATAAATTTTAGTTTTTAATTTCGGTTGCTGAAGCCTGGTAAAAAATTAAATATAAACAAACAAACGTGATACAAATTTTAAAATGATAGATTGTGATTTTTTGTCAGGAACGCAGAAAATAAGGACGACTGATCCATTATTCAGTACACGTAAATTTTAACAAATACGATACTCAGTGTAAGCTAACAACATTAAAAATAATCAAACAATAAAACAATATATCATGTTGTGTTCTTAACAATAGTGGCGCAGTGGGTTTCGGACTGAGCCCCTATTTGGTACACTGCAGTGACGTTTTGTGCAAATTTTGTACTCTAAACTAAACTCTACTTAGTCAAATTTCTAGATTAAAAAATCTGTTGTGGCCACCACAATACCTTCCGTCAATCCTGTGTAATATGTATAAATTCCATACATAATTTTTTTTACAAAAGATTCTAAATTTCCAGTAAAATTATTTCATAAACAAACTATGCAAATTTCACTTGACATTAACATCTTCGTCTTCTTCTTTAGCTTTTCCCATTCGTTAGGGGTCGCTATTTTTTATTTTACGTGTCGTTCTCATTTAGTTCCTTTTCTTTCAAGTCTTCCGCAAAACAGTCCTTCCAATAAATTCTTCATTTCTCCTCATGACATTTTCAAACCAATGTAATCATCTCTCTTGTATCTTTCTACAAACTTGTAACACTAAAGTTATTTCTTTACCTATCTTTCCCTGTCTTCAACATCTACTTCAACATCCTCATCTCTGCCACATTAATTTACTTTTTATTGATACTGACATCTGTCAATCTGAATATATTAACAATTTTCATGGTTAGCATAGCTGGCTGAATGAAATCAAATTTAACTGTTAAATCTTCAAATGAGGCTACTTCCGGTTCACCAATTATAACCAAAATCTAATCAGTTGTTATTTTGGATGTAAACTTGAGGAATACGAAAAAAATATAATTTTTGGAATCGTGGCATTGAAGTTATGCGATCCGAAACTTTCGTCACACACACACATACAGACACGCAGACACACACACACACACACACACACACACACATACGCACACATACATAGATACATACATCATCGTAAAAACGGTAAAATCGTATTATAGGGACCCTAAACATGTTTATTCACTAAAAACTCATCATTGAATTTTTACCAAAGACAATACCTTCCTTATCTAAAGGTGACGGAAGGTAAAAACCATACAAATACAGGGTGTAACAGAAATAAGTACATTAAATTTAACCATTGTTAGAACTCGTCGAATGCAACAATATATATTAATAACTTTTTCTTGTAAACTTTCTAGATATTGAGTTAAAATTCTTCATAGTTTTGTTACATATTTCATTACCCGTCTATCGTTGAATTCAAAATGGACGCATGCGCAGAATACATTGAAAGGTTGAATGAATTTATCAATAGAAAAGAATGGTTAGAAACTGGTGAATATATTGACCTATACACAAGATGGTGAAACTATACACAAATCGGGAAAGATAAGAGATAGAATACAATACTGGACTGAACAAAAAAAAAATCATACGTCACATTTTTGTTACAACAGGTTAGGCAATCCAAAAATGGTAGGACATTTATAGGATACAGTCGACTAAGCACAACAAACTCTATATTTGACGGAACAAGGAATAGTGCTATTAGACCTTGGTTGAATCTAAAACATCCTCTTCAATATTTTCTACGTAATCAGGGCGAGTTCTACCACAATCTTGAGCAGCAGGCTTAAAGGATTCATGATCTCGGAGATTTATTTATTTTATTTACATACATGTACAAATGTGCGAACGTTTAGAAGATGATGATTCGGAAAACGTTTCAAATAGATTTGCCGACCTTGGGCAACGTATCCTAAGCTTCACCATGGGCCAGTAGTATAATGGATAAAATACTAAAAACACGAGCAGATAATTAGAAACTAAAAACTAAAAAATATTCAGTCTGTGACATACATACGAATGGATTAGTTTTATATTTATTTCCAAAATTTATAAATTTCATACCATTCCATAAACATTTTATGTATACATATGAATACATTTTAATTTAAAATTTAAATAACAAATTAAAATCTCATACAATATTTTCCTCTTTCATTTGAAACTTTTAATTTCTACATTCATTTGACACTGAAATTACATCATTTAAATTATAAAACAAACAGCAATTCCATTCTACATTTTTTGTCGTTCGAAATTAAAATTTGAGATGAAACTTTCACGGAACAAAATGCGTTTTCATGAAAAATAAATAGCAGTAAGGTCCTGGCGGACCAGGGATGCATTAAGGGGGTCGCATGCATATGGAACACACCACATATTAAGCGAGGAACTTTACATGCATGTGAGGTAGTCTCGACACGATAAAACTTAATTATACCATCGATTTGGAAACATGGCCACCTTCGAAATTAGAACAAAAGTATAAAGATTACTGGATTATTTTATTACTATTTAAAGTGTAATTAATGCAAAATGGATAAGTATCTTACTTAAAAGATCTGCATTATTCATGAACCAAAGTTCTCTGAATATTTTGAACTTAGGGCAGGACAATTATTTTAAATCCACTAATGCAATTAATATTAACTTATTGTCTACATTCTCAATAATGAATTCTATACTTTCAAATATAATTCTAATCGGCTTTAATTTTAAAATGGAAATTTATGAATCTATAACCGGTAAAACCTCGTTAAATTTAATAGGTACTAGGAAAATCTATCTATAAACTATGAGTATAAAACTAGTTTCATGTAAAACTACAAGTACGAAAGTCTACAATTAAGAAGTCTTTAAATTATAAACGAAATAGTTAAGTATTAACGATAGTAAGTGCTTCCTACCGATTGAGGATGATTTTGTAGATTGAAACGTCGGGATCTCCAACACATTCGATACCGGTAGAAGAGCACTGACTGACCTCAATACTTATTAAGTTTTTTGCACAATCAACGCACAAAATTAAAAATATAAGATTTGAAAATTATTTAACCACATAAAAAAATTATAGTTATTATTGGACGAATATAACATATTAGCAATCATTATTTAGAGATATCGCAAAATATAAATGATTTTCTGATACTGAACCAATGATAAATAAAAGTAGAATGAATCTCGTCAACTAATGTAAGCAGTCGGCCGCGTTTAGTATTCCTTAACTTTTCATTTAAATTGAGAGGTTGTTTAATTGTTTCTGCTTAATTATTTGTGAAAAACATAGCGAGCAGTGTCTAACGTTTTTACATAGCTGTGCCTTCCGCTACCATTGGTAAGGGAGGTATAGGGATTGGGCTGAAAATCGCATATCGAGATTTTGATAAATGACCACGTTTTATTGTCCCTAGATCCTAGAATCCAATTTTAACATTTTCACGATGATATCTGTGTGTAAGTGTGTGTGTGTGTACGTGTGTGTGTATGTGTGTGGATTCTCTTTAATCGCTAACTGAAGTAATACCGTTCAAAAAAAATTGAAACCTTGCTCTTATATGGAAAGATGCCATTAGATTTTGGTGTAAATCAGATAACCGGAAATGGCACTTTATTTGAAGCTCAAAATAGTTTTTCTTCGAAAAATATATTTAAATGTGATATTTTCAAGATTTATGTTATTATAAAAATTATGATTATTAAATTTTCTACAGGTATGCACTAATATTTTTTCTATATATTTTATAGATAAATTTATAAAATTATATATTATTTAAATCCCGGGGCCTATGCTTTAAACACAACTCCTTTGTTACACAGTTCAGATCTCATATGTATGTAACTGACAGATAAATGTCACTGTCAAAAAACCTAATCATTTCAAATTAATAATAGTAACGTTATAAAACGGAAAATATTTTGGAAAATAGTAAATACAGCAATAGTTACATGGAAAGGAACACAGTTTCTAGCATAAGTATATAAATATGTAGGTATGTATTTAAATTAATAAAAATTAAATGTCGGGAGGTTTTGTGTTGCCCACATCAGATTTATCTTCGCTAAATTGCTAGTTTAGTGCTATCCATCTCTAGTCATGTCATTTATGATGACGGACAGAATGAATGTCAAGTTTTACGACTATAAAGTCTAAATACTAGCACTAAATACAATTAGAACAATCCTTTCTCCAGGTACAGGAAGAATAAAAAACAAACTTGGATTCAACGAAATTAAAAATTGAGCTATGGGTATTCAAAGAGTACACACTCATAGTATTAGAAAATTTATTACTTATAAATTATGTGCACATTTTGTCCCATAAATTTTTAGTGTTTAGTATTACATCTAATATACTTCCTGGGATATTTAGTTTTCTATATGTATATGTTAGATCAAAATTCTCCTCCTCTATTAATCTGTAAATAATACTCAAATAATTGAAAAATACCTATGTAATAAAATAAATAATCGTTACCTATATATTGTAAGATAATACGTACAGTAAAAAATGTATGAACGCGGCCATTTTTAAAGTAAGTAAATAATAACAGTAATTTGTAAAAAAAAAGTTATCGCCTTGAAAAATATATCGGTAAACAAACAAAAATGATTGTGCAAAATTTTATTTCTTTAAACTTCCAGTACAAAATCAGACATACAAATGAAACAACTTTATCTATAAAAATCACCAACCTCATATAATATGTAATGACAGTTTAAGTAACTTTTAATATATATTACTGTTTGTTTACCTATTTGTTTGTATACAGCAAGAAAACTTTTATTATGGGCAATGAATAAACTGATAAAAAACATAAATTTATGTAAATATTATGCTCTGAACATAATTGCTTGTAAATATTTCATTATCAATTTAAATTTAATCTAAATAACAGAACACAAACTAGATCTAAACTCTAAAATTATAGATTCATTTCAGTGTCTGACGAAATAAATAAAGTTTTACGGGACAGAAAATACGTAGATGAAAAAAACTGTTTCCCAATTTAAGCATTTATGTCACGAAATCAATTAGGGAACGCCAAAAAAGCTATGTTTTTAAAAAAAGTATGAACCCTCTGTCTTTCATATTTGTGTTGGTAATTTTATATCTATAACAAATAACAAATAATGATATAACACCTGAATACAGCCACCTACTAAAGATTGATTATCATTTATTGAGGTTTTAAATAAACTGAGATTTGTATGGAGTTTGTATGTAAATGTGCTGAAAATTGTAACCATTTTAAAAACTGCAGCAGATCGGCTGAATCGAAACTATTCATTAAAAGCTTAAAATTTTGAATACTTATACAGGCCGTGTTAATACAATTACTTGGACATAATTGGAATCCTCTAGCCAAATCTAACATAACCCGATCCCCTATAAGTGATTAGACCTAATTAAATCGAATCTAGGTTGAAGTGAGAAGGATTTATGATAATTTGGTACATGTGGAAGAGAGATGGACCGATTGAAGGGTCTACACAAAGGGCAGGTGAGTGGTGACGTCAAGGGCCGGAAGGTCAAACTGTTTCATCCCTTAACGCACGGCTTCAACCACAGATTACGGTGTGTTTAGTCTCATAGGGAGGTATCACCGTGAAATTGTGTCACGACCAGCTCAAGCATCAAGACTCGCACTCTCCAATTTGTAAGGATCAGGAAGAATTTTTCGCTGAAGACGGGTAAAGGTTACTCAATAAGAACGTTACATTATCTGAGCACCCAGCCTACTGGTATTTTAAATGAAATTTTTGAGCCCAAATCATAATAGTTCGGTCAGCATAATATTTTACCTTAAATACATTTTATATATTACAAAAAACTCAATAAATATTCTTACAAAAATTATATTATTACTGTAAAATATACGCTTTTAGCTTAAATTTAGAACAAAAACAAAATATTTTCGATAGCAATTAGGTTTTATACTAAATTAAATTAACCTTAACATACGAATCATAATGGTTCGGCAACTATTTTAATATTGCGTTGCGCCTTGACTATAATGACTTTAATTCTGTTAGGAATTGTATCAACCAACTCTGTACACTCATCAGGTTCAATATTATTCTATACTTGTTGCAATTCTACTTATAATTCGTTTACTGTGCGTATGGATTCTTACGCAGTTCCTTTTTACCTGGATTCATGCTAAAAATCGCATATTCAGATTTTAATGATTAAGCACGTTTTAAGCTCCCTACAATCCGATTTTATTATTTTTACGATGATGTCTGTGTGTGTGTGTGTGTGTGTGTGTGTGTGTGTGTGTGTGTGTGTGTGAGTGTGTGTGTGTGTGTATGTGTGTGGGGAGATTGGAAGGATGATTTCTCAAAAACTATAATACTTAATATCTGTTTAACTACGCATTTCTCAATCGGACATTACTGGGAAGAGCTAAAAAGGTTTTGGTAATAATTGGACAACCGGAAGTACCAGATCCTTAAAAAAGTTCTTCTAAATATTATTTTTGAAAATTTTTGTTCTTGTTTGTATTAAAGAAGAGTGAATTTTCTATCTGATACATATATCTTTTATAGATTTAGAGATAAACAAATTTGAGGTATATAATAATCTATTGTAACAAATAAATGTCGTTGTCAAAATTCCAGAGACATTACTGAAGGTTTTTTCTGGGAAGTACATACATTATATTAATTCTTGTATTAATAATTAATATTTAAAATTATACGTAGATTACATATACCCTTCAAAAATACTGTAAATCCCGACAATGAATGGGAAACATTTCGAAAAATTAGAAAAGTAGGACAAAAATTCTTCATAGAATGAATTTAAAATTAAACAATCTAAATATAAAGAACAGATGTAAGTAAAATTGTTGGTGTAGAGTGTAGGTATACAAGAAATGTTGAATACAATAAGGCGCGAGTAGTCATGTGACTTTGTTGGCCTTGACAAGTAGGTATGGCGACCCGTGTTTCTAAATTTAGTAATTTTCCAATTCCATGTGGTTTATTTTCCTCGACAAGTAAATTCCATACTCCTGGTAACAAGTTAACTACGTGAATTTAGAAAACCTTGAAATTTTTAATGAAAAATTTTGAAATTTGATATCTCTGTACATAATTACTAATTGCCATTTTGACACGGGTCCCTATATCTGCTTGTCAAGGTCAACAATGTCACATAACTGCTCGCGCCCTATACTTGTGAAGCCAAAAACGGAAGTGGCGAGTTATGAAACATGACCCCTGTGGTGTACCCTCCACGCTCTTAATGAGTGCCCGTGAGTTGACGCCTGGTCATCGCCCCCACGATACAAATATGTCATTATCATTTTCATTATCTGTATATAAAACATATTGGCACACCTATCAATGGGTAATATGATGATATATTATTATTATTTTTAAGTCTTAAGGTATTTCAGTAATGATTTGTTCGAAAACTAGTGTAATGAGAGACGGGTTATCAGATAACAAAGTATATAATATGGGTAATGAACTTCGTTACGTAACAAAACATTAATGTAAAAAATAATCTCCAAATAACGAGCTAGGTACTGTTAATTTAATCAGGACGATAAGGATTTTTTCAAATACAATTAGTCTCCATATCATCAATAATATAAAAAATATTTTTTGTTAGCAATTAGATGTAATTGGGACACGACTTTACAAAATAAGCATCCTAAAATAATATTTTTGAAAGAAATGTAAAATAAATCAATAATAATACAAAACAAATCAAACATATTAAGAAGTCTTTCCATTTTTGTAGCTCCAACATGAACAATTATATTCTTTCTCAATACCAATGCTGTCCAATCGACAACCGCATAAACAACCTATGAAAACACAATAACGAAACAAAAGTCAAACTCAACAAAAAAAGACAAAAGACAAACGCCGGGAAAATGAAAACAAACATCTCTCATGCCTGTGGATGCGGATCTTTTCGATTTTATTTTCTTTCATCTTCGGATAGGCGGCTACGACTTGTATTGAAATCAAGCGACAGTCAACTGTTTCTGTTATGGAAATGTTGTGATATGTTAGGGTTTTTCACAGCAAAGGGTCGATTCGACACTAGAGTAAATTCCGTGTTACTGATTTAATTTTACGTTGCAATTTTCGCCGCAGAAAACCAAAAATTTGTCCAAATTCAGTAATAAAGACCTTTAGTGCAGTATTAGTGCAAAAATTTAAATCTTTAAATCCTTCATTAATGTAGGGTTAGCTGTGTAAACTTTTCTTATTCGTTTGTCACATTTGAAACAAATGACAAGCGATTAAATTCCTCCATCAATAATTTTCACGTAAATGGAAGGAAATTACAATAATGACCCACTTAACTTTACTGACACAAATCTTCGCTAATTGGAGGGAAAATTCAAATAAATCAATATTTTACATTCATCTTCTAAAACTACAACATAACGTAATCTTCTTACAAGGTTTTTTCATGACATAATAATATTTTAAATTTTAATTACTTCCGGACTTTATTTCAAAGATTATATAGGGAAAAACTATGCTGTTCGAATTTGTTTGTCCATTGTTGTTTTTAGACAGTAAGTTGCATTAACAAGTATGAAGGTAATCCGCTTAGTACCACTTTATATAATCATGAAATTTTTACAAACTCTTTTTACTGGAGTAAAACTAAACAGCATCGTTTTTCTCGCCATCAAAAAATTTAGACCAAATTTTAAATTCTAAATATGTTTTAAAGTGAGAGAGTTTTTACCTCTCGCTAAGAGAGGTATTGGATTCATGCTAAAAATCGTGTGTGTGTGTGTGTGTGTGTGTGTGTGTGTGTGTGTGTGTGTGTGTGTGTGTGTGTGTGAGGTTGTTGGAGATACGATTCTTCAAATTCTATAAGACTAAGACCTGTTTGACTACGGATTCCTCAATCTAACAGTAATGGGAAGAGTTGAATAGGTTCTGGTAACAATTGGCCAACCGGAAGTGGTAGTTAAAAAAAATTCTAAATATTATTTTTTGAAAATTTGTTATTACAAATATTAAAGATTAATAAATTCTCAATCTGACACATTTAATTTTTTTATTATATCTCGTATAGGTTTCGAGAATAATATAGAATAAACTGTTGTAATAAATCTGGTTGCCCAAAAAACAGTTGAGATATTTAAATGTTTGTATTTGAGAGATAAATGCAAAATGTCAGTGTTAAAAATCAGCAGTTTTAATAACATTACTGGAAGATTGGAGGTACGAGTACATTTAATATATATTATTGTATTATTAATTAAATATTTATTTAAATTATAGGTATGATAATATTACTTATATCCTTAAGAACTACCGCTAATACTGTCAAAGGATTTGAAATTTTTTGAACATATTAGAATAGTAGGACAAAATTTCTCATAGAACGAAAGAAGAGATACAATTTCAATTATTTGTGTGTACAAAAAATGTTAAATTCGTTAATTATAGGGCGCGAGCAGTCATGTGACTTAGTTGGCCTTGGCAAGCAGATGACGGCTAGTAGTTATTTACATAGATGTCACAAATGTCGTATGTCATAACTTTTCATTCGAATTTTATACGGTGGAATTCTTTCAGGGCATGCTCTGTAACTGAAGAACTATTTTAACAAGATTAAATGATCACCAGTGTTCGATCAGATTGAACCAGCCAGAAAAATCTTCAATTGCACAGCATGCCCTGGAAGAATTCCACCGTATAAAATTCGAAAAAACAAAAATACTAGTGAGACCAACACACCTAAACAACAGGTTAATTAGAGAAGCCATTAAGATTTTCAAAACCAAGAGTAATAAACTTAATCATAGTGACGGTTAAGATCTTAGTCGAGCATGGCATCCTTTATTAAATATGTAGTAATTTGTCACCATGGTTACCTGTTGCTAATGTTTTTGTTATTATTTATATATTTGTTGATTTGTTGTTCATTTCCTGAAGAAGGCAGTAGCTCATGCTGCCAAAACGTCGGTTTTTATAAAAATAAACAGAACTACAACAAAAAAGGTTGTATCATCTTAATTAAAATATGAGTTCTGAAAGATTTTTTAATAATCCACTTTGTATCTCTGACAATATTGGTTCAATTCTGACACGGACCTTTTTTCCAAAATTTGCTCAAATACTTTTTGAGCTATACTCAACAGAGATATACCCCCATAGTTAATATAATCTTTGGTGTCTCCTTTTTATGTAATAGCTATCTCCTAGTCACTTGGTATTTTACCTTCAAAGTTAGTAACGGAAATTTAATATAAAATATGTTAATAAGTTAATATCAAGTAATTTTAAGTTTCAACAAAGAAAATCCAATTATATTTCAGGAAAAATATTTTCATTTTATAGATAACTTTTTATCTGTCTCTGAGGAGTTATGTGAAAAGTTATCTACATATCTATATTAAGCAACATTTTCTGTCGTTCTGTCGCAGCATCACGTGCGAGTCTCAGATGAGAACAGAAAAGACGTTAACAAGAAATAAGAAACTAACGCGAATACATCAACAAAAACAAATCTAATTTCGTAGTTTCAGTCCAGGGAAATAAGTTGGAGTACGTCCCTGAGCTATATTTCTCCAGCAGGAATATTATTTTATTTACAGGACAACGAAATTCAATTTTACTTCGATTTCAAGACCAAGAATTCAAATTTAAACAATAGAATTTACTTGGAACTTTGCAAATAAGTTGTATATTATAGATTTTGTGTGGTTGCTGCCTAATAATTCTTGCAGTAGATACAGAATGTTTCACAACTCATATCGAACTTCCATTTTTTTTATTTTCGTATTTAAGCTTTCTGCATTCATATTACATTAGATTTTGAGTAATATTAGACAATCGGAAGTGATACTTTACTTGAAGACCATAACAGTTTTTAATGAAGAACTATATTAAAATATAAACCAAAACTTTTAAATTTTAGTTTTTAAGACTTTTATATCAAGAGTAATAACCTATTACATTTTGATTAAAATTGATAAATCGGAAGTGATACTTTACTTGAAGCTCTGAACAGATTTTCAAATCGCCAGGGATGGGAGGGAAATGATGACGTCATATTGTCGGGTGAAATCGGGAGAAATCGTCTGATTTCCGTAGTAGTCATATAAATCAAAACTGAAAACTGACAGTATATAGTACAACTTCGCAATAATAAATTAATTGAATAATTATGATGTAATGTCATAACTGACAGTATTATAATAAATATAAACTATATTGTGTCAGTTTTGTTATTCATCAAAATTCGAAGTATAAATAATTATTTAGCAATACTAAACCAATTGAATAAATACGATAAGTATAATGGCTGAAATATAGATACCTTTTTTATTGTCCAAAAGCAATATATTGCAACAATTGTCGGCAATCTTAGAAACATCCAAACAGCCAAATGCACAATATAATACCAAGAATATTCAAATATTTCAAAATTACATCTTTTATTACCGCGGTTACAATAAAGTTTCTTTTTCATTTTTGCAGTCGGTTTGACGGATATAGCGTATACCCCTTCGAAATACAGACGATAATGAGATAGCGAATAAAAGTCTCATATATTTCATGTGTGTGCGACAAAGATACTAGATAAATGTTTAGTAATTCTTGCATCATATATTAATGACGTGGGATCAACTGCTGTTTTAAACATTAAATTGGCGGGAGGTCATGTGCTGGCCATATCGGATTTTTTTACTCATTTTGGTCAGTACTACATGCCTTTTTAAGTTTGTACCTGCAGTTTTGGTACACCTGTAGATTACATAAATGTTGTACAAATTCTGTATAATAATTTGTAACAAATGTCATTAAATATGGAACAATTACTGAACCAAATTCGCATTCAAATTGTAATTTGCTAATATGAAACATCATGCACAAAACCATATTATAATTAGCAATTAATATTTCATGTAAATATCCATAAAAAGCATTGAAACATAAACAAATATTCAATATTCATATTTTCACCAATAAATAATCACTAATTAATTATAAGTGAGAATAATCCATGTGAGCTTTGCAATCATCATCATTAATAACATTTCAAAAATAAATCGTCATTTCGTATTCCGTTTGTGGAGTTTTTATCAACTTTGAGATGAAACATTATACATACACAGTGAGTACCGTGATCTGTAAAACGCGTTACAAAGTTATATCAAAATTTACGTTTTTAGAATCAAAAGTGAGCGCTCCGTGTTGGTTTTCATTTCCACTCTCTCCGTCTCTCTACAGTGGAGAATGCTTCATTAGCTTAGGATCGTCCGGGTATTTTTATTTTCTGCTCATTTGACTACTTAAACATAATTAGGTCAGTATACGAAGAACTGAAATGTGATTTGTGTTACCATGGTGACTGCTGATTTATTTTTGTCTACCCCTTCAAGTGGGAATCGATATATCTTGTTTTAAAGGACATTTTCAAAATTTGACAACGGAAGGATGGCAACGACAGAGGTGGCTCTTGATATGGGGGAGTATAATTAAAGCAAATATTTAAGTATTCTTGATGCATGAGCAAATATCCTTCAATTGTTTAATAATTACTTGGGAACTTCCAATTGAATAAATAATATTAATTGGATTATTAACAGCAATGATAAATTCTCATTTGTTAATTTCGTTTGTTTTGTTTTCTAGTTTTGAAGGTAATTTAAAAATTAAATACTCGAGATGGGCAATTTATTTAAACTGGACTATTGTTTCTTTATCTGGAATTTATTATACAAAAATTCAGTGAGTACAATTGAAATGATAACGCTTGAAGATCGTCGCAGTTACTTTTTATACAGCATATTACCTTCCGTCAATTCTGTGTATATGTACAAATACCATACATAAATTTTCTTACAAAAGATTCTATATTTCTAGTAAAATAAAGTGATATACAGTAAAAATTTTGAAAGATGTCCGATCAAGGTCATCTGTATCACGAACGAATTAACAAATAGGCATACATTTATCTCTTTCTTTTGCAAAGGCTATAAGAGTGTGCGATAAGGATGGATATAACACGCTTGTCTTTCAAAAATTCATATTGTTTCGACTAAGTTAGGACATTCAACTTTAAAACGATGCTCGTTGTTGATATTACTTTCGCTGTAACGTAAGTTTATTTATTAATTCAGATACAGTACCTTGATTCATAGCCCTACGAATAACGTTATTTTCTGTTAGAGTCACTGACACTGACATTGTGTCATTATCTTATTTTTAACATATTTGGTTTTACACTTGCTTATAAACTTACCAGTTGACTTATTTTTGAATTTTGAATATTTTTACTGTAACATATAGTTTTATAATAATAAAATAACAGTAGTATCTTATGGACCCCTCATAAAAACTAAGCAAACGACACTACTGAATTTGTCAGAATGGGCGGAGCAAAAATCTGAATTCATACAATTCGTAGACGACCTTGATCGGACATCTTTCAAAAATTTTACTGTACAAAAACACTTTTACTCCGAATGACACATTAAAATTTTCTTCAAACGTAGATATTTAATGAAAAATTTCTACTACTGACGTTACATTTTACGTAAATTATGTTTGCGATTTCAATTGCCCTGTAGCAATGGATACTTATTTGTTCACTTTTTGTTATAAACATTGAAGTGAAAATTTTCACGTTTTGACGTTTAAAACTGTGCAATTTTATATCCTCCGTGTGTGCAATTATGTCGGAATTTGAAGTATTATAATGTACGCCCCCTGAAGTTGTTCAATTGGATGGAAATCTAGCAGTGGGCTGAAAGATATGTTCAGGAATCACTGCAAAACAATATAAACTTTTCTTATCACTTTAATTCTAAGTATTCTTATTTTCATTACCGTCCCTGTAACTGTAATCTATCAGTCTGCTATTCTTTAATATGTTATTTCCTAAAAAGTAAACTCTGTTTATATTTCAATTCATAGGTTATTTATTTAAATTTGACAGCTATTGATGGTATTTAGTAATATTATTCTTAGGTTATCTGGTATGTTATAGTGACATTTAGGGCAATATTACAGGTTTCTTTTACACAAGTTACTTCTTATTCGTTGATTCTCACGACTTCTCCAAGTGAGCTGGTTTAGTAATTTTTAAAAATCAGTAAATGTACTCATATTTTTGGACAAAAAATGAGCAAATTTTGTACCTTCACAAAAAAATGAATGAAAAATGACAAAACAGAATTTATTTTTTCGAAGAAGGCTTAGTCCCTTCTTTAACGAGTCGCCCTTGCGTATCAGATTTTAATAAACAGTGCTATTTATAGATTTTTTCTCATTTTCTAAACTTTAGAAAATTTGTCAAGCAAAAAATTGAATGGGTTAATCCATAATATTGTTCGTTGGTGTTTTTTGTTATCTATAGAGAACATAATGGTGATTTATTATATCAGATTTATATTGTTTTTGCTATTAATTTCGTTCTACATTAAATGTGAATTTATGTGCATATTATATACATATGTAAATGCACGTATATTATTCTAATTAAGTGCAGAACTAGCATTACATATACATATGTTTAAGCATATGCTTGAGTAGGCGTGTAATCGACATCTCGAATTATTACGAACCCAACCCCAAATGTACCCTCTGAAATAAATATATTAACTGCAATAAAAAATAAATGTTTAGGTTACAATAGTTAAAACTATATTTGAACATTTTTATTTTCTGTATTAATAAAATGTACTGGATTTAAATACAATGTTATTAACTAAATTTCTCATTTAAACAATAATCCACGGGCAAATATATGACGATGAGGATTTAATTATGTATTTACTAATATAAATTTCATATGGAAAAAGTGTTTCTGTTTTGGTTTATGGTCAAATAATTGTTCTGAGAAATAGTGAAACATACGACTGAGGTATATAAAACATTTATGAACACTTGAATAAAACTGAAATGTATATTTTTATTAACATATTTTTATTTTATTTGTACAGTATTTGGAGATGAGCTAGCCGTGGAAATCGACAAATTCTTCAAGGGAACCAGACTACAAATGCAGATAAGGTAGGAAATCTTTCATTTTCGTACAAACACATGTATCTACGAGCCCAACCCCAAATGTATTCGTACCCTCTGAAATAAATATATTAACAGCAATAAAATATTTTTTTTAGGTTACAATAGTTAGACTATATTTGGGCATTTTTATTTATTTTATGTCTGGATTTAAATACAATTTCTCATTTAAACAATAATCTACGGGCAAATATCTGACAAAAGACAAGTCCTAAAATTTTTCGTTCCAACAGTAAATAATACAATATTTATGTTAGTATTATCTATATAACTGAGTGTAAAGGTAACTGACAATATACTCAATTAATTGCCATCTTAAATTTTATTACTTTAATAAAAATTATTTGTGGATGATTAAAGACGAAAACATTTGTCACATGACAATGGTTTATTTGCAAATAAATTATTATTAAACCAAAGAAATTTTATTATAAGCAATGTATTCTAGTTCTATACACTCTATTAATAATCATAGCATCCAGAAGTTTATTTATTCTTGTTTTTAATATAATTGTAGGTGGTACTTTAATGAATAAATATTACTTTGCAAATAATTTTACTAAAAAAAATAAAATTTAATATAATAATTAATTGAATATATTGTCAGTATCTTTTACCTTCAGTTTTATAAATAATACTAACATAAATATTGTATTATTTACTGTTGGAACTAAAAAAAATAGCACGTGTCTGTTGTTATATATTTGCTATTAATACATAAAATAAAAGAATGCGTAAATATAGGCTTAACTATTGTAATCTAAAAATTTATTTCTTCTTGCTGTTAATACATTTTTTTCAGAGAGTACGATTACATTTGGGGTTGGGCTCGTAATAACCGATATTTACATACCTTATTCATATTATAATTTTCTGAATTGCCAAATTAAAATCTTTTTAACATAATAACGCAGAACCTCATATTACGAAAAATAATATCCAAAATGAAACAGTTTATTTGTCTGGAACTTTTTCTTGCAGTGTTTAAATTGGTATTAGCTTGACGTGCCTGTGCCCTGGTCGTTGTATTTTTTGACAGATTTCAATTTTCGCTTTTTCTTGTCTAATGTTGGCATTATGAAGCTGGAGTCTGAAGCCTGGCTCTGTACGGCTCAGATAGTCCAAGTTGGTTGACAGTTCCCGACCCTCATTACAGGAATTCAATTTCAGGAAATCGATATGAAATTAATGCTCTAATACCACCGCACAAATTTCTTAACAGTTTGACAGTCATTGGGATTAGGAAGTTTTATAATGGCACGTTTTATATTAATGAAAAGAGACGATTCTATTTTTACCTCCCACTACCCTTGGTAAGGGAGGTATAGGGATCGTGCTAAAAATCTCATATCGAGATTTTGGTAAATGATCACATTTTAAGGTAGGGACAATCCAATTTTAACATTTTCACGATGATCTCTGTGTGTATGTGTGTACGTGTGTATGTAGGTGTGGATCCTCTTTACGCTATAACTCAAGTACTATCGTTCAGAAAATTTTGAAACCTTGTATTTCTACCTTACTCTTATGGAATGATGCCATTAGATTTTGGTGTAAATCAGATAACCGAAAATGACACTTTACTGGAAGCTCAAAATAGTTTTTCTTCGAAAAATACCTTTAAATGTTATTTTTTCGAGATTTGTTACAAAATTCAAATATTCTACAGGTTTGCATTAATCCTTTTTGTATAGATATATGTCACTGTCAACAAACTAATCATTTCAAATAATAATAAAGAAAATAGTAAATGGAACAATAATTACGTGGAAAAGAACTTAATACAGTATCCAGCATAAGTGAATATGTAGGAATATAGGTAAGATAATAAAAATATATAATATATCATCACGGCATATTACCAATCGCTGGGTGAGCCAATTTGCTTTGTACACAGATGTCAGTAATAATTATGACATTTTTGTAACGTGCGGGCGTTCACCAGGCGTCACATCACGCGAATCTAGGGAACGATTCCAATCGACGGCAAATATTTTAGAATTTTAAATGTGCACAAAATTGACCCCTGTGGTGCACTCTCTACGCCAGAAATCGTCACGGCATATTACCCATTGCTGGGTCTGAAAATCAGCGGGCGTTTACTAGGTGTCACCTTACGAGCACATATTGCTGGCGTGGAGAGTGCACCACAGGGGTAATTTTTGTGCCATTTAAAATTCGAAATATTTGGCGTCGGTCGGGATCGAACCCGGTATTTAAATTTAATTTTAAGTATTTACATGTATAAAAATTAAATGAAACGGGAGGTATTGTGTTGGCCACATCAGATTTTTTTGTGTGAAAATTTGTTCCATGGTGTAACCTGCCGCTCACTGAGGAATGGTCTGGGTTCCGTGGCAGTTGGTAAAAGAAGACACCACAATTACTTCAAATATGATATAATTTAATAACTAATAACAACACTTACGTGAACAAAATATTGTTACATTTAAAGTTACAATTATAATTCAGTGTGTGTGGCAAGGTAGCAAACTAAAAAATGGCCACTGGTTAATCACTTTCTCCACACGTTTTCTTCCTCGTTAGTTTTGAAGGCTGGATTCCTTCGCCAGAATTTGGCGTCTTCCAGCACCAATATAGTGGACTTTTTGGAGTCCGGTCCATTTCTAGGTTGACTGTTGGGTCTGCTTCTTTCGAAACGTCTGGGACGTTCTTGAGCCTTCGATCTTAGATATTTCCTCACCAATCGTCGGCCTCTCTCTGCTCACACACTGATATAAAATATTTAATTTTATAAATAACTACTGGAGGGACATATCACAATGGGATACTTTCTAATTATACAAGGACCATTTCAAAATAATATTGAGACATAATAATTCTGCTTTAAGCATCTCCATTTCCATATTATCTTCTGCAATATGCAATTCGTTATTTTATCGCTCCCGGTACATCGAGCCGTTAGTTTTCATTTTCCCTATGCCCCTATGTAGCGGGAGTACGACCGACGCAGGCAAATTAAATTCGGTGGCGGGCAGATTATGCACCCACACACCAGGACTGAGAGAAAACAATGAGACCAGAGCTCTCCCAGCCGCAGAACACATTTGTTATTATTAATTCATGGTGAAAGAACCTCCAAAGTTATTTTAATTAAACCCCAACACAGAGGAAAGTTTTTAATTGTCATCGTTGAGATGATGAAATAAAAATAGAATAGGATTGAGAAAACAAAACTTTAAATACGGAATGTTTCAAAAGTTGATATACTAATATACGTTGTTAATTATTGTAAAATAATATAAATGTAAAGTTTATTTTTGTTTTATACAGCATTTCTCATTTTCATAATAAAATACATCAAACAAAAATAGCATATACAGGTGACTCTAAAAAAACGGGCCATTCAAAATAATCATCATTACCGATATATATGTACAAATCACATCCAGCAATGGGTAATATGCCGTGATGATATATTTATTATGAAAAAGAGTTTTATTTTAAATATTATTTTATAATCGAATGCTCCCCTTCAATGTACTCCCCCCCTCGCCACACCGTTCCATTCATTTTTTCCATTGGTCAAAGCAATGTTGGAAGTATTCTTTTGTATGAGCGTTTAGGAGCTCCGCCGATTTTCGCTTCACCTCTTCCATCGACTCAAACCGGGTTTCTTTTAAGGCAGACTTGATCTTCGGAAACAGAATAAAGTCACAGGGTGCTAAATTAGGCGAGTACGGTGCGTGTTCGAGCACTGGAGTGCCTCTAGCGGCTAAATGATGCTTCACAGACTGCGCGTTATGGGCAGGTGCGTTGTCCTGGTGAAAAATCCACAACTCCGGCCGTTTCTTACAAACTCGTTAGTAAGTTTGGTTTACAGTTTGACCCTCCGGAACCCATTCAGTCATCACGGTGCCGTTGATGTCGAAAAAAATGCATGGCTTTAAATAGACCTGGACGTTGGTCATCTTTGGTTCTCTCTCGGCCTTCAGAAAACCGTTTATACCATTGGAAAACACGCGCACGAGATAGAGAATTCTCACCATAGGCCTCTTTCAACAACTTATAGCACTCAGTCGGAGTTTTTTTTAATTTAACGAGAAATTTCACATTGATCCGTTGCTCGTGTTTTTGGTCACACATTGTTACCGGCACGAGAAAAAAACACGTTCGTTTCTAACCTCTATAGAAAAAATACTACTATGGCGACAAAAACGTGTTATCGTACCGGAATAGTAGACACTTCCAGCTATCCAACGCTGCATTCGTTTCCCCCCCTTCCCCTCTAGGACGCCTTCTGCGCGCGCAGTCTTGTTATTTAATAGCCAGACCTCGTATATCGCCTGGTAACGAGTCGTAACGATACATAATTTTTTAGTAGAATATGCCTTTAAATGTTCTATCCATATAGAACATTCATTCTGCTATTATTCTGCACTATTTTAGTAGTCGAAAGAAATTTGTAGAAATTGTAAACCTGTCGAATTATTTATGAGCTTGACTCGTACATAGACCAGAATAAAAATAATAGTCAAATACATAAAATAGTTGTAGGCAACATATACACCTATCACACAATTTGTTCTTTTTGTTGATTGTCCTTCCATCCTACTTCCTTTGTAATGAATTTACAAAATCCCTCTTAATTTTTTTAACGAACTTACAATATCGTATTTAAAAATCCCTGGAGGACACAATTAGAATCCTTTTAAATTTCTTTCTGAAATCTTAGGAAAGTTTATAAAGAAAACAAAGTTCTAATTGAGTGACCGAGCTTTGTAGCTGGTTCTTTTACAAACCTTGGATCCTCACCTTCCACCGTTTCTGAATTTGTTCGTGTTCATGTCCTTCACAAATTAATTAACTCGGGATATTTTTTGTAATTTCATTCGACAGAATTTAAAGAGCGAAAAAAGAAGTTCAATATTGATAGAAGCTTTGCAAATGAACATCTTTCTTTTTGGAAAAAGAAATTCATTTAAATACTGCTTCAATTATACGAAATAGAAAACTGTTGAGAAATGAAAGAAATATTTCAAGATGTGGATGGTATATTTCTATACTTTTTCCCGGAAAACCGGAGTACCGGAGTACTTGTGAATTTCTCCAGCGGAGAATCGAATCCGGGAGTCCGCGACTTCAGGGATGTTAGTCTTCATACGTATATTATTTATACACCCTGGTTTCTACTGTAGATTTGAGTACATTGTTGTAGTTATTTTTGCTTTCCACATACATATGTCTTTGTTCCTTTATTTTCTATATCTGCCACATAAATTTCTCGGCTTGTTCGTAGTTCATTCTTATACGTTATTTATATTTTACCTTTTTCAGTATTCTACTTTGTATCGTTTTAACTCATTATCTCCACCTATTGTACAAGATTTTTAATATTTAATATTTCTTTACAATAGGGTCATTTCACATTTTCTAATTATTTTTTTCTTGAAAGAATAGGTCAAATTAAATATGTAGGTGTATGTTTTACACCTTACAAGTGTTTAGAATCAGAGATATGATTTTTTAAAAGTTGTCTTTAATTTCAAATATTTGGACGCTGACGTCACGGCTATACGTCACGGCTTGGCGGATGCGGCAGAAGCTCTCTTCCGGTTGTATTTAGAACTATGATTGGGTTATCAATTGTCAGTTTGATTTTGTGACAGTAACATATTGTATGTATGCATGTATGTATGTATGTTTGTATGTATGTATGTATGTGTGTATGTGTGTGTGTGTATGTGTGTGTGTGTGTATGTGTATGCGTGTGTGTGGATCCTGTTTACGCTCTAACTCAAATACTATCATTCAGAATGTTTTAAACCATGTATTTCTACCTTATTCGAATATAGAAAGAACTGATTAGATTTTGGTGGCAATCAGATAACCGGAAATGGAAGTTTACTTGAAGCTCAAGATAGTTTTTCTTCAAAAAATATCTTTAACTGTATTTTTTTCTCAATTTGTTATTATAAAAATTAAAGACTATTCCATTTTCTACAAGTTTGATTTGATACTTTTTCTTATTGTATGGATAAATTTATAAAGTAATATAAAAATTGTACACATAGGTAAATGGCGGGAAGTACTGTGTTGGTCACATTAGGTTTTTTTTTTTATTGAAATTACGTTATGTAATGAAATTGAATCAAATATATTTTTAAATTTGTATTTGGATGAAGGATGTACTCTATTCTCGAATAAAGTAATATTGGAAGTAAGTATACTTCAATCTAAAATGTCAGATTCCCAATTTATGTGCTCAAAGCGGTTCAAAGCGACAAAGTATCCCATTCGTACGTCTAAATAAGAAGGTATATAAATTTCTTGTTCCATTTTTTGGTTAACAGCTTTTATGGGCCTAAATCCTGCAGTTATTGCTGTTTCATACCTCTGAGGGATTTACGAAGATTCCTTATTTTTCTTTCTTTCGCCATCCCTCTTCTTTACATAATACTAGAGGGACGTATCCTCGATCCGAAAAACGACATTAAATATTTCATGACACGTGGTTACGGCGCGCCACAGCTGGAACTAAAAATTTAGCAGGGAGTTTTTGCGTGGGAGGGGGAGGACAATTTGTCAAAAGCACGTTAGTGGAATCCAAACCAGTTTTATTCGAGTAGCCTATGACATTCATATGATGCATACGGTGCTGTTTCCAATGTGCATTGTTACTGCATTCCAGACAAATGAATGTACGATCATGGATAGCTTGATTACTACACAGTTATTCATAAAACAAGGCAAATCGAATTGCACACCAGTGGTTTTTTCATGGATTAAAAACAGGATTATTTTACGGCACCATACAATAGAAATACGATGAATGTGGCTTTGAAGTATTTAGGATATCGTAAAACTAGGACACCGAACGATATATTTATTTTGTTTTGGTAAACTCCCTCAACCTAATAGCATACAAAGTATTAAGGCAAATATTGAAAGAAGCTTTCAGAACTCAAAATAATGAAATAAAAACAATATTTAGGATTAGTTGCTGTTGCTGAACATGCCATTCATAATTACATGGAATTGTTTTCAAAAGCACGAAGATTTTAGCAAAAAAAATAACTGGATGAGAAGACTAATTAGAGAAGCCATCGGAATCAAGAAATCCTCAAATAACGTTAATTTAAATATAGGTTATGAGCTTAATAAGTCGAGGTTACCTCTTTCTGTTTTTAACTTTATGTGTTTTTTATGTAACTTTTGATCTATATTACCCTCTTTCTATAAACTTGTTGTCTTGACTACATACACTTTGTTATTTACTATTTACCTGATGAAGACGTCGTTAAATAAAAATATACAGAACTAATCCCAAATATTGTTTTTATTAATATTAATAATATTTAAATTACACTTGGCAAAGTTCACAAAATTTCAGTCTCTGAATCAACCTCTCGGTCATTTATCAGAGACTGGCCCACTCAACCAGAACCACAGACGCGTTTCGCTCTTATTGGAGCTCTTCAGTGTGGTGTACTGACGCCTCTTTCGAGGCACTGAGACTAGTTGAGCGGGCAGATGATAAACATCTCACAAAGATATTTTGTGAACTTTGCCAAGTGTAATTTAAATATTATTAATATTATTCAGAGCAGTTCACCAAGTGTCGCATTTGTACTTTGTACATTGTACAGTTTTCTATTATATTCTGCTAGCTAAGTTCGCGGTTTTTCTGATAGATGGCTCTGCATGTATTTAGTTACCTCTGCAGGCCTGATATCTTTGTGAGATGAGAATGTTGAGATAGATGTTGGTGACGACACGGAAAGAGAGATGAAGAATATATTGGAAGAAAAATGAATAGCTTAGTTGTAAAAGGTTGAAGAAACAGAGAAAGACTAAAGATAAGATGGAAGGACTGTATTGCGGAAGACATGAAAGAAAAGGAACTGAATAAGGACGATACGCAAAACAGAAATGAGTGGAAGAAGAAAATAAAAAATAACGAATGGGAAAAGCTAAAGATGAAGAAGATGTCAATGTCAAGTGCAATTTGCATAGTTTGCTTATGAATAATTTTAATGGAAATATCGAATCTTTTGCAAGAAAATTTATAAATGGAATTTGTAGATAATACACAGGATTGACGAAAAATAATGTGCTGGCTACATCAGATTTTTACTACATAAGTACTCATTACTTTTGCATGCCACTGTAGATTAAACTAATATAAACTCGTACATAAATTGTTTCAATGTTCAAGGGTCCACTCTATGTAAATATGCTTCTCAATGTAAAGAAACATATCATCGCCATCTTAAATACAATAATCATGATTACAGTACGCTAAATTAAGCGTTCTTTCCACCCCTATACATAATTATATCTGAGTTACAAGCCCGCTAACAATACCACAAAGTCATCTATGTGTAAAACATTTAGTTGGCTATGACACAATGCTTGCTAGGGTTAATTTAGACGGAAGCTATTGTGCGGCTCCCTAGTAACGCTACGATGGTACGGCCTGGCTACCGATAACCTGGACCACGACTCTAGTCACAGATAATATTGTAGATAAAGTGCGAATTAATTTACTTGTGAATTACCAAGGATTGTGTTTCGATCACAATAGTGAATAGAGATATCTGCACAGGAATTTAATACAGTTTGACTGAAGGTGAAATACCGAAGAGCTTAGGGAATTGTTACGTATTAAAACTTTACTGAATGTGGTTTTAGTGTTACATATTTGTTGTTGGTATGAGTCCAGCGTAAATAAAGATCATGAATTTGTTTTACTATTTCGCGCTTACAAAGTTTAACCTTGTACAACTGTACTTAAGAATTTTTACCTTTCGTCACCTTTAGGTAAGGAAGATGTCTTTGGGAAAAAAATTAATGATGAGTTTTTAGTGAATAAGCATGTTTTAGGGTTATTTATACATCATATTCAATAAATATAGAGTTAACACACATATTTTAACGACGCAGCAGTAAACCGTTAAGGCAATTGACAGAAACGAACAAAAGTAAAATACTTTAGTCTTGTGGCATTGTAGTTTTATTAGAATAAAATAAAACTTTTGAAATGTATTTGTCAAGAACATCAAATAAAATGACTTCTTCTTATTGGGTTTTAGAGAAGATTCATCTTTCTCATGTGTATTTGAGATCAAGTATTCTGCGCACAACTGACGACCACCAACTGTCTCAATCTTGTGATACAGTGCGGGATTGACAGAAAACATTGCAACAATAAAATCCCTACGTGGTATCCGAATGACACAGTTTGATTTGTGGTGGCAGGATGACAGCTGCTCACCCGACAAAAGAGACTAAAGAAACAATAAAAAATCGGCGACAGTTGAACAGAAAAAAGAGAAATTGTTAATATTGAAGAATTCTAGAAAATTTAGAAAACATCGCTTTGTGAAATATATAGGTGATATTGAAAATCGAGTCGCTTAAATTATTTATTTATAATTTTAATTTTCTTGATATTTATGTAAACTAGGCTTAGGGGCTCACAAATCATGGTATTTGGGATAATAATGGAAGCGATATTAACTTTCATATTTCAAATAGGACACCTATATATTTTTATATATTTGGAATCTTCATAAAAGTACGAATTCAACGATATCATAGAAGTGTATTTTTATTGAGAAAATTATGAATAATTAATCTGGTAAGCCATACCTGGTATACAGTAATTTTGAAAGATGTCCGATCAAGATAAACTAAGAATTGTATAAATTCAGATTTTTGTTCCGCCCATTATGACAAATTCAAAAGTGCTGTTTGCTTAGTTTTTATGAGGGTACATAAGATACTACTGTTATTTTATTATTATAAAAATATGTTACAATAAAAGCATTCAAAATTCAAAAATAAGTCAATTGGTAAGTTTATTAGCAAATATAAAACCATGTGAAAAATAAGATAATGACACAATGTTAGTGTCAGTGACTCTGACAGAAAATAACTTTATTCGTACAGCTACGAAACAAGGTAATGTATCTGAATTAATAAATAAACTTACGTTACAGCGAAAGTATTATCAACAACGAGCATCGTTTTAGAGTGGAGTATCCTAAATTAGTCGAAACAATATGATTTTTTGAAAGACAAGCGTGTTACATTCATCCTTATCGCACACGCTTATAGCTTTTGCAAAGGATTGAGATAAATGTATGCCAGTTTGTTAATTCCTTCATGATACAGATAACTATGATTGGACATCTTTAAAAAAATACTGTAGGTTATTTTACAAAAATAACTTACTATTTAAACAAATAACTAATTTTTAGCGTAAAAATAAACATACAAGAACTATATTTCTTTATTTCTCAAAATATATATCACTAGAACCTTTTTATTATTTCTTGCCCCCTCACAACCAGTATAGTAGCTAAGCCACTGATCCTGAGGTAAATTAAATTACAGAAATCTGTAAAAATGAGGAAGCTACAAGCAAGAAAGTTATTTCTTTGATTATCTCAAATTAAAATATCAGACTAAAGTTGTTTTTGCTAAGAGCTCCTCCGTTTTTTTCAGTCATATTTTCAAGGTTATCGTCTGTAATTAATAATTGCTAGTTCATTGTTATAACCCTCATCTTCGTTATTAATTTACTATGCAAAAAATCCATTAACTCTCTTTTGATTCAAACTTTTGAGAAACTCCGATTTCTTGACAGGGTCTTAACTCTTAACGTTAGTTACCTAACTTCTGGTGTTACTACTATAATGAGGCATTTGTGTGAAGACAATACGTTGCGCCTATGGTTCACGCCTTGTATAATGGAGAGTTTTACACAGGAAACCACCCCAAACACCTAGCTTCTAACACAAGAATGTTAACGTACACGCTATACTGCTTATTAGTGAATCGCGCGAGTTACGAAATAGTGAGGAAGTAGTTGCCTTAATGATGATGATGTTCAGTTCCGCCATTAAAATGCTTAAACAAAGAAACTGTTAAGTTATTTACATATATTATCTTGAAGACAGTAAATTATGCTTTTATGTGCTAATAGCTCATTAAGCGCTAGGCAATAATCTGCCACTTATTTTACAATAATTTTAGTCAATAATAGTTTCATACACAATTAAGACAAAAATGAGTTTAAAATTTTATTTGCCGATTTTTTGACTACTTTTATTACTGCCCAAGCAGTAAAATATTTTTACTACCTACTACATAGCAACCGCTATATAAACGCATAGCAACCGTTCAACAAACGCATAACAACATAATTTGAAGGCGATAACTATCAAAATATGTATTAACAATAATCAATTATTACTAATTCTAAAATCAGCAAAAGAATAAAGTGTTCAACACGACATTAATCACAGATTGACAGCTTCGACAGAAACCTCTGCTCTAAAATTGATATTTTCTTAAATTATTAAAAAATCTTTCAGAACACATATTTCAATTAGAATGATACAACCTTTTTTAGTTTTATTTTTGTATATTTATATACATATACAGAAGCATGCCCTGGAAGAATTCCACCGTATAAAATTTGAAGATACAAAAATACTGGCGAGACCTACACACCTAAACAACAGATTAATTAGAGAAGCCATTGAGATTTTCAAAACCAAGACGAACAATCTCAATCATTGTGAAGGTCTAGATCTTAGTCGAGCATGGCTTCCTTGTTAAATATGTTGTAATTGTCACCTTGGTTACTTGTTGCTAATGTTTTGTTATTATTTATTTGTATTTGTTGATTTGTTGTTCATTCCTGAAGAAGGCAATAGTCAACACTGCCGATACGTCGTTATTTAAATAAATATACAGAAATAAAACTAAAAAAGGTTGTATCAATGTGCCTAATAGGTTTATGATACACGTTTCCACCGCTCTGTCAAAAATACCGGTCAAAACAATGAAAACAAAACCACAAACTCTAATATGCTGGTTAATTGTCTCATTTCTTTTGTAACGAAGTCATTTCCTAGCGACATAAACTCCGTAATTGGTTGTTGTGTGTTTTGTTAATCTTGGAACAGCGCTAGCCTCATAAATCAAGGGCAGATGGGTGGACCTTTGCTGGAACAATCCCTGTGCCTAACACGCCATTTTTACTACAATATTATGATAAACCGTTTCATATTCATTACCGCTGGCTCGTGACTCCTACTAATTAATCATTATAATCAGCCGAGTAATTTCTAGATGTGCGACGGGGTAGCTTATCTTGTAAGGTGACTCCAAGATGAGTGAACACCAAACAAAAAGGTTTCTCCAGCGGACATGATTTTGCTGGGAAAGAAACTTTTTTGCTGTTATCTTTTTATCTGAATGTGAGAATTACGTGGAGGTATTGATAAGTTTTTAGCCCGACATAGAAACAAGTATTTTTTCGGCCAAATGTAGTTTTATTTTTCAACATAGACTCCTTTTGAGTCAATATACATTTTATATCGATACTTTAACCCATCCAAAAATGAGTTGGTGTCTTGTTCTGCAAAATAAACTTCTTCAGGACATCTAACGACTCCGAAAATAATAAAAAATCTGATGTGACCAGCACAATACTAAATAAGATGAGCATGTATGAATGCAATTATGACTGCGGCCGAGGCGAAAGAAATGTGCTTAGATAGGATTGTGTGGCGAAGGATAATTGTTTCGTAATTGTTATTGTGATCCGGATGCGGTATTTCGCTACCGAATTCAGTCACTTTAATATGTTTAAGAGTAAGGATTTGCTGTATGATGTTGATGTTGTTTTTATTGTTTTCGTTTTGTGCGAACCCATTTAGTGTCACAAAATTAACCCCTGTGGTGCACTTTCCACGAGAGCAACAAGTATTCGTGAGGTGACTTTTAACACTAGAGTTACTTCCCTTATTCTTTCATTGATTTACATTTTATTGATACTGACATCTCTCAATTTGAATTACCTGAATATATTAGCAGTTTCCATGGTTAAGTTAGCATAGCTGGCTGAATTACGAAATTTATATAATTTATTATCGTTATTCTTCTTTAACTCTATATCTGTTGAATATCAAATATAAAATGCAATCAAATCGTATAGACAATAATATATTCTTTAAGTTATAATAACATTTAACTGATTTTTTCAAGAAAAACTGTTAAAATCTTCAAATGAGGGTACTTCCGGTTGATCAATTATAACCAAAATATAAACAGGTCTGCATATGGTTGTAAGGAAGAGGAATACGCAAGAATTGTAATTTTTGGAATTCTAGTATTGGAGATATCGTGCACGAAACGGCGTCCACACACACACATACATACACACACACACACATACAGACATCATTGTAAAAATAGTAAAATTGTATTATAAAGACCCTAAAACGTGCTTATTCAATGAAAACTCACCACCGAATTTTTTGACCAAAGACAATACCTTCCTTACCTAGAGGTGACGGAAGGTAAAAAGTAAAAATTTACATCTACTTTAAAAATAAAGCGATGAGGTCGTTTTTTTTACCCTCTCAAGAAATTTAAAAGCAACGTCATCTATTAAGAAAATAATTAGAAAAACAAACCGAACAGTCCTTTTTAAGCAGTAAAAATTTTCTATTTGAAGCTGTTATAGTATAATTTTATATATTACTGAAGCAAGGTAATTAATATACAAATCACATATGTATTATAATTTTTGATTAATTTCCGTGTTTTCATTTTATAGATTAGCACTTGTATTTACGTAAATTTAAATAATTCATAATCCAATGAATATTTAGAAATATCAGAAATTACATATTGATTTAAACATTAGTCTGTTTCAATAGAATTTTAAATAAATAGGATTTTGGTTTTATCCAGCTTTAAAATCAATTCAATTTGAATTTACTCTGAGAACTAAACCCGAATAATCCTCTGGTCAAATATTATTTTTATAAATTTATTCAATGACAATTTATATTTCTCAGTATTACGCGCCCATACAATAATAATATCCTATTTAATTCTTCTGCGAAACATTATAGCTTGATTCATTGTCGTAAAGTAAGGATAAAAGATATGTACAACAGTTTTGTTTCAGTAAATTCTACCACATTTCTTTAGCCCTTCGTTAGTGTTGTGGAAGAATATTACATGGTTAGTGTTGCGCGGTATATCATACTCCAAATTAAATTCACTGAGGCTGTTTAGAAGTTTGATGATTTTAAAGATCAAACATGGTTCTAGACTTACTTTTACGTCGAATAACGCAAAACAAATGGTACTCAGTAATGTTTGTTTAAGAATATATTAACATTAATTCAAAATAAGAACAATTCTTTCTCGGAGAAAACATTGATCGATTAAAAAAAACAAAAATCTGATGTGACCAGCAAAATACCTCCCGTTTAATTTAATATTTATTCATTTAAATACTTAAAATTAAACTAAATTTAAATACTGGGTTTAATCCCGTTCGACCCCAAATATTTCGAATTTTAAATGTCACGAATATATCATCATTACCCAAATCTGAGTACAAAGCAAAATGGCATACCCAGTAATGGGGTAATATATTATAATTAATATATGATACAGTAAAATTTTTGAAAGATGTCCGATCAAGGTAATCTACGAATTGTATGAATTCAGATTTTTGCTCCGCCCATTCTGACAAATTCAGTAGTGTCGTTTGCTTAGTTTTTATGAGGGTACATAAGATACTACTGTTATTTTATTATTATAAAAATGTATGTTACAATAAAAACATTCAAAAGTCAAAAATAAATCAACTGGTAAGATTATTAGAAAATGTAAAACCAAATATGTGAAAAATAAGATACAGACACAATGTCAGTGTCAGTGATACTGACAGAAAATAACGTTATTTGTACGGCTATGAATCAAGGTAATATATCTGAATTAATATATAAGCTTACGTTCAGCGAAAGTATTATCAACAACGAACATAGTTTTAAAGTGGAATGTCCTAACTTAGTCGAAACAATATCAATTTTTGAAAGACAAACGTGTTATATCCATCCTTATCGCATACGCTTATAGACAGCAGAGGAGAGAGATAAATGTATGCCAATTTGTTAATTCGTTCATAATACAAATAACCTTGATCGGACATCTTTAAATAATTTTACTGTATATTTATTTTATTTATTTATTTATTTAAATACTTACCCCCTACATATTTACTTATGCTGGAAATTGTATTAAATTCCTTTCCATATAATTATTGTTCTATTTACTATTTTGTTTATAAAACGTTACTATTATTATTTGAAATAATTAGTTTGTTAACAGTGATGCATATCTGTTTTTGATTTGAACTGTGTGCCCATGGATTTGTGTTTAAAGCGTCGGCTCCGAGATTAAAATTATAGATAATTTTATAAAGTTCTCAAATTATATACAAAAAATATTAATGCATACTTGAGCTTGAAGTAAAGTGCCATTTCCGGTTATCTGATTTACACCAAAATCTAATGGCTTCTTTCCATAGTAAAATAAGTTACAAATACAAGGTTTCAAAATTGTTGAACCATAGTATTTCAATTAGAGTGTAAAGAGAAATCACACACACACATACACACACAAATACACACACAGGCATCATCGTAAAAATGTTTAAATCGTATCCTAGGGACCTTAAAACATGCTTATTCAATAAAATGTCTCATTTTAAATAACACATATGGTCCCCACAGTTTGAAAACTAATGATTAAAAAAAATACGCTCATTAAAATAGTCTCGTTAAATTTTAATTGATTTCTAGTTTAACCGACTTCGTAGCTCATATAATTCTCGAGATAGCAATAGTAGACAAAATAAAATGAACATCTGTATATAATCCTATGACATAATAGAGTATTTCACAGTAACATCTGCATCATATTTTTCTTACATTATTATTAGTATTATTGTTAGAAAAAGCGTCTGCAGACCTGACCTAGATCTAAAATCCTAGGCATTGTTTGTGAACTATTGTTAATCAGTAAAGGAACACAACGTGTAAAAATCTATTGACTGAAAGGAACCTAAAACAAAGAAACTTGGAATCCAACAAACAACGTTTCCGCTTTCCTTTCAATCAAAGAATTTTTTTGTCTGAAGAATTTTCTAATTGGAGTTGGGCTAATTAACAACTTAATTGAAGTGTTTAATTAATTGGTCATTGAAGTGATATTTCCAGAAATTATCATCATTAAAATAAACTTTTCATTTTGAATTTGCAAGTGGTTATGAAAAGAAGAATGCGCGATGAAGAATAGTTCGCTTCTAGTTCGTATGGATGAATATTTGCGGTGTTCATTTTCTAAGTGGTGGAGAAACACTTATCTTAATTTATTTTAAGTAATTATAACTTCATCTTTCTTAATTAAAAATGAACATAGTAGAATGGAAATTGCAATTGTAACTTTAAAAACACAAACTTTACTGAGAACTCTATCTACTTAATTCCAATTCTCGTGACCAACAACTATTAAAGAAAAATACCTCAGAACTCAGCACCAAATTATTAAATATTCAGTGTAATAAATTGAACGTTTTGTTGGTCTTTGTTATACTCGTAGACTACCAACATGCATCATTAAGGCACTAATAACATTGTTACAGAAATTAATTTAACTATTACCAACTAATACGTACGGACCTACGCTCAAAATAGTTCCATCTGTTATAAAACATACTCAAATGGTGATAAATTTCTACAAAATTCTTTAGAGTAATTTAAAATATACATTCTAAACTTACAAAAACTAAATATGTTTTCAACTATTTATTAGTAAGCTTTAATTCTATTAGGCATTATATCCACAAATCATGGACAGTTTTCGTTAATTTTAAATCTAGATTTTAAGTAGGAAAGAATTTTGTCCAACATTATTTTGGAAACTACACATTCCACAACAAAAAATTATGTTGGAATTAATATTATATTATAAATAATATAATAATAGGCTGGAAGTTTATTTAATTTTATTTGACACTGACAACTGACATCAATTAGAATTTTCTTATTAAAGTAATGGTTATACCATAGCTGGCTGATTTATGAAATTTAATTTGTTTACAATTTTTTAACCCTATATCCATTGAATATGAAGTTTAATTTGAAATCAAACCGTATACAGAATATAATATTCTTTAATATTTTTAAATGTCAAAAAATGATATTTAACAGACAAAAGATAAGATGGAAGACTTGAGAGAAAAGGAACTGAATAAGAACCACAAGTAAAACAGAAATGAATGGAAAAAGAAAATAAAAATAATGATCCCTAACCAATGGGATAATCTAAAGAAAAAGAAGAAGAAGATGTCAGTGTCAAGTACAATTTGCATAGTTTGTTTATGAAATATTTTTACTAGAAATTTAGAATATTTTGCAAGAAAATTTATGTATTTTTAAAATTGTAGTGTTGGAGTTATCGTCTATAAAATAATCGTTACACATACACATCGTAAAAATAGTAAAATCGTATTCTTCGTACCCTAAAAGTACTTATTCACTAAAAAATCACCATGATTTTTTTTGTAACCTAAGACAATACCTTCCTTACCTAAAGGTGACGGAAATAAATAAAATTTAACAGATATTGATTGTCAAAAATTAATCATAAATTATTTTCATTTCATAAACTTATAATTTTAAAAAAGTAAAGTATCTGTATATTATAAAAGGTAAAGGAAAAATTTTATTGGATTTTTAAACATATTTTCAATCTTAATTCATATTTGAAAAATTACTTGGATAGGAATTTATTTTCATTTTCCAAGAATTTTAATAAAACTGGTTAATCTATCATATACATATTTAATAGAAATTTCCTCGAAATAACTATACAGAATTCAGCTCGCTATATTTACAAAATTTTAATAAAGTATTCTTTATAAAATTTTACAGAAAATTGATATATTCAAACAACCAATGTTATTTATGGATTCAATTCTATTTTATGGCCTAGAACTTTTATTTGAATCTTTTCTACCTAAAATAATTAGAGAAGTAGAAAATTATTAAAGTGCCGGTCACAACCCTGATTACTTTATTATTAACAATTATGACTATATAAGTAAATAAGGACAACATATTAATATAAAAATTGATGCAAAATCTTTGCCCAAAAATACATTTTCTGATGTCGGCAACCAATGGATCACTTGCCGACATTGATATTACGATCCGGGCTTCTTATTTTTGCATATTATTTTATTAAATTTATGCATTTTCTAATGTAATATACTATTTTTTTTTTAAATAAAATTTTATTTGCATTTTACGAAATAAAATAATAATTCATAGCGTTGTTTCGTACGCATCGAAACCGCTCAAACAAGTTAGTTTTGGTCTACATATAAGGTTCTCAGTCGCACAGAAGACGCTTTAAAGTAAACATGCATTTGATTTTGCTGTGAAATATGTATTTTGAAGTGCATATTATTGTAGTTTTAGTGCATTTATTATAATGCTCGCATATCCATTGCTTTAAATTAAAGGTATTAATTATAATTTGATGTAGTTAAGCAGTACAAACCTAATAATCTTATTTATTTATTTATTATTCTTCTGTTTACTTATAAAACTGTTCTTTTCAGATGTGGTACAGCAATCGAGTAACGTGTAAAGGACAACGGGTATGCTGTGATACTACTGATAATCATTGGACACCGAGAAATGATTTGGTAAGTCATTATAACATTTTATAAATATTATCGTGTACACAAATTCAATTGTGAGAATAACTATAAATGCGAGTATTATAAAAATATAACTATAATATATCCTCCTGTGGTTCGCTCTCTACACCAACAATGTGTGCCCATGAGGTAACGGCTGGTAAATACCCTCACGGTACGAATTTGTCATCATCAATGTCGATATGTACGTTTGTAAATAGTATACAAAGCAGATTGACACATCCAACAATGGATAATATACTGAGATTTATTATTATTATTATTTGGATAGGTGATTCAGTCCTTGGTTAAAATGTTATTTATTTAAATCAATACCGACGTTTCGGTCTCAGTTAGACCATCCTCAGAGTTCTGGAAAACATCAACGGGGTTGCCCCGTTGATGTTACCCGTCGGGGTACAAATATCATGCTCTACAAATTTTAAAGAACTAGTCACTTACATGTTTAAAATGTTTTTATATAATAATGAATTGTACATGGTGAAATACTACAAAAATTTAATAAAATAAATACGTATTGTACCTTACTCCTTCCAATACAAGAACCAACCCTTCGTCAGTTTTATAATGAACTCTGATAAGAATGTACGTATTATTTATATTTTTATAGTTTGACGACATATACAACCTCCTACTTTTTAAATATTTTAATTATGTACAATTCATTATTTTTCAACAATCTAAAAACATTTTAAACTTGTGAGTGACCAGTTCCTTAAAATTTGTAGAGCATATTTGTACTCCATTGATATTTTCCAGAACCCTGGGGATGGTCTAATTGAGACCGAAACGTCGGTATTGTTTTAAATAAATAATATTTTAACCAAGGACTGAATCTCCATTATTTCACTTCTCCAAATCATCCTCAACAGTCGATTAAAACTTATTGCAACATTATTATTATTATTGATAAATTACCCAACGAAAAGTTTTCATAAGTATATTGATAGTAATACGGGTATTATGACACTTATGTAAACTATACACCCAGCTTAAATCAGCTTGGAGACTAATGTTGTTTCTTTGCTTATTGGTTGACCCTTGTATAATGAATAAAGATAGGTTATACCGAAGTTTCAGTTCGGTGTAAATGTTAATAAAACCCACTGAAGCATATTGATTCCGTTTAACTGTCCAAGTTGAGTTAAAATACATCCCAGCCCTACAATTTGTCTCTGTCAGTAGATTCAGTAGGAAGGAATAACCCGTTCTGTATCGCCGGTCGAATGTTAGCCAATCTAAATCTCTACTAATTCTACTATCACTCTAACTCCAAAATAATTATTTAACTTACTACATTTACATTGAAACATGTTTACTTTGAAATTGAAGCACTGATTGTGTTTTTACCTGATGCACAATCAAATTACGTGTTTTGTATTTGTTCGATTTGCAAATGTTCTATTTTATGTTGCACACTTGCAGTTTTTTTTCACAGACCACTTAAAAAGACATAAAAAGAGAATGTTGAACTGTTTAAATTCTAAACCAAATAATTTATAATGCTGATACAAAATGTTTGATTAATTTGAGTTAACGCTAAATAAATGTTTAATTAAAAATAATTCATAGGGTAATAGAATATTTTTTTTATAAAAATATATATGAACCTAACTTGATAGGGAAAACGTCAAACATTTGTTAATTTAACTGTTTCAATTTTCAATTCCATGGCAATCGCTATTTTTGGGGTGATGTTCCACATTTTCATACCTAGTTTCTCAGTAACAAAGTACAGTCATTTTTTTATCATGAAAGAATTAACAATTTGGCATTCATTTATCTCTTTCCTTTGCAAAGCATGTGCGATAAAGGTGGATATAACACGCTTGTCTTTCAAAAATTCGTATTGTTTTGACTAAGTTAAGACATTCCACTTTAAAACGATGCTCGTTATTGATAATACTTTGGCTGTAACGTAAGTTATTAATTCAGATACATTACCTTGATTCATAGCCGTACGAATAACGTTATATTCTCTCAGTGTCACTGACATTATGTCAGTATCTTAGTTTTCACATATTTGGTTTTACACTTGCTAATAAACGTACCAGTTGACTTATTTTTCAGTTTTGAATGATTTTATTGTAACATATTTTTATAATAATAAAATAACAGTAGTATCTTATGTACCCTCATAAAAACTAAGCAAATGACACTACTTAATTTGTCCGAATGGACGGAGCAAAATCTGAATTCATACAATTCGTAGATGACCTTGATCGGACATCTTTCAAAAATTTTACTGTATGTAATATGTAGTACGAGGTGTGTTCAAAAACTATCGCGAATTTTGAATTTTCGCGGGTTACGTATATTCGAATTTCGATCTTTTTGTGGCTTTATGTTGGTACTCATGTCTCTCACTTATGTCGACAAGCTCGGCCATTTTGAATGTTCACTTACTTGTTGACAGCTGCTTTGCTTGCACGTGTTTTGGATCGTCTTCGATTTTTACCTAATGTGCTTATTCGTTAAAAACTGACTATGAATTTTTTGACCAAGACAATATCTTTCTTATCTAAAGGCGACGGAACGTAGAAAAAAATAATTCATTTAAAATTTGTCATTGTCATAAAATGAATTATTTTTTTCTACGTTCCGTCGCCTTTAGATAAGCAAGATATTGTCTTGGTCAAAAAATTCATAGTCAGTTTTTAACGAATAAGCACAATAGGTAAAAATCGAAGACGATCCAAAACACGTGCAAGCAAAGCAGCTGTCAACAAGTAAGTGAACATTCAAAATGGCCGAGCTTGTCGACATAAGTGAGAGACATGAGTACCAACATAAAGCCACAAAAAGATCGAAATTCGAATATACGTAACCCGCGAAAATTCAAAATTCGCGATAGTTTTTGAACACACCTCGTATACTTTGGTTCACGAAAGATTACTATTCAAGGTCACTAGTTCGAAGAAAGAATACACAGTACTTTATACAACAGTCACTTAGTAACATGTTAAAAAAAAGATTATTTAACGTAAGGTTATGTAATTTATTTTCTGTGACAGATATACGTAAATGGTGACATTACTTCCTAACACACTATAAATATTAATAACGTATATTACAGATATATAATTATTTATTACACTGCCCTTTGTGTTAATGTTTACCCATTGACGTTAAACTTTACATCTAATTATTATTGCATGGTTTATGTTAAGTTCATGTTTTTGTGTTTTGCAAAAACATAGGTGAAGAATATAAATCCATGAGAGAGACATTATTTTAAAAGAAACATGATTTTCAAATAACTTACAAATTTCAATTGGTGATCTTTTTATATTAATTTCATTTAACATATCTACGTATTTATTTTTTTAAAAATTCATGAAATTGATTTCGTTTTAATTAAAAACTTACTTTACATAATATTGCGCATTACGGAATCTATTGAAAGGCCGCTCTAACGATATTAAACTGTCAAACTATTAATCATAGATGCAAAAATTACGTCAAACTATGAATATCGATTAAATTTTACTAGTTACCGCGCGTGACACTTTAATAGCATACAAAATTAACCCTAATACCAATTAGGCAATACCGGTTAAGGGAGAAAATTTGACCCCCGAGCAATTTAATAACTTGTATGGTATATTGGTGCGTCAAAGACTATCAAAAATTATATTCTTTACGAAAGACATTGGATATTATCATTGTATAAAATATATTATTTGTATAAAGCATTTTTACCTCTCGCCAAGAGAGGTATTGGATCCATGCTAAAAATCGCACATCCAAATTTTAATCAATTAACACGTTCCCCGTTTTAACATTTTTACGATGTTGTCTGTGTTATATATATATATATATATATATATATATATATATATATATATATATATATATAAATAAATAAATAAATAAATATTTCATCACGGCATATTACCCATTGCTGGGTGTGCCAATCTGCTTTGTACAGATATCGGTAATGATGGAATATTTGTACCGTGCGGGCGCTTACCAGGCGTCACCTCACGGGCACCCATAGCTGGCGTGGAGAGTGCACCACAGGGGTCAATTTTGTGCCATTAAAATTCGATGTAATTTTTGGCGTCGGTCGGGATCGAACCCGGGTTCCCAGATTCGCGACCAGACACTCAGGCACACGGCCACGAGACCCCATATATATATATATATATATATATATATATATATATATATATATATATATATTGGAAGGACGACTTCTCAAAAGCTATATGACTTTTAATATTTGTGTAACTGCATATTTTTCAATCGGACATTAATGGGAAGAGTTGAAAAGGTTTTGGTAGCAATTGGACAACCGGAAGTAGCAGATTCTTAAAAAAATTCTACATATTATATTTTGAAACTTTTTGTTCTTGCAAATATTAAATAAAATTAAGTTCTCTATCTGATACATTTAAATATTTTATATCGCTTATTGATTTAGAGAAAATATAATATATAAAATAATCTGTTGTAATAAATCTTACTGCCCAATTGAAAAATTAAATTGTCAGCATCAGAAATCCGGAGACATTATTATTTAAGACTTTTTCTGGGAAGTACATACAGGGTGTTAATAAAAAAACTTTACACACTTTAGCAGGTGATAGTAGAGATGAAAACAAGAAAAAAAATCTAATACACTTAGGTCCAATACTCATTGGTTTTTAGAAAATTTATGTATGGAATTTGTACATAATACACAGGATTGACGGAAGGTATTGTGCTGGCCACATCAGGTGTTTACGATCAATTGTAAACAAAGTTGCAGCCGTCGTCGAAGAGACTCACGCACTTGATCGTAAACACCTAGAGTCCTTAGTTGCTAAATCTGATGTGGCCAGCACAATACCTTCCGTCAATCCTGTGTATTATGTACAAATTCCATACATAAATTTTCTAAAAACCAATGAGTATTGGACCTAAGTGTATTAGAATTTTTTTCTTGTTTTCATCTCTACTATCACCTGCTAAAGTGTGTAAAGTTTTTTTATTAACACCCTTTATATTATATTATTTCTTATTGTATTAATAGTTACATATTTAAAATTATAGGTATATTACATATACCCTTCAGAAATACTGCCAATCCCGACAATGATTTGGAAAAATCTTGAAAAATTAGAAGAGTAGGACAAAATTTCTTCATAGAATGAATTTAAAATTAAAAAATTTAAATGTAAAGAATAGATATAAATAGATTTTTTTAGTGTACAGTGTAGGTATATAAGAAATGTTAAAAATAATAGGGCTTGAGCAATTATGTGACAAGCAGATATGGGGCCCGTGTCAGAATGATAGCTAGTAATTATGTACATAGATGTCAAATATCATAATTTTTCATTCTAAATTTAGTGATTTTCCAATTCCATGTGGTTTATTTTCGTCGACAAGTAAATTCCACAGTCCTGGTGACAAATTAACTACGCAAAATTTGAAAATCTTGAAATTTTGAATGCAAAATTATGACATTTGACATCTATATTGTCATTCTGACCCAGACCCCCATATCTGCTTGTCAAAGCTAACAAAGTCACATGCTTCCATGCAGAAACAGACGTAAATAAATTTAACTACACACTATAGTATTATAGTATTGGCTACCTAGAGCTTTAAACAAAATAAATAAAAATAAACTCCGTCAGTGGTACGGTGTCATAAACATAAATGATGCTTTTATAAATTTTATATCTCTCTATGTTTATCTCCATGTGTTTAAACAAAAATACTATTGGATATCCCGGTAAGTGGATTAAGTTTCAATTTTGTGCAGCAAAGTCCCACAAAGTAAACAACTAGTGAAGGAGAATGCACTTCAGTGTAATACTAGTTCTATTCTCTAGTTTAAGTTTCAAAGAGACGTGATGCTCCTGATTAAACATAAATTTTTTTCTCGCGTTCCGCAGCTATCATAAAAAGAAATGCTCAGGAGATTCTAATCATGATTTTATAATGCTATTATTAAACTCTACTCTAAAAGAAAATATTTTTTGCTGGAAGCATTATTTATTTGAAATTATTACAAATAAAATGAACAATGAAAATGACGAATCGTCGTAAAAATAGTTAAAATCCGCTTACCAGTAATGGTCCACAACTCCTTGAGGCACTCTTCCCTGGATCGCTGGACATCCCTACGGTCCCCTAAGTGGCTGGCGGGACCTGGTGATCCTTTGCTGGAAGCTACAGCGCCGCCCTCCACCAGCTCAAAGAGGACGGCGCCCAGGAGTGCGTAGGCCACGACTAAGACTGCGAGGCCTGCGTGGGAACATGCGTGCACGCATAACCAAGCCCAACATTCCTTGCGGGCGGGTTCCTCCGGCGTCTCGGGCCTGGAGGCCATCTGGAAGAAGATAGATGAAAATAAAGATTAATAATGGTTAAAATTTGAAATAATATTATCTCGAAAACGATATTATGTTTAAAAATTTAGAATCAGCGCTAAATATATAAGTATTAGAATTTCGAAATTTTAAAATATTTTTGAAAAAATGTGTGTACCTATTTGGATTTTGAAGGATATAATTCCATATTAGGAAACGACTTTATTTCATGTACTCTTATACGTGGACGAATATGCGTACTGGAAGATGGTAGATAATATAAAAAAAACATTCTACATTTTTACCGGATATTAGAAAATAAACAATAGGGTATTGAAGAATATGTTATAAAAACACTTTTATATAAAATAAAGATATTCTATAACACAAAATGTATAAGTACTTACTAATAAAGGCTGACATATAAACTTAGGATTTTTACCTTTCGTCACCTTTAGGTAAGGAAAGTATTGTCTTGGGCCTAAAAATTCGATGATGAGTTTTTAGTGATTAAGCATGTTTTAGGGTCCCTACAATACGATTTTATTATTTTTACGATGATGTCTGTATGTGTGTGTGACAAAAATTTCGGATCGCATAACTTCAATACCACAATTCCAAAAATTATAATTATTTCGTATTCCTTGAGTTGAGAACAATTGATTAGATTCTGGTAATAATTGGTCAACCGGAAGTATCCTCATTTGAAGATTTTAACAGTTAAATATGATTTATTTATTGTTCTAAGTGTTTTTTTTTTCGGGTGGGTTTTTTTGGGTCGTGATATAACATTTTGTAAGTTAACTCATGAATATATCAATATTCCTCATAAATGATCTAGTTTTTTAAAACATAGGTATTAATATCAAATAATAGTTATATTGTTCATATCATTCAAATAATGTAATGAATTTATCCCGAAGCAAGCTTAATTGGTAACATCAATATGAAATATTTGAAATGTTCCACCATTTACCATTTTATTATTTAACAAATAGTCGGTACTTTATTGTCTATGTAGTAAAATTAATTATATTTACTTACACTATTTAACAATACAGATACTGTTTACAATTTCAAAATGAGTACGAAACAGGATGCTAAAAATGTGTAAAAAAATCGAGGGTATATACAGCGTGTAGCAGTGGTCATTATTTTCTTTATTATTAAAGTTACAGAAAAATACTATAGAACAAAGTTGTATGAGACTAAAGGACACATCCCATAATAGAAGAAAATGTATGTTACAATATGTAATCATTTTATATCCTTACATAATAAAAATATTGAGAAAAATAAAATAAATTTTATTGTTATAAATATTTTTTAGGAGGCTATGCATGAAAAACAATTGAGATTTTATTAAAATGAAACAAATATTGTGTGCTATCTGCAACAATAGGATTTATGCACTAAATAATTCAAATTGACAGATATCAATTTTTGTTATTCATACCATGTATAAAAAATAAAAATGATTTAAATTTTTATTTGAATTTATTTCCTTGCAAAATATGTTTATATTATATTTTTATGAGTAATTCTAAAAATAAAGAAATTAGCATATATGAATACAACATGGAATATACTGATTTGAGTTATAATGTTAATATTAACCTCGTTAAAATAATAAAAATACTACTTCTTCCGTCCTCAAAGAGCAGCGTTTCAAATGTTTTCATATTTGCATTTAATGATGATATGAAGTGCAATCTGTTTATTTGCGCAGCCATAATAAAAAGACCTTTTCTCTTTCTCATTATTTTTAATTTTTCCCAAATTAATGAATACATTATAATTTTTAATTTTTCGTTTGTAGTAAATTATATGAAATTGTGAATTGCGTTTTTTATTTCAGCAAATATTTTGGTAATTATATTTTCATTTCGTATTCCTTTTAATTTTACAAATTATTCTTATTTTATAATATAAAAATGCGACAAACTTAAGTACTTTACCATTCGTCAATTATTTTTTTAATTCACTAGCAAATAAACAGTTACATATATTTGCAGTTATGGAGTTAATAATGACAGTTTAAAAAGTAAAATAAATGATCCATGTTTTAATTTGTTACTATGGTAGAGTAGGTACCCCATTAAAGTAAAATATAAAAATCTGTTGTGGCCAGCACAAAACCTCTCGCCACTTTCGTCTTTGGTTACATAAGTATACGGCGCGAGCAGTCATGTGACATTGTTGGCCTTGACATGCAGTTATGGGGTCCCGTGTCAAATGTCAGAATTTTTCATTATTTTTCTTTAAGATTTTCTAAATTCACGTAGTTATTTGTCACCAGGAGTGTGAAATTTATTTGTCGAGGAAAATAAACCACATGGAATTGGAAAATCACTAAATTTAGAATGAAAAATTACGATATTTTGACATCTATGTACATAATTACTAGCTGTCATTATGGCACGAGGCCTCATATCTGCTCGTCAAGGCCAACAAAGTAAGATGACTGCTCGTGCCCTATTGTATTTAACGTTTCTTGTATACCTACACAGTATGAATAAATTTTGTCCTACTCTTCTAATTTTTAGAAATGTTTCCAATTCATTGTCGAGGTTGACAATATTTTTAAAGGGTATATGTAATATACCTATAATTTGAAATATTTAACTATTAATACAATACGAAATAATATAATGTATGTACTTTCCAGAAATCTTCAGTAATATCTCGGAATTTTTGACACTGATATTTATCTCTCAGTTAAAAACATTTTCATTTCCAATTGGTTTCCATGACATTATTTGGGCTGTGATATTCATTACAACAGATTATTATATACCTTATATTTCTTTATATCTAAATCTATAAAAGATTTAATAAAATATTAATATATATCAGATAGAGAATTTACTCTTCTTTAATACAACCAAGAACCAAAATTATCAAAATTTAATATTTAGAAGATTTTTTTTAATAATCTGCTACTTTCGGTTGTCCAATTATTACCAAAACCTTTTCAGTTCTTCCCAGTAATATCCAATTGAGGAATAAGTAGTTAAATAGATATTAAGTATTATAGTTTTTGAGAAATCAGACACACACACACATACACAGACATCGTCGTAAAAATATTAAAATCGGATTGTAGGGACCTTAAACCATACTTATTGATTAAAATTTGGATATTCGATTTTTAACATGAATCCAGTACCTCTGTTAGTGAGAGATAATAAACTAAAACGGTAATGTTTTGTTTTTCTATAATTAATATGGTAATGAATAAAGTAAAAATTAAACAAAAGTTATTTGATATTAACCGGAGTAATAACCACAAAATCAACAGCGCGTAACGCATACAATATTCAAAAAGGACATAAAGTACGATAAAGCAAATAAAAAAGAAATAAACGCAGATAAATGGAATATACACCGTAATATCTGTTTACATGTATCTATAATTAATCACCCCTCGGTCTGTTCTGTTCAGGTTTAATATTCCAAAGAAAATATCACGTGCAAATGTTGCTGTAAACAGAGTCTAGTTACAATAGACCACTTTTTATTATGTGTAAGCGACACAATGTGAATACCTGTTTTTATTGCTAAATAAATATCAACCTTTCTTTTTCATTTTGTGTTTATTTTTCAATTCAATTTAATTCAAAAATGAAAACATAAATTGTGCTGGGTTTAGGAAGAAAGGGTGATAAATATTTGATTTATTTTTTTAATTAAGTTTGAAAATATGATTTTTAATTTGAACATAGCCTTTGTTTTTATTTCGTATTATTTAATTATATTATTTTTTAACTTTCTTGTAGGTATGTGAATATGGTACAAAATTCGCAAAATTCTTTTCATGTTTTTCAAATAATTAATTTTTAATCTTTTTATTTTTGTCTCTTTACTTAAGTACAGTTCAGTGTTACACCATTGCACTATTTATGTTGTCGTTCATGAAAAAATCATATTCTGCAATTTTGCCGTTTACGCGATACCCCTAAAATTTTGTTCAACGATAACAGTTAATATTTTTGGGAGGTCTGTACTATACAATTAACGCTGTAGACCTACTCATTTTTTAGAATTGTAATTTCTTCAATACTTTCAGGATATGTCTGGGAAAAATTTAGAACAATTATTTCTGTCACTTTCCGTAAACAATGATTTAGTGAAGCCTGAGATGAAGTACGGTGTCTGTCTTTGCCAATTATTTCTGGTAACATTGATACAATTTTTTAATTAAACCATTCGGTGTGGTATTAAATCAACTAGTATCTTACAGTTATCATTTTTGTAATTCGTCTAATATTATTTTTAAAATGTCGTTATAATATTTACTAATTTTATGAATGTAAATAATATTGCTCCCTTTAGGATTTTGTTTTTGAAACAAAGAAATGCTTAATTACAATAATGAGAATGTGATTCCAAGAAATAAAATGACCAATCACACAAAATACGAGTAGCTATTTGTATATTAAGAGCGCAAAATAGGACATTGTCGATTGACAGATTCTCAAATCGACAATGTCCATTTGCGCTCGAAACACACACAAGATTTTTTTTATAGTCGCCACAGTGGTGTCCTCCACCACAACAAAAAATAATAAAATGTACACTTTGTACTTACACTACTATTCAATTAATAAGGATTATTATAAAGAAAAAACGTCTTTTATATTAATTTTAATTTATCGTTATTTCCCATTCTTCTTGACCTATTGCTTCAATCTAATCTAAACATTTTATACTTTCATTTTTGTAAATGAATGCCCTATTTTATTTTCACAATAGTGTAACAATTTTTTTTTGGTTATGTAATATACTGACAGGGCAGTTATATGTCAGATTGATCTGTAAAGGTGGTAAATATGTCACCACAGTGCCATTAGTTCCTGACTAAACGTTTCCATTAAGAATGTAGACAAGTGACATTTCTCAACTTTGTATAGTTAGAAATTTGGACAGCGAGCGTTTTTTCTACTTTGTCGCTCTAGAGCGGCAAAGTGACATTTTGCGTTGACAAAAGAGAGCGCAAGTTTTTGATTACAATAAAGAAAATTTGATTACAATAATATATTAGTAATTACACAAAAATAAATTAAATTGTTGTTGAATTAAGACGGAAAACTAATATCATACTATAAGTAGAGCGATTTAAGCAGCAGTGGCTACTTAGAGTAATACAAACTTGTAGTTTCTGGATATTGTTGATTTTATATCATTTCTGATTAAATGAATTATTTTTCTTACAGTCACTCCATCCATCTTTACATACATACATACATACATAAAATCACGCGTGTCCCACTTAGTGGGTTCGCGCAAACCCGATAACAATAAGAACAACATCAACATCATACAACAAATCCTTACTCTTAAACATATTAAAGTGACCAATTTTCGGTAGCGAAATACCGCATCCGGATCACAATAATAGTTAGGAAACAATCATCCTTCGCCACACATTCCTATCTAAGCAGACTTCTTTCGCCTCGGCCACACTCATAATTCATACATGCTCTTCTTCTCTTCACACTTGGAAACTCTCTCTATTTAAACACCCTACCAATCACATCCATCCACTTACATACTGGTCGGCCACGCAATCGAAAATCCTCAACTTCACCAAGATATATACGCTTAACAAGCCGTTCACTCGCCATTCTCTCCACATGCCCAAACCATCTCAACTGACTCACACCAACTCTCTTAATCACATTGTTCCTAACCATACATTCTTCATACACCAAATTATTCCTCACGCGATCCCGTCTGACATACCCACATACACCACGTAAATACCTCATTTCCACGGCAGTCACTCTCTTTTTATGCTTCCCCGTCTATGCCCAGCTTTCGCTTCCATACATCAAAGCAGGCACTAGCACTCCATTATATACACTCAACCGAGCATCCCTTGATACGATAACATCTGTTAAAATAATTTTTAATTATCACGACAGTCTTCTGATTGACAGGTAGTAGTACTTAAAATTGTTTTTTGTTGCTACTAATTATTACTACTAAATTTCTCTTTTATTAGGTACTACTAAGTTATACTTCTACTAATTTTACTTTATGAGCGCAAACAATTTAATAGTGAGTAGTTGCAATAATTAGTAGTGCTACTTATATTTAGTAAAAGGTTATGAACTTGGCTCATTATATTTATGAGGCACTAGTTCATAAACAAATGGTTTGTACGAAATTGTCTTTGATAAACGTTCGTTATAACTTTACAGAATAAAGAAATTAAGCAATGCTTACGAATTTTGTTGGAGAACGAATGATCGGTTCACGTACGTTCGACCAAAAGTTAGAGAATAGGGCAAATCGTTTACGAACGATTTTCGTTCTTCAACGTTCAACTAGTCGAAGAAATTTGGACAAATATCTAACCAATTCAGTAGGTTTTATTTGTAAACCGATCAACATATTAAGTGAAAATGTAAACCATTCTAACGTATATATGAAACCAAGTTTAAAATTTATTAATTATTAAAAAAATCAATTTTAAATTAATACTTTCGTGTTCGAATAAAATTTTCATTGGAAGAAACTCCATACAATATAATATTCTTTCGTACCTTCTGCTACACAGAAGTGAAAATCTCTCGTGACATATCCAATCACAATTTCACAAACTTTTCCATTTTCACAAAAATTTCCCCCACCCTTGATTCATATCTAAGAATGGCACTGTATTCCATTAATATACCTATACAATCACTGGATTGGAAATTGAAAAACAAATGTCAGTGGCAGTCACGCACGCTCGTCAACCGTTTCCCCGCGATCGGCGTCTGTTTTCCGGGGAAAACAGCCTGTCGACCAGCTTTTCCGGTAGGCGCACGATGACTGACGATCGCGAAAAGCGTGGAAAGCTTGGAAAGCTGCGCATGAGCAGAACTTGATGGGAATTTCTAAAGTTGCAAAGTGGGAAAATGGGAAAGTCGTATTTTCACATTTATATAATTTTGGGAGAGACATTTTCCTGTTGTAAATGTAGTGAAAAATAGAAGATTAAAATACTGATTTATGAGGGATAATAAAGAGATAAGAACAAGATTTTAATTTAGTTCTATAGCCATTAAATTGCCGTTGCAAGCATTAAATTGCTGAGACTGTATATTTCGATTGAATCTAATGTTCCGTGGTTCAAATCTATACCTGCGTAAATTAATAAAAGATATAGCATTTGTTTTTATTATTTAACGTGAATATAGAATAAACATATATTATAAATATTCTGTAGTATACGTAAGATTCAGATTTTGGTGGCACGCCAGTGGGTTAGAAGCGCAGGCAAGAACACTTGACATTCCTATATGCAATGACACCCCCGACCCTTGGAAGGGCAGGCTAGTTGTGTAGTGACCACAGTTTCTGGTGGATCTGTGTGTGATAGTGTCCATAAGAAAAGATAAGCAGTTTGCTGTAATCAAAAGTGAGTGGTAAATCTCACGGTTGTTCTGATTACAGTACAGGTATGGCGCAAAGGTGTGGATCGCCAGTTGCTTGATTGTTATGTTGTACACTATTTGTGTATTTGATGCGCATGATATATATGAAATATACATTTGTATTATTGGTTTGTAGCCGCAAACATATGTAGTATTCTCCTATTATCCGAAGGGTTGTCTGGGACAACCCTGGGTCCTTAGAGTCGTGTACTCTAAAGGTGGCTAGCGTCCATAGGAGGGAAACGCCAAGTGAGAGGCTGAGGTCCCTCGCAACGGGTCTGCGACCCAACATGTCTGAGACATGTATTGGTGGCTATGGTACGGCTGAGTTCCATGAAAGGTCTGAAGACCTACGTGCGAGCGTAAGCTAAGCTCTCATAGGTCTGGGACGGACCTTATACCTTTATTGGTGCTCTCTTGGGATTGGTCGAATTTGAAATTTATGTTTGGAAATATAAAATATAGTTATATTTTATATTTCAAATTTCTAAATTTGTAAATCGTTCATAAACCATCGTAGGCGTTTTAAGTGTGTTTATATTTTAAAATCTAAATTATAAATTGTAAATTCGTAAATTAAATTCATTATAAACTAACCCTAACATTCATTGTTATACCTTCAGACTTAACTTTTCATATAAAAATAATTTATATAAAAGTATCTGTACTCGCCAGTATTTTCTCAAGATAATTCCGAAATATGAACCTCTCTTATTATGAATAAGAACTATCCCTTCGCGAATGAATTTTCTCTGTGTATATATGCAAATTTAGATTTACGTTGGAAATGAACCACATCGCATAAATTATCGATAATGTATTATAGAACCACCAGTTATTTAGAAAATGAATTTGCTTTAATGCATCTAAAATATTCAGAAACTTCGCAAAAATAACTTGGAAATATTACAACCCTCTCATTAATTTTCAGTGAGAGAGACCGATTATTAAAACATGAAACTGGATACATATAAATGAATAGGTACTGAATTTGGTATCTCATATTTATATTTCGAGATAGCGTGGAGAATTTTCTCTAAAATTTATTGTGACAAGTGTTCGGTGGGATTATACCGGGTGTCTAATTTTTTCATGGGCTATAAGAAATACAATGATAAAATTTTCATATGGCTGTATATTTTACCGTATTCATTTTAGAACCAAAGTATAAATACAAAAAAATTGTTGTGACCAGCACAATACCTTCCGTCAATCCTAAGTAATATATATAAATTCCAAACATAAATTTTCTTACAAAATATTCTAAATTTCCAGCAAAATTATTTCATATATATTAACAATTTTCATAGCATAGCTGGCTGATTTATAAAATTTAATTTCTTTAAAATTCTTTAACTCTGTATCTATTGAATATGAAGTATAAAAAGTAATCAAATCGTATAGAGAATAATATATTCTTTAAGTTATAATATAGCAAACGAATGTTATGTCTATGGGAATGTCAAAAAATGCTTAAAATTGTCTTTGAAATTGCCGGTACTGTATTTGCTGTAAGTAATTATAACTCTGAAAATGCCTGTGTGGTTAGGTGATCTTATTGCATCATAAGGTCTCGTTTTCTATCCATCCGCATGTGGTAGCAATGTTTGTATACTGTATGCCAACACTAACGATATAAATTCTATTTTACTCTGTAAATTGTTACGTAGTTGAAATGATTTTAATCTCAGACGTCCCGCAGACTCAATCGCGAGTATAATATAACAAGCAGACCAAAATGCACTACCTACCAAGGACTAAGTCACTTTGGGGGTAATTCAACCCTTTCTGAATCTCCCTCTTGTAGAGGTGGCAAAGTTGAAACATATTTTATAAATGACTTTTATAATATTTTTGCATAAGAAAGAGAATAATATGTATATCTGCCTATTTTTAAGTTCTTCAAGTGGTAGACAATATAAAAGGAAACATGATATATTTTTATCGGATATTACAAAAGAGATAAAATAGAATTGAAGAATATATTGTAAAAACATGAGACACTTTTATATAAAATAATACAAAATGTATAAGTATCTCCGAGTTGATCCCTACATCATTAATTTCTGTTACAAGAATTGCTAAACTTCTATCTAGCATCTTTGTCGTACACACATAACATGAGACTTCTATTCGACAGGAAATAGCGGATTCTTAAAAAAAAATCTAAATATTATTTTTTGAAAATTTTTGTTCTTGTTAGTATTAAAGTAGAGTAAATTCTCCATCTGAAAGATATAAATATTTTATTAAATCTTTTATAGATTTAAAGATAAAGAAATATAAGGTATATTATAATAATCTGTTGTAATAAATCTCACAGCCCAAATAATGTCATGGAAACCAATTGAAAACTGAAATGCTGAGAGGTAAATGTCAGTGTCAAAAATCCATTACTGAATATTTTTTCTGGGAAGTACATGCACTATATTATTTCGTATTATATTAATAGTTAAATATTTAAAATTATAGGTATATTACATATATCCTTCACAAATACTGTCAATCCCGACAATGAATTGGAAACATTTCGAAAAGTTAGAAGTGTAGGACAAAATTTCTTCATAGAATGAATTTAAAATCTAAATATAAAGAATGAATGAAAGTAGAATTTTTGGTTAGAGTGTAGGTACTTTGTTGATCTTGACAAGCAGATATGGGTGTCCGTGTCAGAATGATAGCTAGTAATTATGTACATAGATGTCAAATATCATAATTTTTCATTCTAAATATAGTGATTTTCCAATTTCATGTGGTTTATTTTTCTCAAGTAAATTCCACACTCCTGGTGACAAATTAACTACGTGAATTTAGAAAATCTTGAAGTTTTTAAAGAAAAATTCTGACATTTGACATCTAATTATCATTCTGAAACGGGCCCCCATATCTGCTTGTCAAGGCCAACAATGTCACATGACTGCTCGCGCCCTATACTTATACTTATGTAACCAAAAACGGTGGCAAGAGGTATTTTGCTGGCCACAATAGATTTTTATCTGGATAACAATTCAATTCAATCTTCAATAGTAAAATTCCAAAAGTTATAATTTACATTGTAGAAATAGTCTTTCCATTTCGCTTCTCAATTTAATTTGGCAGTTTGTTTATTACTCCGCCTCGTGTATTATTGGCAAAAAAGTGTAATATAGAGAGTAATAATAATAATAGGAGTCGATGCTTGAAATTGAAATTTGAAATAGCTGTTCCGACTCCTGAGCTGTTAAAAGCCAACTCACGTGAACGAGATTATTGAGTTGTGAACCTAGTTGAAATGCCGGTATATTGAAATACACCAAAGCCAATTTCGTTGCTCTTTCAAGCCTTTATACTTCACGTTTTAAATAAAAAACAGCGACAGTTTTTACTCAACGTTATAAATCATCTATAAATCAAAACTTCAAAAGGAGAGGTTGTATCGATGGAAATAATAGCATTATGTAAGTAAATGGATGAAGATTTTATGAATGATCATTTGACATTATCATTTGTTAACTAAAAGTGCAGCCATGTTTACAATCAAATATGAGGCGCTGTGGATCCCGAATATTTTAGACTATCACAACTGGACTTTTATAACATCAGATCTCAAAATTACCCGGTTTCAAAAATATACCTATATATTTTAACTTTGAATTTATAAGATATCTCGTTATTAAATAAAATTGACTTTTGGACTCCATTATCTTTATTAATTAACAAAAACACAAATTGTCACAACGTTTCGGTAGCTGATATCTGCTGCCGTCATCAGGTGAACTGATACTAATTAATTCCTAATATTCCGAGTCTTATATCCAGTGTTATGAGGGTGGTCAAGCGTGGTTGGGAGTTCAAGTGTATCTGGTGATTCATGATTGGTTGTTGTCTCCTGTGCAATGGACTGTGGCGGTTCTTCATGGTTCCCTGGTTACAATCTTCAATGAGGTGTTTTGAGAAATGATCTTCTTCCAAAGTGGTTTGATTTCTACACTGGCATGGCTGAAGACCTTTTCCCGGTTTATCATGATGTACGCGGCCTCTTTAAACTTTCGTTTGAAAGTATAATCCTCTTTGGAGATGATTTCCGCGTTGTCCCATAAAATTCTATGATGGTTTTGCCATGCGTGGTCTGCAATTCCGGATTTCGATGTGTCTCCTCTTATTGTATGCCGTTTGTGTTCCATATCAGCTACCGAAACGTTGTAACAATTTGTGTTTTTGTTAATTAATAAAGATAATGGAAGTCCAAAAGTCAATTTTATTTAATACCTGTATATTGTCAGATACTTGTCAGTAACTAATTTATGTATACGCATTAAAAATATCAGATACATCTTGCAAACTTGTCCAAAATTATCAGCTAGAACAAAATGCTCGCAGTTAAAAGAGACGACTTAAGTTAAATTTGAATTCGAAATCCTTCTGGCTAATTCTAATAGTGATAACATCTCCATTTGACAATACTGTCATAAGCTCGCAATGCTGCGACGCTCTCTATGCATAATGCAAGTGTGCATAGACGCCTAGCGTCGCATCGTACCGACGCTGACAAGGGATTTATTCCAGGGACCCATACAAGAACGGTTATTACTTCGCAGCTCTAATAGAATTTGCCAGAAGTCGCCCTACTCTACACTGTATTATAATGTGAGATAATATACATTTGGTTTAGAGAAATAGACAATACATTAACAGGAAATACTCGTAGCGTACTATAATACTCTGTTGGCATAATTTCGATATGCGTTTCGAAATTAAATAGTCCTTGGTAATACCACGCATATGTATAATTGCGAAGAATTTTTTCATTATTCTGTTATTGTCTAGAATAATCTAAATATTAATATGTTTTTATAGTACATTCCACTATAGTGAATACCGCATTGTAGAGATGCGTGGAACGGTTTGCGAAATAAAATAAAATAACGTTGCAAGGGAAATGAATAATAAAGACACTAATACACTCTTGCTATTACAATAATTTACTTTTTAAGTAATAAAATAAAATATCTCTGACTCAACTTGTATTATCGTATATTATTAGCTTTCAACTTGAAAATATGAAAACTATACTTATTAATATAAATAAAGAAATTCGTCTTCACAAAAAAAAATTGTTGTGAGCAGCACAATAAACAAAATAAACCACATGGAATTGGAATATCACTAAATTTAGAATGACAAATTATGGTATTTGACATCTAAGTACATAATTACTAACTATCATTCTGACACGGACCCTCATAGATATCTGCTTGTCAAGCCCAACAAAGTGACATGACTGCTCGCGCCCTATTGTATTTAACATTGCTTGTATAACTATACTACACCAAAAATTCTATTCACATCTATTACTTATATTTAGATTGTTTAATTTTAAATTCATTCTATAAAGAAATTTTGTCCTACTCTTCTAATTTTTCGAAATATTTCCAATTCATTGTCGGGATTGACAGTATTTTTATAGGGTATATGTAAGCACTTCACAGAAAAAAAAATCAGTAATGTCTCTGGATTTTTGACGCTGACATTTATCTGTCAGTTACAAACATTTTAATTTTGAAATGGTTTCCAAGACATTATTTGGGCTGTGAGATTTATTACAATAGCTTATTATATACCTTACATTTCTTTATCTCTAAATCTATAAAAGATATAATAGAATATTTATATGTATCAGATAGAAAATTTACTCTTCTTTATAGAATAAAGAATAAAAAAATTCAAAAAATAATATTTAAAAGTTTTTTTTTAAGAATCTGCTACTTCCGGTTGTTTAATTATTACTAAAACCTTTTCAGCTCTTCCGTAGGTCTTTAGTCTTATAGAAATTGAGGAATCGTACCTCCAATATCCACACACATTCACACACACACACACACACACACACACACACACACATCATCGTAAAAATATTAAAATCGGATTGTAGGGGCCTTTAAACGTGCTTATTCATTATAATATGGATATGCGATTCTTAGCATGAATCCAGTACCTCTCTTAGCGAGAGGTAAAAAGGGACAATAAACGAATTAAAAGTAAAATTACAACAAGTATGGCATAATATTGAACCTGATGAGTGTGTAAAATTAGTTGATACAATGCCTAACGAATTAAAGCCGTTATAGTGAATAAAGGAGACGCAACGCAATATCAAAATAGTGGCCGAACTTAGTTTAGTTTAAAGCCTAATTGTTATCGAAACTATTTTGTTTTTAATTTAAGCTGAAATTGTATATTGTCATTAAGGTACTTTAGTATCGATATCTGAACTTTTGATGACTATTTTTGTGCACTTTAGTGACGATTTCAAATATATATATTTTTAATTCCTCTAATGTAATAATTCTTCGGCAATATCATTTATTTGTAAACATGAAACCAAGAAAATCTTTTTAATTCTTGTTAAAGTAAAAATTGTCAATTTGAAATTCATTTGACGTAATTCTCGTGATTTCGTCGGATGTCGGATAGTCGGATACAGGTGAACGGGTGTAATCCGTATTAACAAATGGCGCGTCCGGAATGTCGGAAGGTTATGACAGCAATCTGCGCTCCCTCGAGAAATTTCAGAATCTCACTCGTATTACAGAATTAAAGTCCGCCAATCTTGTTCGCCTTACGACGAAATTATAAGCTAAAGGGCTGCCTTAATCAGCCCCCGGGCCGGCGCCCATAGCCTGTTTTCCAAAATACCTACAATAACTTTTTTAATAACACCAACGGTCGCGTAACAAGATGGTAATCAATGCTTTAAAGTAAATGAATTTAAGGGAGAAGAGGATGCTATTTGTGTCAATAGATCTTGCTCTTAAGTTTTTTTCTTTGATATAATTCTCTTTATGTTTGACGAGAGTCGTTTCAAACTTGTTATCTTGTTACTTTTGTTATTTTCTTCAATCTAGGTTAGAGTATTCTAGACAAGATTTCTTTGTCTTTTGCACAATACACTACAGTTACAGTACTCTCTAGATTAAAATAAAAAATACAATTTAAATTTTAAATAAATCTGTTGTGGTCATCGAAATACCTCTCGCCCTTTACATTGTGGGAAGTATTTAACATTTCTTGTACACACAAAAAATTCTAATTATATCTATGCTTTATACTTAGATATTTCTTATAATTTTATTTATTATATGAGCAAGTTTTCTCGTACTCTTCTAAATGTTGGAGGTTCGTCCAAATCATTGACGGGATTGGCGGTAAATTTAAATATATAATTAATAATACAATAAGAAATATTAAATATCGTTCCCAGAAAAAGCCTTCAGTTACTATCTCTGAATTTTTGACACTGACATTAGTGACATTTATCTGTCAATTACAGACGTTTTAATTTCTCAACTGGTTACCATGGAGATGTTTAGGCTGTGAGATTTACTACAACAGATTATTTTATATTTCTATATCTTTAAATCCATAGAAGATATAATAATTTTTTAGATAGAAAATTATATATTTTTTAATATTTGTAATAACATAAATTTTCAAAAATAATATTTAGAATTTTTAAAAAAAATACCAGAGCCTATACAACTCTTCCCATTTCTGTTAGATTGAGGCATTGAGGAATCCGTAGTTACACAGGTCTTTAGTCTTATATAATTTGAGAAATCGTACGTCCAACATCCACACTTATTCACACACACACAGCCAGTGAGAGACGTCATCATAAAAATGGTATAATCTGATTCTAAGGACCTTAAAACGTAGGTACTTAATAAAATCTGGATATGCGATTTTTAGCATGAATCCAATACCTCTCTTAGAGAGAGGTAAAAAAAGATACTAATGTAGCGAACATATGACCTTGCATCAATTTTATGTATACCGGGACTTTATTTTATCAGTAAACATAAGGTATGTTATTATCATAGTTACAGTATAAAATGGTTGACAGCAATGTATTAAAGCATTTATTTAATAAGTAAACATATGTATAATTAACATAGACTAAAATAAATATTAAATTATGAATTAAAGAAACGAGAAATATTTATTTATGTTTATTCAATTAACAACTATATTAATTTAGTGAGGAATTTTTATTTTAACTTATCAAATACTCAAAATTGGCACCACTAACTTCCAAACAATATCCTAAACGATTATAAAAAAATTAATAGCATTCGTTATTTGCTGGGGAGTTATATTTTGTGAAGCTGCACTAATTCTGTTTTTTAATTGTTCAATGTTCATTCTCTCATCATTGTACTTACTTTTTAAGTGTCCCCAAAGAAAAAAAAAATAATTTGGCGCAAGCTATAAATATTATAGATTTTTTGAATTGGTGCTAGCAGGGTGTGGGTCGATTTTTAAATGTAGCCGCAAATACATCTGAAACAAGTCTTAGGCTTATATTTGAATTATACCTGTTATAATCTACAATTTTATATAAAAAAAAACATTTTGAAATGTGACAGTTTGACGAGTCTGACAACTATTCCCTATATTTACTCATAAAATAAACGCTTCAATACATTGCTGTTATTTTGTAACTATGGTAATGAAACTACTCTATGCTTACTGATAAAATAAACTCTCTGTATAAAATTTTTTCGGGTCTAACAATAAAAATATAAGCAATGGTGGCCCATTTAAAATGAACACCCTGTATTTGTAATTTAAACTGACGGTTGGTACGTGTATAATTATAGAGCTGTCGATTTGAAATAAGTTAAATGGTAAAAAACCAAATGATATATTCCTTTCTTAATAGAAATTTATATCTCCTCTTTAAGTTGAATTTAAAGCCAATAATCTTCCCTCCTGGCAAATTATTACAAATGAAAACGTTTTCTTTCTTCTTTCTTTCCATTGGATGTAATCGGCCGGTTTCGCAAACAAATTGTTTTCATTTGCTGAGGTGTTCAACCTAGAAGGTTCCTTTCCTTGCCAGACTTGCCTGCTTTTTAATAATTCCGGTGGTGATAACTTACTGCTTAATCTGCTCCTGTGAGAACAGGCACGGCTGAAGGGGGATGAATTTTTTATTAGGTTCTTTGTAGGGGGTATTTCGGAGAAATATGAACGCTACGATTATTCCATTGTCAAGAGATATTGCATGTTATAATGAATAAATAATCAGGGTTTTTATCCTTTGTTAGGTAGGCCCGCTTTCCTCGAATTTTGATATAGTAGGCTACTTACCTTAGGTTTTACCTTCCGTCACCTCTAGGTAAGGAAGGTATTGTCTTTAGTCAGAAAATTCGGTGGTGAGTTTTCATTGAATAAGCACGTTTTAGGGTCTTTACAATACGATTTTACTATTTTTACGATGATGTCTGTATGTGTGTGTGTATGTGACCGCGGTTTCAGCCGCGATAACTCCAATACTAGAATTCCAAAAATTACAATTCGTGCGTATTCCTCTTCCTTACAACCATATGCAGACTTGATTAGATTTTGGTTATAATTGGTCAACCGGAAGTATCCTTATTTGAAGATTTTTAACAGTTTTATTTTTAGAAAGTCTCGACTATTAATAACTATTCTAAAATGTTCAACAGAAATAGCGGTAATGTTTTTAAAGTTTAGGGAAATTGTATATTTTTTATCTGTATAATTTTGTAAATGCTCGTACATATGTAAATTGAATTTAAATTGTAACATTAGTTTCAAAATAATGACAACTATTTTGCATTAATGCTACAATTTTGCACATATGTATGTATGGTCGTAAATCCGTAACTACATAAATTGTTCCATAGCTACCAACAGTATCGTAAAAAGTAAAATTACAGATTAACAAAAATTGCAAATGTGCGTACATATTTACGATTCCGTAGTAACAAATGTTACAATAGGGCTGTTACAAGAAATTTATTTGCGCTCTAAATATTCAATTTTAAAAAATATATTTGAAATTGAAAATATCCATTAGATATTTTACAATTAATTATTGCACTAGGTTTTCTATTTTTTTTTTCATTTTTTAATATGTTAATCTATACATAAAAATATTAGACCCTTATTTTATATTTGCGCCGAAAAGTTTCTAATACGCTAGAAAAAATATATACAGTAAAATTTTTGAAAGATGTCCGATCAGGGGCATCTGTATCACGAACGAATTAACAAATAGGCATACATTTATCTCTTTATTTTGCAAAGGCTGTAAGACTGTGTGATAAGGATGGATATAACACGCTTGTCTTTCAAAAATTCATATTGTTTCGACTAAGTTAGGACATTCCATTTGTAAACGATGCTCGTTGTTGAATTCAGATACATTACCTGGATTCATAGCCGTACGTATAACGTTATATTCTGTCAGAGTCACTGACACTGACATTGTGTCAATATCTTATTTTTAACATATTTGGTTTTACATTTGCTTATAAACTTACTAATTGACTTATTTTTGAATTTTGAATGCTTTTCCTGTAATATATATTTTTATAATAATAAAATAACAGTAGTATCTTACGTACCCTCATAAAAACTAAGCAAACGACACTACTGAATTTGTCATGATGGGCGGAGCAAACGTCTGAATTCATACAATTCGTAGACAACCTTGATCGGACATCTTTCAAAAATTTTACTGTAAATAAATGTATCAAAATTTCATTCTAATATCCAATAAGTATTTTTTAAAAGCCGTAGCCATGGAAACCCTATTTGTGTAATATTTTGAAAAAAGTAGGTACGTGATTTGATTCAGAATGTGACGTGAAAGTTCATAAAGCTTAACACGTTAAAAACAATCGTCCACGTATATTATATATAGGGTGGTGACCACCGGCACAGCCGAACATAGGACATTAACATGTAAAATCAGACTTTCCTATTTTCCTGCTTCCTTAATTATTTTAGCTAAAAAGAGCTTCAAATAAAAGTTGTAGAGCATAAAATTCGGTATCCGTATCAATAAGCAAAATTAATTTTGTAACCTTGTAACGGCAGAAATCTAGGTACGAAAATGTCGAAAATCACTTGAAAAAGCAGTAGCCATGGAATTGAGACAAAATAAATAACAAATGTTTAATGGATTATCTGTCATGTTCCGATAATTTATTTTTGTTAGGTATTATTTCCAATTTCTGTTCCAGTTAACAATTATCTGTTAATTTAAATTAATATTTGTTCACTTGAACAAAAATTACATATAAAAATAAATTAACCTAACTTTACAGATAAATTATAAGCATTTATTAATTTGTTGTTTCATTTCCACGGCTATAGCTATTTCCTAATTTCTGCCGTTACAAGGCACACAAAATTAATTTTGTTTATTGATTCAGATGTTTTTTTACCTAAAATAATTAGAAAAGCAGGAAATTACGAATGTTTGATTTTACATGTTAAAGTCCTATGTTCGGCTGTGCTGGTCACCATCCTGTATAAATAGCATGGGTGATAGATAAACTGTTTTCCTATTGGCTATGAATGACATGCTGTATATAATTTGACGTCACAGAAGTGGGGGTTGTTTCTCATGACTGTTTCATGCGTGAATCTTTTTATTTAATTATTTACGAAAAAACAACAAATTATTATCATTTTTTATTTATATAATACTTTTCAAAAAATTTGTTGTGGCCAGCACAATACCTCTCGCCACTTCCCTTTTTGGTTACATAAGTATAGGGCGCGAACAGTCATGTTACATTGTTGGCCTTGACAAGCAAATGTGGGGGCCTGTTTCAGGATGATAATTAGTAATTATGTACATGGATGTCAATTGTCAATTTATCATTCAGAATTTCAAGATTTTCTAAATACACGTAGTTAATTTGTCACCAGGAGTGTGGAATTTACTTGACGAGGAAAATAAACCACATGGAATTGGAAAATCACTAAATTTAGAATGAGAAATTTTGATACTTGACATCTATATACATAATTACAAGCTATCATTCATGGGCCCCCATATCTGCTTGTCAAGGCCGACAAAATCAAATGACTGCTCGCGCCCTATTGTATTTAACATTTCTTGTATACCTTCACTCTATACCAAAAATTCTACTTACATATATCTATTCCTTATATTTAGATTGTTTAATTTTAAATTCATTTTATGAAGAAATTTTGTCCTCTTCTAATTTTTCGAAATGTTTCCAATTCATTGTCAGGATTGATAGTATTTTTGAAGGATATATGTAATATACCTATAATTTTAAATATTTAACTATTAATACATAAAGAAATAATATAATGTATGTACTTCCCAGAAAAAGTCTTCAGTAATGTCTCCGGATTTCTGACACTGACATTTATCTGTCAGTTACAAACAATTTAAATTTTCAACTATTTTCCATGGCCAATCTTTTGGCTGTAAAATTTATTATAACAGACTATTTTATATATTATATATCTTTTCTCTCTAAATCTATAAAATATATTATAAAATATTTAAATGTATCAGATAGAGAATTTAATTTTCTTTAATATTACTAAGAAAAAAAATGAAAAGAATATTATTTAGAAGATTTTTTTTCAAGAATCTCCTACTTCCGGTTGTTCAATTGTTACCAAAACCTTTTCAGATCTTCCCATGAATGTCCGATTAGGAAATACGTAGTTAAACAAATTTAAAGTCTTATAGTTTTTGAGTAATCGTCCTTCCAACATCCTACATACATACACACACACATACATCCACACACACACACACACACACACACACACACAGACATCACCGTAAAAATGTTAAAATCGGATTGTAGGGACCTTAAAACATGCTTATTCAATAAAATCTGGATATGCGATTTTTAGCATGAATCCAATACCTCTCTTAGCGAGAGGTAAAAATGCGACACAGGCTCATTTTCAAATAGCACCAAAACAATCCTTGTGGTGCACTCTCCACGACAGCTTATTCTTTACTCGTTATAAAATTTGCAGAATATTTGTCTAATCTTTTGTGGTAGTGTTTCTTAAATGATCTATCCATTTAAAAGATTTGTTAGCGACAGATTTATTTACAAAGTTGTTAACACAAAAACCTACATTTTCCAGATAAAAAATTTACATTTCTCGACATATTTTCTGCTTTCATCCAAAGCACGTAAGTGGGAAAGAAATGAAGAAATAAATCAAGCAATATATTTCTCAGGTCAAGTGCAGACGCCCTAAATAAGTGACGCTGTTTTCCTTCTGAAAATCCCTAATCCGCGTCGGGGACTTAATGAAATTTATTAATCAGTTTATGTAGGTATGAAATGAATGTAAATGTCACAGATGAAAGGATATTTATTGGAAATATTTCATTAAATTATGAAGGGTATAAAGGTTTTTAATAAATAATAAAATATGTTTTTTTAACATAAAAAGTTATTAGTCATAAAGTTTTATACTGTCACCTAATTTTATGGATAATAATTTGTATATAAATTTAATACGATATCTAATTTAAAATGTATTTAAGTTGTCACATAAAATTTAAAATATTATGCACATAAATTTTTAAATACAAATTGTATATTTTACATTTCATTAGTTCAGATTTGCCTCAAATACAAAATAAAATAATGTCTAATACAATAGTTACTAACTTATTTTATATACAAAAATTGTTTCAAATTCCCGCTGAATTTCGTTTTCTCGCTTAGAAATTAATTAAATAAATCTTTCAGAACTCACTATTCAATTAAAATGATACGAGCCCAACCCCAAATATATACGTATCCTCTGAAATAAATATATTAACAGCAATAAAAAATAAATTAGTAGATTTAAATATAATGTTATTTACTCAATTTCTCATTTAAACAATAATCTACGGGCAAATATATGATAAAAGACAAGTCCCAATTTTTTTTGTTCCAACAGTAAATAATACGCTATGTTTGAATTGAAGATAGTCTTTTGTTTTTCCTTATTTGTCATAATTATTCTATAATGTACATTATAGTTATTTTCCATTTCCGGCCACTATGATTATATTGTAATGTTAAAAGTATGAGTTATGACAGAAATAGAATTTTAAAATCGCTATATCTCCGAAACTAGGCATTTCCGGATATATGTTTATATGATTTTTTTTTGTTTTGAGATGTATTATCCACCCTTAAATTCGTGACTTCTATTTTTAACACCTAGAACAATTACTCGAAAGTTCAGCCAAACAGCATTTATTCTTACTATACTGTGACGTGCGCCCCTGAGAGAAAAGTATGCTTGCGCCGCTACTGATAGCATGTTTGCGAACAATGACGTAATCCCTTCGAAAGAACGTACCAGAGCGATGTTGAAATCCCCGCGACGCGCCGGCTAGAAAACTACGCCGTGACCCATTTCTTTTGTATACAGGTCATTGTCGCTTCAGAAGAGTTCTAGAATGATAGGGGCTGTATAAATACCGTCGGGAGAACAGCGGGAGACAGTCTCATATCTACAAGCAACCAGATATGAACTCGGTGATATAAATAAACAGTTTAACAGTTGTTAACATAAATAAATGTAGTTATATAAATAAGTGTTGTGATATAAATATTGTATAGATAAATAATCGTAGTGTTTCAGCATTTAATAATATTCTTAGTGTTTATAATTATTTAATCATAGTGTTAGTTGTTTTTATCATCTTTTAATATTTAGTCGTAATTATTCATCGTTTAATAAACGTATTCTTTTAGTTAATATATTTGTCTATGTTTTACACTTCACCCATATAAATAAAAAACGTTACAATACCAACGTTTCGGTGCAGCCGCACTTACAGTAAGATCTTGTAGATTGTTACAATTCATGTACACAAAGTACATTCGTACAAAACATTCAGTCAATTTATTAAACATCGTACTCCAACGTATGTTTCTTGAAATGTTACATATCAGGGATGATTGCAATAACATCAATGCAAGAATTGATAATCAAGGACTTAACAGCGTATGTTTTGGTGTATCGAAGGAAAAGACAAATTTCAGGCCAAACTGAGTTTCATTAATTTCCTTACATTTTATTTAAATTCCTACAACTTGCTACATTATTATTGGTGTACAGACGACCAATAGGAGTCCATATGAATGATGTCACCAGAATCCTTACACAGGATATTTCCGGCTATTTCCGTATTAATCGGTTGTCGTTTTTTAGAGCAAATTAATGTGTGTATGCTCTTTTTTGTACCATGTTTAATAAATTAACTGAATGTCTTGTACGAATGTATTTCGTGTACAAAAATTGTAACAATCTGTACTGTAAGTGTGATGTTATTTTGTAAGTATTACTTTTTTGTTGTACCTGACCTGACCCTGAAGAAGGTGCAAGGGTGTACCAAAACGTAGGTATAATAAGAATAAATGCTGTTTGACTGAACTTTCAAGTAATTGCAGTTGCAATCTGGTGATAAAAGTTTATTAGGATTTCATCTATTTAACATTTCGACGTTTCGATTCCAAATGAATCATCATCAGGGATAGTTAATGTATAGTTGAGAAACAATTCATTACAATACGAAAATTAAATAAAAAGGATGAAAATATTGTCAAAAAGTAATAAAATAAAAAGCGCGCATACATCAGAAAACACTTCAGTAAACGACATTTTCATCCTTTTATTTAATTTTCGTATTGTAACGTCGGAATGTTAAATAGATGAAATCCTAATAAACATTTTCACCAGACTGCAACTCCAATTATTTATCTTTAACCTTTACATCATACAAACAGTCAAGAAATACCCAAGAAATTTTCAAGTAATTGTTAACATCTTATTTTTAAGAAAATCTTATCTACCATTGCGAAAATATGTTGCCAAAGTAATCTACATTTAAAAATAACTTACTAACCAGTTTCCTAAGCTGTCTGCTGTCCGTATAAAGAAGTAATAATGAAGGAATAAAGAATAATAATGTAAGAAACTGCCAGGCTTTAGTTCGCGACAGACAGAATCCACATATAAGTAGTTCATTTACTCAATTCTCCTAGAGATTTTCAGGATCACGACGGGTACTATAGGTCATAGGTCACACTAAGGATTTTGTTACACTGTTCACTATGTTCTACCTCCTCAAGGACTAACTCAACACCGTAAAGTTTCAACAAGGAAAGGATAATGTATCACAAATAAATAAATAATACTGAAGTTATTTGTTTTATTTGTATTATTTTCAAGGACCCGTCGAACAAATGTGTTTCAAGCTACTATCTCGTTAAATCTACATTTATCTAAACCTTCACATTTGTTCCTGACAAGTTCAGTAAAATTGTGACAGAGCACAATATGTTTAAATCAATAACCCAAATACGTTGACAACTAGCCACCCAAAAAATAAAAGACAATTATAATCCATTTACTGATATATATCCTATGCAAACATCATCATAAATTTATAAATGACAGAAAAATTTCCCGATTTAATTATCTCTTTTTCCTACGAGAGGCTCATTAATTTCTCTTATCGCAATAAAATAAAAGAAAATTAAATTAACATTTTACACGGCTGTCAAAACATAAAGCTAAATATTTTTCATTTATTTCTTTTCAAGATTAACGCTTCGCTTAAATGAAACGACGTGGAACGCAAAAAACCGGAGAAAGAAAACAGGAAATGAAATGTCCAATCCAAGTATTAAAGAGAGAGATGAAAAGTTTTGATTTTTGATAAAACAAGTGTAACGGAGATTATGAGTTCACTTAAATTACTGTGTGGAAAAGAATGTCATATTCACCGGAAAGCAGAAAAGGAATTGGGACGATTATTACTTTTTTATTACTTGTTTTCCGGAATTTTTGAATGATGAAACATTGCAAGTACGACCAATGTCAGTTTTATAAATTAATAATTTAGGCTAATTATGAAAGTGTGAAAAGATAATGTCAGCCACATGGATTTGAACCATGGACCATTACTTTACCGGAGTATATTGGCACTAAAGTAATCCATTATACAGTAAAAAAATTGAAAGATGTCCGAACAAGGTCATCTACGAATTGTATGAATCAGATTTTTGCTCCGTCCATTCTGACAAAATCAGTAATGTCGTTTACTTAGTTTTTATGAGGGTACATAAGATACTACTGTTTTTTTTTATTATAAAAATATATGTTACAATAAAATCATTTAAATTTCAAAAATAAATCAAGTGGTAAGTTTATTAGCAAATGTAAAACCAAATACGTGAAAAATAAGATACTGACACAATGTCAGTGTCAGTGATACTGACAGAAAATAACTTTATTTGTACGGCTATGAATCAAGGTAATGTATCTGAATTAATATATAAGCTTACGTTACAGCGAAAGTATTATCAACAACGAGCATCGTTTTAAAGTGGAATGCCCTAACTTGGTCGAAATAATATGAATTTTTGAAAGACAAACGTGTTATATCCATCCTAACGTACATTCCATATATCTTTATTTCCACTTTATATGTTTTTCTATAAAATGTCATCAGATAATATTCTAAGAAATATATTATTATTTAGATAAACTTATTACTCTGGACAACTCCAAAAACCTGTAAAACTTAACAAAAACCTCTAAAATTGTTCAAAACTTTAAAACGTCGAACGCGAATACAGAATAAAATAAATATAAAACAAAGAGTCATAACCATAGCAACCGAACAAGATATTTGATATACCGCGCTAATATGCGGCTAAATAGTGACTCGTCGAAAGCCGTGCGGAATTATTTCATGTGGCGTACGGAATTATTCCACACGGTTTGTTGGAATAATATTAATTCCAACAAAAATTGTAGTTGTGGAATGTGTAGTTTCCGAAATAGTGTTGGAGAAAATAAATCCATCTCATATTCTTTAAAGATCATTGAATAATTTGACAGAAATAAATTTAAAATTACAAATCAACAAAGCATATCTTTTGAATATTTCGCCTTCTGCTTTGCAAGAAGTTTTCTATGGAAACTACCTCTTCTCTGATCGTTTATGTGCACTGAAATTAGATTTGGTGTTTGAAAGGCTGTAAATTCAGCAATTGTTGGTGTGGATCTGCTCGCTCTCAAAACTTTCAAGAGCTTGGAAAGCTCCAAGCGCTGCTTTCTCCCGAGGCCTTACAACATTCTCTGATTTTTTCCTTTATCCCAGGATGCATTTCAACTTTTCATATTTTGAATCGCGAACGAGAAACTTTGCCAATTTTCTAGTAAGACTATTGTCTACGCATGAGAACTTAACCACGAAGAACATTTTATATTGAGTTCGGTTTTACTGATGGAAAACTATTTCTCCAACTGTCAATCAAAGATTATGAATTCTAAAGATGATTTGATTTATTTTGACAAGATAATAATTTAGGATAATTTGATCTGTATTAGAGAAACGTCAAAATTTGTCTTCTAAATAATATAAATAAATAAACAAATGTGGCGAAATTTACACAAACATCGTTTAATTCAAAGCCCAGGCATCATGATCCTAATTTGTATAGTACCTACATCCAAATAATGAGAGGAAATGTTGACACATCTTTGCGCTCGGTGATTCCTGCTAGAGTTTCACTTTCCCGCTGGTTTTCATTTGATGTTTCACGTGATTACCTTTCGTTCAAACATTCATCTAATTCTCGATCCTTTGACACTGGTCATGAGTTGTTCTCTCTCTTTCCAACGCATTCTGGATGAGTTGTTTGCTGTAGGTTCCCACGTAGATAATCCTTGGAAATGTAGAGTTTGTATTGGCGTTAAGCCGATGCCTAGCACTCACATTTTTTTACTCAATCGAGCTGTGAAATATGTCAAATGTCTACAGGTATGCGAATGTTTCAACGAGGGATTTTGGATGCGACAGAAAAGATGCTTACATTTATTTGGAACAAGGGGACAAGTATTATGAATTGTTCAAATAATTCAAATATTTGAAAATGACATTTGTTACTTCGGTTACAACATTTTTACAATGATGTCTGTGGGTGTGTATGTGTGTGTGTATGTGTGTGAGTGTGGTCACTCTAACTCAAATACTATCAACCGCAGAATTTTGAAACCTTGTATTTCGACCTTACTCTAATATGGAAAGAAGGCATTAGATTTTGGTGTAAATCGGATAACTGGAAATCGCACTTTACTAGAAGCTCAAAATAGTTTTTCTTCCAAAAATACCTTTAAATATCATTTATCGAGATTATGTTATTGTAAAAATGAAAGATTATTGAATTTTCTATGGGCATGCATTAATAATTTTTCTATATATTTTATAGATAAATTAATAAAATAATCAATTTTTATAAATCCCGGAATCTATGTTTTAAATAAATAAATAAATATTTCATCACGGCATATTACCCATTGCTGGGTGTGCCAATCTACTTCATACACAGATGTCGGTAATGATGGAATATTTGTACCGTGTTTTTGTTAGTTACAAAAATTAAATGGCGGGAGGTATTGTGTTGGTCACATCAGATTTTTTGAAATATGTATACCTGATGATTCTAACAGCATCCATATTTTCTAATTTTAGTTGATAAATAGAACTGCACTAGCCTCAAATTAATTCTTTCTTGGTGGAAATTTAATTATGAACACTTTTCTCCATTTTTACTTCACCACGAAGACATTAAGTGTAACTGCAACCCTGAGCTTTTTGTGAGCCGCCGTATATAACCTCTTTTTCTCTTGGGTCACTTGTCGCATAAAAGAAGTTCGTTCTTTTTTACTCAGCCTTCTCCCAATGGCGACTTTTAACCAGCCATTACTGTAATTATAATTAATACTAGCAGTTGCGAGTTACTCGTGGTGCAATTACCTCTTGCAAAGCTTTGACACCAGGTTTCTAAGCAGACGAGAAACTGGATTCAGATATCAGATATTGGTATTGATTTGTACCATCGAAAGAAATATAACAAATGACTTTTATTCACTTGTTAAAATTTAAAATAAAATACATATTTCTCTTAAGTAATTTGTTCATTTTATATATTTTTAGACAACCACTTCAGAAAATAATAGATATCGCGATAGTAGCCTACTTTAAAAAAGTTGAAAATATCATACACTAGTATGATATTTTCGTACCATCCTAGTGTACAGTCTGTTAAACAAAATCCTAACTCGAGGTAGTCTATGAACAGAGAAACGTATAATGTATATATCTGATTAATATTCAATTCAAAAGTCAAGTTGTCAAAATTGATCTTGAAATGTAATTTTATGGAAAAAAGACAATAATGAAGGAAACAGAATATTGCCATTCGCCGTTTTCTAATTTATTTCCATTTCAAAAAGAAAAGCTTTGATTTCTTTAAAGAACATTTTTGACTAAACCTCGTGTCCAACTGACATTCAATTAAATACTTTTAAATTAAGACAAAGGTTTCTTTGTGCATATTATACTCCGAGTTAGGTTTTTTTTCTGAACACATTGTACTAGCGCGATATAGTTATATCGCAATGATGAGACCAAATCAACATAGCTAGGCAGTTTTGCTTTGTTTGTTGCTATGGTTGACTAATTGAAAAAAAATCTGATGTGGCCAGCACATTACCTTCCGTTAATCAAGTGTATTATGTAAAAATTCCATACATAAATTTTCTTACAAAAGATTCTATATAACCAGTAAAATTATTTCATAAAGAAACTATGCAAATTGCACTTGATACGGACATCATCTTCTTCTTTAGCTTTTCTCATTCGTTAGGGGTCGCTATGTTTTATTTTCTTCTTCCACTCATTTCTGTTTTGCGTGTCGTCCTCATTTAATTCCTTTTCTCTCAAGTCTTCCGTAATACAGTCTTTCCATCTTATCTTAAATTCGTATAGATAAGAATATTCTTTGATATTTATAATAACATTAAAAATTGTTAAAATCTACAAATGAGGGTACTTCCGGTTGACCAATTATTACCAAAATCTAATCTTCAGGATGTAAACTTGAGGAATACGACAAAAATATAATGTTTGGAGTCGTGGTCTTGAAGTTATGCGATCCGAAACTTCCGTCACATACACACACAGACGCACACACACACACACACACACACACACACACACACACACACACACACACACACACACACATACGTACGTACATACATACAAACATCATCGTAAAAATGGTAAAATCGTATTATATGGACCCTAAAACGTACTTATTCACTAAAAACTCATTGTTGAATTTTTTGACCAGACATTACCTTCTTTACCTAAAGGTGACGGAAGGTAAAAAATTGTTGAAATTTGTGTCAAATCTTTTAGTACACTGGCTTGCAAAAAATCGCGTACACCTGTTTTTTGCTGTATTGAGTCGGTCTCGATTGTTAACTTGTCAGTGTCACAAGTCAGTGTCATTAGTGTCAATTAAGATGCCAAAATTATCAGAAAACGAGAAAGTTGTAATATTTTCTAAGTTAGAAGAGGGGTGATCAATCAGATCAATAGCAGAACATTAAGATTAAATAAAATACTGGACGCTGATGGAACGATGATAAATTACTAATGTTACTTCGTCCATAATTTGTTTCAGTCATAATTTTTACTTATTTATAATCCATTTAAAATAAATACTTGGTTGTTCTTTAATTTTTCTAGATTATATTTGTAATTTAGTAGTAACTTAGCACAATGAAGAACTTGCTCCACGATACCTAAAATAATGACATAACAGTGACAACGGTGACAGCTTTATTCACAGTTGGTATTAACCTATTTTAAAAAAATCGTATTTACATAGCTAAAAAAAGTAAAAACTCGGTGATTTGATTTTTAAGGTGTACGCGATTTTTTTGCAAGCCAGTGTACATACGTTATTTAGAACGTTAACCCTATATGAAAAACATAACATTATCTAAAATCCTTTTGGAATTGTTTGTTCGTAAGTAGGTAAAAGGTAAAGACTTTTCATGACGTGGTTATTTATTTTGAATTTTCCCATTACCGTTAGAGACGGCATGTATTGAATATTGAATCAGTGATACTCTGCATATTCCACCTTTGAAAAGAATCAAATCTTGTTGCACGGACGTCAGGCGAGTCTTTCTTGCTCAATAAATCAATTTCCAATATGCGAGCGAGTAAATATATGTAATATTGGTGAAATGATCCGTCACTGCAAATATGCGTGAAACGAGTCGAAAAATTTAAATAATTTATTCCTGTACAGTGTGCAAAGGGAAGGAATACATCCCTAAACGTCTGTTGCGGCATGAGATACCTACCCCCTTCGACAGGCCATTGGCGTAGCATACAATTTTTTTTAAGTGAAATCAAATAAATTGTAAGGTAGTTTTTGGTAATCACATTTAGTGGAATGCCGGGCTCATACGTGAATCTATCTCTGTGACCAATACATGTTTGGGGTGTGACTGCTACTTTGCGTTGGCGGCAATTTGAATGTTAAGCTTGATTTATAGATTGCATAGAATAGAATGGAATAGAATAGGAAATAACCGAATTTCTTATTCTATTCCTATTCCATTCGGCTTGCTCCGTTAATATTCGTGTGACTGGTGTGACTTCGTTGCTTTTTGCCCATCCCCTAACCTAAAAACTTACTGTGGACAGTTTTTCTGCAGAAATACTATATTTTTAGCAAAAACAAACAATGATATTATTTACTCGGTTCTAAATAAAATTAGTGAAAGAAAAAATAACCAATAAATTAGTTAATTTAGTGTAAAAGAGTTACAACAGTGACGTCATTCTATTCCAAACTATTCTATTTCATGCAATCTGTAAATGGACTTTTTTTTAAATAATCTTTATTGTATATAAACTTTAGTTAGTTATTACAATTATGGGGATAAGACAATTCGTCATTATATTTTTATACCTGGATTCGTTGCGGTGATGGAGATGAGATGATGAAAGGACAGTCACAAACATCCAAGCTCCTGGTGGGAATCGAACCCATGACCCCAGGATCCGAGCGGTAATGGTCGCTTTGAGCGCTGTCTAAACACGCTGCCTTAACACGCTCAGCCACCGAGGCGGCTCTATAAATGGACTTAAAAATTTCTATTCCTATTCTATTCCATTCCTTATTCTATTCTATTTCATTCTATTCTGTGCGATCTATAAATCAGGCTTTAGTGTTTTGTGGGTGAAACTAGCAAATTGACGTTGAAAAAATCAGGTTATTTATTTTTATTCGCTTAAAGTTATGTTTGATCATTTGTTTATTTAATTTTTACTGCTGCTCTGAATTTACACACCACCAAACAATGAATAGTTGTTAAAGTTTAAGTGTTCAACAAACAACCGAAAGGTACTTTCAAATTGCCGCCAACTCATTGACTGCAAAATGACAGTCAAACCCCAAACATGGATTGGCTACTGACTAAGGATCACGTGTGAGCCCGCGATGGATAGACATTAGGAAATAAGGACAGTAGGAATTTTTTGAGCAACTGTTTATGAATAAACCATACATTTGTCCTTTACGAAAGTAACAATTTTGACAGTCGTTTAATTCTTTAAAAAGGGAATTGTAATCGAAATTGAATAAAAAATATTATTAGTACTTTACAATCTGTTTTTATTTCATGTTTAAAAACCAGTGGTGCGCCTGTGTTGCACGGACTTTAGGAGGAAATCGCTGAAACTGCACGCAACCTTCCGCCTCAATGAACATTCCACTACAAGTGATTTCTAAACGAAACGGGGGAAGAGAATTTTTCTTCTACCCTCCACACGCAGCGAATTTCACAAATTATTTTTTTATTTTATAATCCCCCTACAACGTTACGCGATATATTATACAAAGCGGTTCACAAGAATTTTAAACATGGATGTTTTTTAATATTCATCATATGGGATTATTTTTTATTCAATACTCACGTTGCTAATTTACCTACATACGAGGTGTGTTCAAAAACTATCGCGAATTTTGAATTTTCGCGGGTTACGTATATTCGAATTTCGATCTTTTTGTGGCTTTATGTTGGTACTCATGTCTCTCACTTATGTCGACAAGCTCGGCCATTTTGAATGTTCACTTACTTGTTGACAGCTGCTTTGCTTGCACGTGTTTTGGATCGTCTTCGATTTTTACCTAATGTGCTTATTCGTTAAAAACTGACTATGAATTTTTTGACCAAGACAATATCTTTCTTATCTAAAGGCGACGGAACGTAGAAAAAAATAATTCATTTAAAATTTGTCATTGTCATAAAATGTTTTTATCAAAGAAGTACGAGTAGAAATGAAATAACTTCTTTGATAAAAACATTTTATGACAATGACAAATTTTAAATGAATTATTTTTTTCTACGTTCCGTCGCCTTTAGATAAGAAAGATATTGTCTTGGTCAAAAAATTCATAGTCAGTTTTTAACGAATAAGCACATTAGGTAAAAATCGAAGACGATCCAAAACACGTGCAAGCAAAGCAGCTGTCAACAAGTAAGTGAACATTCAAAATGGCCGAGCTTGTCGACATAAGTGAGAGACATGAGTACCAACATAAAGCCACAAAAAGATCGAAATTCGAATATACGTAACCCGCGAAAATTCAAAATTCGCGATAGTTTTTGAACACACCTCGTACATATATGTCAGTGAATTTTATACAGTACACAAAAATGTATGTTTTGTCAAGGTAACTTTAATAGTGTTTTTACTTCCTTGTACGTAAGTAACGGAAGTATTGTAATCGCGAAAATCGGTTTTCAGATTTCAGCGGAAATATCCATTTTGATCATCCCTGAATCCATTTTGACTAATTTCGTCGTGACGTCTGTACGTACGTACGTTCGTACGTTCGTATCTCGCATAACTGGTAAGACGTAGAAAGTTGAAATTTTGTGGACTCCTATACCATCTAGTTGTGCACCGCCCTTTCTGGTTATTACACAATTTCCAGAAGTGGCACTTTACATGAAGCCTATAATAGATTTTAATGAAAAACTGTTTTAAAATATATTCCAAAACTTTTCAAATTTGGTATACAAGACATTTATGTCAATCGAAATAACATAATAGATTTTGTTTAAAATAGGCTAACCGGAAGTGGTACATTACTTGAAGTTGTTAACAGTTTTTCTTGAATAAAATGATTTTATTTTGATTTTAGAAATAAATGCTTCAAATAAAAGTTTTAGATAATTAATTTCTGCGTCTAGCACATCAAGAATTATTAAATTAGCCCTTTTTATAAGCGAGATATGTAAATTTAAAAATTATATACTTTTTTGTTTTTGTAATAAAGCTTGCTATGGATTAGGACAAAAACATAAAAAAAATGTTCATGTCAAATTACGTTAAATACGTGCAATTTTATGATTCGTACAATAACAAATATTATATTTTTATTGTGAAATTAGTCATATTCATTGTTGTAATCAAATATTTCTTTGTTGTAATCAAAACTATCTTTAAAAAGTACCGGGTTAGATTATGGTCGCTATATATCTTACTGTTTTGAAGTTAAAATTAATATTTTGTAATTTATTTATTAAATTATTATTATTAGATTTTGACAGTTTTTCTTGAAAAAACGCTGTTAAATATTATTTTTTGACATTTAATGTTATTATAAACATTAAAGAATATTCTTTTCTACACCAATTGATTGCATTTTATATTTCATATTTAATTGATATAGAGTTAAAGAATTGTTAAGATATTAAATCTTATAAATCTGCCAGCTATGCTATAACCTTGGAAACAGCTACTATATTAAGAAAATTCAAACTGACAGATGTCAATGACAATGAAATGAAAATGAATGTGGCAGAGATTTTGAGAAAGATGTTGGGGAAGACACGGAAAAATAGGATAAGGAATGAAAGAATAAATGGCTCGAGTGTAGTAATAGAATGTTGAAGTAACAGAGGAAGACCAAAGATAATATGGAAGGACTGTGTTGCGGAAGACGACACTTTCCTAATTTATTTCGAACATATAAACTGTTACTTTATGTTAATATCATTTTTTCAGTAAATGCATTTTATATGACAAAAAAAAAATTGTTGAAATTTGGCCCAAAACTTTTAGGACAAACACTACATACAATTTCAAACAACAAAATGAGAAAGAAGCCATGACGATCAATATTTTTCTATCTATTCTTTAAAAATTTGAAATTGCTGAAATAAAAATGAAAACAAGCGTATAACGGTTACGTATCCAATCTCGCGTGTGAATGTTTCAAAAATACACTTTGTTACCCTCTTGAGATATTTTCTCTTTAAAAATATGAGTTGAGGTTCCTTTCTATTTCATATAGGGCGGTTCAAATTCAGAATTATAGTCCCTCACGTACAATTTTTCCAGATATTAAGGGCAGAACAATGTTCGTCAGGAGTGTTTCAAAAATTCGATGCTAATAGAAAACAGACATGAAATCGATGAAAAATATTTATAGTATAAGAGAATCCGTACTTATTTATAAGATGATTTTATGTTAGGGAGGAAAAACATTGGAAATGATATAAAAATATTTTGTGAGATTCATCTCTAAAAACATAAATATTTTTTTCAAGGCAGTAGGTTTTATTTATTGACCAAGATTTGGTTGCTAAAGCCGAATTTCCACAGGTCACTTGAGTGATCATCGAGGATTAATCATTCAAAATAAATTCATCATGCATCACTACAAGTGACCCTTAATACATAAATAACTAATTGAAGTTTCCAATTTGAAGTCGGTCGGAATCGAACTCGAAATAAAAAATCTGTTGTGGCCAGTACAATACCTCTCAACACTTCCGTTCGAACAGTCATGTGACATTGTTGACCTTGACAAACAGATATAGGGACCCGTTTCAGAATGATAATTAGTAATTATATACATAGATGTCAAATGTCAGAATGTCGAGGAAAATAAACAACATGGAATTGGAAAATCACTAAATTTTGAATGAAAAGTTATGATATTTGACATCTATGTACGTAATTGCTAGCTATCACTATGACACGGGCCACCATATCTGCTTGTCCAGGCCAACAAAATGACATGACTACTCGCGCCCTATTGTATTTAACATTTCTTGTATACCTACACTCTACACCAAAAATTCTACTTATATCTATTCCTAATATTCAAATTGTTTAATTTTAAATTCATACTATGAAGAAAATTTGTCCTCTTCTAATTTTTCGAAATATTTCCAATTCATTGTCGGCATTGACAGTATTTTTGAAGGGTATATGTAATATACCTATAATTTTAAATATTCAACTATTAATACAATAAGAAATAATATAATGTATATACTTCCCAGAAAAAATCTTCGGTAATGTCTCTGGAATTTTGACACTGACATTTATCTGTCAGTTATAAACTGTAAGATTTATTACAATGTATCAGATAGAGAATCTACTGTTCTTTAATTCTAGCAAGAATAAAAAATTTAAAAAAATAATATTTAAAAGATTTATTTTAAGAATCTTCTACTTGCTGTTGTCCAATTATTACCAAAACTTTTTCAGCCCTTCCTAGTAATGGCCGATTGATAAATACGTATAGTTAAACAGCTATTAAGTATTATAATTTTTTGGAAAAATCGTCCTTCCAATGTCCCACACACACACATACATACACACACACACACACACACACACACACACACACACACAGACATTATCGTAAAAATATTAAAATCGGATTGTAGGGATTTTTAGCATGAATCCAATACCTCTCTTGGCGAGAGGTAAAAACTAGTAACAACAACATCCACAAGTAATATACTAATTAGTTTCTTGTAATGAAATAGATAACATCCCTACCTAGGCATTAAATTTTCTTGAGACAACGTAGTGTAATATATGCAAACATTTCCCTAACGGTGTAATGTTATGAAGAGCAATTTCCATTGGATGAATAAAGCGGAAACAATTACTCCGGTATCAGGCATCAGCAAATAAAAGAAAGGAAAACAGAGAGTAAGGCTAAGCCATCACGGATCCTGGATGATTACATCAAGTATTCAAGATGGGATGGAATCATTTAGTAGCAGCAGCTGATGCTCGCTTATCGCTAACTGCACCAAGGGACTCATTTTTACATAATGACGCTACGGTGGTGATTTACACAAAATCACTTCCAGTTCTACATATTGAAACGGAGAAGGAACACACGAACACGCTTAAATTGATTTCACGTGATGTTCTTTTCCTACAGGTAATCCTCGGGATACAGATCCTCTAGGATCAAAACTCCTTAGAAATATTTTAGTAAAATTTTCAGAATTGCATAAAAACTGTTAACATGGAATTTTAGTTTTATACGATTTCCTACTCTTCTCGATCATTGAACTTATTTTACTTCCTTTTATGTTATATTTATAGCAACAAACAAAAAATAATTTTATTAGGCACTTTTTTTACCTCTCGCTAAGAATCGCATATCCAGATTTTAATGATTAAGCACGTTTTAAGGTCCCTACAATCCGATTTTAATATTTTTACGATGATGTCTGTGTGTGTGTGTGTGTAGAAGTATGTGAGTTGGTTGGAAGGACGATATCTCAAAAACTATAATATCTGTTTAACTACATATTTCTCAATCGGACATTATTGGGAAGCGCTGAAAAAATTTTAGTAACAATATGTTTTGATAATTTTTATTCTTGTTAGTAAAAGAAGAGTAAATTCTCTATCTGATACATATAAATATTTTATTATATCTTTTATAGATTTAGAAAAAAAGAAATATAAGTTATATAATAATCTATTGTAATAAATCTCACAGCACAAATAATGTCATGGAAACAAATTGAAAAATGAAAAAGTTTGTAATCGACAGATTAATGTTACTGTCACAAATCCAGAGACATTACTGTGGGAAGTACATACATTATATTATTTCTTATTGTATTAATAGTTAAATATTTAAAATTATAGGTATAGTACACATACCCTTCAAAAGTACTGTCAAACCCGACAATGAATTGGAAAAATTTCGATAAATTAGAAGAGTAGGACAAAATTTCTGCATAGAATGAATTTAAAATAAAAAAATCTAAATATAAAGAATAAATTCAAGTAGAATTATTTCAAATAATTTTATATTCCGTAAAAGGAATAACGATTGAGGTAGAAATAATTGTATATATCATAAATATATACATTAATACTAGTACTTTTTTATCTTTTAAAAATATATATTACACCCAATAATTTCTACAAGTTATATATCATTTTATAATATTTTATAGGTTGATGACGTGCGTCTTCTGCCTAATCATTTTCACTTTATCATTTAATTCTGAAATATCCAAAGAATACTATGTTTTATTTTCTTAATGAATGTCTTTTTTGAAAATCCTTTTAATTTTACATTTTACTGATAAAAGTAAATATGGGGTAAAATATTAACAGAATATATAAATATATTTAGAAGAATAAAAAAATATTTTCCCATTCCATTTGGGTATAATATTGAAAAACATTACCAATATTAAAATTATACTCATGAATAATTAATTACTTTATCGTAGTTGGCTTGTCGATTCTCGTATTTCATAGCGAAGATTCAGAAGCCGGCTATTGCCAATCATTAGTTATAGCTCATGCAGTAAACTCATGTCGATTTAATATCGTGATTTTTATCAAAACTGCATTGTAAATATATAAAAATGCATTTTGTAATATAATGTATCATGTGTAGAATTTAATTCTCTATCTACTGATATAAATTTCATATGGAAAAAGTGTTTGTGTTCTGGTTTATGGTCAAATAATTAGCATCATATATAGAGAAACATGTGACTGAGGTATATAAATCATTTATGAACACTTGAATAAAACTAAAATGTATATTTTTACTGTTTAACATATTTTTATTTTATTTTTACAGTGTTTGGAGACGAGCTGCCCGTTGAAATCGACAAATTATTCGAGGGAAGCAGACTACACATGCAGATAAGGTAGGAAATCTTTCATTTCCATACAAACACATGTATCTACGAGCCCAACCCCAAATGTATTCGTACCCTCTGAAATAAATATATTAACAGCAATAAAAAATATTTTTTTAGGTTACAATATTTAAACTATATTTGGGCATTTTTTTATTTTATGTCTTAATAAAGTGTACTGGATTTACATACAATGTTATTAACTAATTTTCTCATTTAAACAATAATCTACGGGCAAATATATGAGTCCCCAAATTTTTCGTTCCAACAGTAAATAATAGAATATTTGTGTTAGTATTATCTATAAAACTGAGGGTAAAGGTAACTGACAATATACTCAATTTCCATCTTAAATTTTATTACTTTAATAAAAATTATTTGCGAATTATTAAAGACAAAAACATTTGTCAATGCAGACAATGGTTTATTTGCAAATAAATTATTATTAAACCTAAGAAATTTTATTATAAGCAATGTATTCAAGTTCTATACACTCTATTAATACACCATATCAAATTTGTTGAATTGGAGTAATAATCATAGCATCCTGAAGTTTAATATATGTTTTTTAGACGGTACGAATACATTTGGGGTTGGACGCGTAGCATTCTAGCATGGCATCATAAATTTAAACAATTTACTTGCGTTTTGTTATTTTCTGCGTTTATATATTTGAAAATGGGTTCCATATTTCGAACAGCAGATAGCAGAAGGCTTAAAAGTATTGGGAATTTGGAACAGAGTAAATTTGTGACGCAGATGAAGAAATATTATTAAAAAGTAAATTAATTTAAAGCTAACCAGCAACTATGATTCATAATTTCGGTGGGAGGACCCCATTGTATAATAAATATACAAAAGGGTAATAACATATATTTCTCTACGACGCTTTAATCAACGTAAACGTTAGAACTAAGTCTATTCAATGCCTTTAAGGCAAACCCATTATTGTATAGTGAGTTTCATACAATTTTTCTACAACCTTTTTTATTTACAATATATTATTCCCTGCGCAATATATTATGTTTGTTTTATGTTATCTCGTTCTATTTTCATTTCTCTGCATTGCGAAGCCAACTATCACGTTCTGCGTTGTTGCGTGGAAATGTAATAATAACAGGTTAATTTTAATGAGTAGGCAGAGGCAGTAGAGACATAAATTACACCTCTGTCAAGAGGCCGACCGACGCACTGCGACCACTCCATGTATTCATTGTAATCGAAACGGACCTTTATGATAATAAGGGTCGACACAGAGTAGCCACTAAGAATTGCTGGATTTATATTTTAATATAGAAACAATAATTAAAAGCGAATTGAATGTAGGGAAACTTACAAACATACAGCAAGAATATTTGTTAAGGTAGTAGTTTTCTTCATATTATGTTTCGTTGTTTCACTAGTTTATTTTTTTCTGCAAAATAAGTCACTAATATTTTAATTTTTTTACATCAGCTCTTGCTTTGCCCTATGTATATACCAATTGTTTTGCATCAGTATGGAAGAGGTTAACTAACGTTAAACGGCTGACTTTCTTATTAAACGCAACTTGTCTAATAATAATTGAAACACCTTGAGTAACATGGGCGATGTCAACCCTTTCGGCCGCTGGATAGATCTAAGGGGGTGATGGTGGCCCAGAGTTTAAAGGGGGGGGGGGGGTATTGAAGGGCAATGAGTGGACGATGAGGGCTAAAAAGAGCAATAAAATAACGCTCAAAAATTTATCCGACTAAAATAATTTCAATATTTTTACCTCTCGCTATATATATAAATATAAAAACGAATGTGTTGAAACAATAAGTACAGTAATTAATTGATAAACATCAGAAATTTAGCAAGTAACTGAATCCGAAATAGCTATTTGTATTAAGAGCGCAGTGGGGTCCTCCACCATAAAAAAAAAATAAAATGTACACTTTGTACTTACACTACTACTCAATTAATAAGGATTAATGTAAAGAAAAAACGTCTTTTATATTTAATTTTAATTTATCTTTATTTCCTATTCTTCTTGACTATTGCTTCAATCTAATCTAAACATTTCATACTTTCGTTTTTGTAAATGAATGCCCTATTTTATTTTCACAATAGTGCGGCATTTTTTTGTTATGTAATATACCGACAGAGCAGTTATGTCAGATTTATTTGTAAAGATAGTAAATGTGTCACTACAGTGCCATTAGTTCCTCACTAAACGTTTCCATCAAGAATGTAGACAAGTGACATTTCTCAACATTGTATAGTTAGAAATTTGGACAGCGAGCGTTTTTTCTACTTTGTCGCGCTAGAGCGTCTGGAGACGATGCGTCCTCGTCGTTTTAGTTAATTCAGAGCGACGCATCATGCTTAGTAACTTATAAACCCAATTATAACAAACATTATTTCGATGGTAAACAGTAAACGCAAAACAACAAAACGATCAAACTTTGAATTAACGACAAAATCGTCCTCTTGTTAGTGATTAGAAAAATGACATTAACATCCCCCCCTATCAATATCTCGTCGAAAACAGGTATCCTTGGTACCCTCATCATTGCTCGGGTGATATTTCACGGTAATCCTTGAGACTTGCAACAAATCGTGCAATCAGTCTTTTCACGCACGTACTAATCCTACGTCAAGGAACACATCGTATCTAAGTCTGCTTTCAATCTACGCAGGACAAGGAGCAAGGGCACTAAAAACTCGCAACGCCTCTTCATACTAGACTGATGAAGGACTGGTAGGCGTAGGCGGTAAAGGATTAATAAGAACACAGTGTTAAGATACCAAATGGGGCAAGTTAATTCGAATATATTTAATAAGTTTAAATTTAAAATGTCATCTACCTAGTGATGAAATAAAAGACAAGCGATTATACTTTTTTGAAACAGGGGTGACAAGTTGATGATTAACTTTCAAATTTCGATGTTAATTAAATTTTAATTACAAATATTTCCAGTAAAATTGTTCGTTTTTCAGATAAAAAAATTGTAATTGCAAAAGTTTTAATAGCAGCAATAGTTGATAGAAAAAAGGTCATTTTAATTTACATTTTAATATTTTCAAAATAAAAAAACTTAGTTCTTAAAATTTGCACGATTGGTTTTTATTTACAAATTAACGATCGGTAAGTGATTGCGATTACAATAAAAAAAGCTGATGTGACCAACACAATACCTCCCGCCATTTAACTATGGGGTCTCGTTGCCGCGTACCTGGTCGCAAATTTGGGGATTCCGATTCGATCCCGATCAACGCCAAATAATTCGAATTTTAAATGGCATAAAATTAACCCTTGTGGTAAACGCCCGCACAATACAAATATATCATCAGCATTACCGAAATGTGTGTATAAATCAGATTAGCACACCCAGCAATGCATAATATATTTATTTGATTATTTATTGAATACATACCTGCATATTTACTAATGCTATTGATCTATTTACAATTTTCCTTTTAAAACGTTACTATTATTAATTGTCAGTTACATACATTTCAGCTGAACTATGTAACCATGGAGATGTGTTTAAAGCATAAGCTCCGAGATATAATTTTTATATTACTTTATAAATTTATCCATAAAATATATAGAAAAAGTTTTATTTATTTTTATAATAACACATGATATCAATGACCTTGATCGGATTTACTTCAAACATTAAACTGTTTCTTTATATCTAATTCAGTAAGATTAGGGACTTTTATGGTTAATAGCTATCATTAATATTATGATGGACTGTTTATTTTTTAATATAAAATAAGAATTAACAAAATATTGATGCTAAATTATTAATTATAAATTAAATGAACGTATTTTAAGGTAAATGTATTTAAGTAAATAATTATATTTGAATTTGTAGACTTTTATTAAATTTTTAAAAGATTCCAACACGACAAATTTTGAATTATTGTACATCTCTTTAGTAAACAGAAAGTGATATTATATTAGCACTTTGGCAGCCATAAAAGTAACAATAGTTTTCTGGCGGCAACATCGAAGGTATAATCATATTTTTTAATTATGCCAATTGGCTAAAGAAATAATAATTAATAAGTAATAAATCCAGTTTATAACAAACCCGACCCAACATTTAAATGTAACTTTTCGACAATTACCTTTAGAAAACAAAATATATTCTACTTTATTATTTTTGAAGCCAGTAATTTAGAAAATGACAAACATTAATTCTTGAAATATACAGAATTCAGGTTTTTATTAAATTTTTATTTTGTTTTAATTGTTGAAAAAAAAATCATCTCATATAATTTAATCCGAATGTAGCCGTCAAATTAAAAAAAAAACTGAAAAGCTTGAAATATTTATTAATTCTTCTCGCTTCTTTTAATTCACCCACTTCAGCTTTAATTATTAACCCTTGATGTTCGTAATTAATTAATAATCACCTATTGTGTCCACATCATCCCTTGAATATGACAGCACGGTGTGAAACTTTTGCCCACGTGTTAAAAAGTCGGAATGAGTGGTACATTTGGGTGCCATCAAGTTCCCAGCAAACTCGATGAATATTAATTAAGATCGCAGCGGGCACGAATTTCACAGGAAGTCACCGGAAACAAGAAAAACCAGCCGGAAGTAGAAATGCCACGATCTGTGAGTCTACTAGTCAAGTAACTAGATAGGATGTGGTAGAAATGATTCCTTTTCGGAACGCGAAAGATGGAGAAGAAAAGTTTTTGTTTTATGACACGACATTGATTTAACAATGCTTCTTGTATTCAAATATCTGTTGAACCTTCAAAACTTTTATTTTCAAATAAAAATCTTCTTTGTATTTTGTAAATTCCATACAGAAAGTTCCTTGTAAAAGATTCAGACGAAATTTAGAATAGGGTCGGGGTCCAGTTTTAAAATGTTTTTCTTTAAAAGACACTATTCTTTTATGTAATTACAGTAAAACCCCGGTAATCCGAATTCGGGTCAACCTAAACCCGGGTTAACCGAAATAATTCCCCGTATAATTATCAATTCCACGAATGATTATGTAGCCCCATTTACTGTCCGGCTCCATAGGGCTTCTTCCCCCCCCCCCCTCAATCCACAAGCGGGCTGTAGCGACGGGGAGCACGCACGGGGCTCGCAAATGAATAGTAGGAGTGGAACGTAGGTTTTTTTGTGTGTGTCTTTACGTATTGTTGTGAGATGGCATCTAAGCGGAAGCGTGTTGTGATTTCTATTGCGGATAAATTAGCTGCTATCAAAGAAGTTGAACACATATGTACATACTGTACTGTATCTAAAAACTGTAACTACAAACTACATATGTATATTATGTAATGTACATTGTTTCAAAATAATTCATTTCTCCATTTTAGTACATTATGTATGTAATATTTTTAGATGTTAATGGGTTAAACCGAAAAATTCGTTATCCGAAACGGCTGCCCCCCCTTTATTTCGGTTAACCGGAGTTCTACTGTATACAGGGTGTCCCTTAACTTGGTGCACAAACTTTAAGGGCATATAATACTGATCAAAATGAGTAAAAAAAGCTCAGTCAAAATGTGTCCGATCTTTAATAGTTTCCCAGATATAACGCAGTGAAAAATGAGTTTTTACGAGATTTACCTTTGCTATCTCGAAAACTATAAGAATTACGATTTTGATTAATTGAGACTTTTTGTTTACCTTTGAGAGGTAATCTTAGATGGCCTTTTGTTATTTTATAAAAATCAAAAATGAAATGTTGTGGCGACCTTGGTCAATATTTAATTTTCATATAACTACGTAACTATAAGAAATTGAGAAAAATGTTTCATATAAAATTTTATTGTTTTTTATAGTCTTTTTACTGACATAGACAAAATTTTATTCGATCGCTATCTTTGTCAGTTTTTCTTAGATTTTTCGCTTTTCTCGGAAACAGTTGAAGATCATTCCTATGTTGATGAAGCTTTTTTATTCATTTTGGTCAGTACTATATGCCCTTAAAGTTTTTGCTCGAAGTTAAGGGACACCCTGTATTATGTTTCCAGTAAAACTATGAAATTTGAATATAGTAGTAGTTTCCGTGGTTATAGCATAGCTGGCTGATTTAAGAAATTAATTTTTTTAATCATTTTCACCTCTCGCTAATTGGATGGTATTGGATTCATGCTAAAAATCTCATATCCAGATTTCAATGAATAAGCACGTTTTATGGTCCCTAGAATCCGATTATAACATTTGCACGATGATGTCTATGTATATGTGTGTGAGGATGTGTGTTAAGTTTTTGGAGGTACCTCGTTGCCCAAAAAAACAGTTGCGATATTTAAATTTTTATAATTGACAAATAAATGCAAAATGTCAGTGTCAGATTTTTCTGGGAAGTATGAGTACATTTAATATATATTATTGTATTATTAATTATAGATATTAGAATAGTAAGACAAAATTTCTCATAGAACGAAAGAGATACAATTTCAATTATTGTACAAGAAATGTTAAATTCGTTACTTATAGGGCGCGAGCAGTCATGTGATTTTTTTATCTTTGGCAACCTGATATGAGGATCCGTGTCAGAATGACGGCTAGTAGTTATTTACATAGATGCCACAATTGTCATAATTTTTCATTCAAAAGCGTGCTCATTCATTTAAAACTAACCATCGAACTTTTTGACCAAAGACAATATCTTCCTTACGTAAAGGAAGGTAAAAAACGTAATGTCAAAGTAGAAATAATACATAATATTGTCAGTTAGTCAGTTATTATATTCATCTCTTTCGAAATTCTCTTTTGATATATTTTCAACAAAAGTTCTAATAAGAACTGAATCAACACGTGGTCCATTAAAATTAAAATGTAGGAATAGAGTGTTTGGCTAACTTAAGAAAACAAATTTTAGTGGGTTTTCAAAGTAGAGTTTGCACCTTTATTATTAATGAACTCATACGTAATTTATCAAGCTTTAGGTTTATTTTAAACCCTTCCAGAACCGTCCTAAGATATTAAACCGTCCTGGGCTAACAACATCAACTACCCTTGTGAATCCTCTGATACTTTAATTGATTTCGGTTGTTGAAATTGTGATCTAAATATAAACCAAACTAAAACCCAATAAAAAATATCTATATTATAAAAGCTCAAATCTTATAAAATTCATGTGAAGTACTTAACTATTCGAAGAAAAATGTGTCGCGCCAGAACAATAAAATTGCTTTAAAAATCGATTGGATATAAGTTGGTGACCTAGAAAAATCTTTTTTGTTTAATTCCACCCCAATTTCACGCTTCTCTTATTTACCAATTATGAAAAGACGAATAATAGATGAAAAGACTCAGAAAATATTAAATGAACTGTAAGCAAATGATAATAAAGTTCCATATTCTATAGGAGATTCACCCACACATTTTCAACAATAGTTATATGCAAATGAAACTTATAATAATTCGACCGGTTTACATTTTCAACAAATTATAAAATATACACAAATGGTTAGATATTTCAATAATTTTTTTCGGCTACTTTAGACTTAAAACTTAAAATTGTTGGCCAAATGATTGGTGATAATTGGTTTTAAACTAGTAAAGTAGTAGTAGTAGTAAAGAAATTTGTAAAAATTTGTCACCATTTACGTAGGTTTTATAATATGTTTCTTGACATGTAAACCGGCGGAAATATTATGGGTCTCGTAGTTATTTATGTATTAGGGGCAGTAATAATTAGGTAGAAGAGAAGAGCACTTCCCGACCGCAATGCTTATTAAGTATTTTGTACGATCGGTGCACAAAATTTAAAAGAAGTTTTGAAATAGTTATTTACATACCAAGTGCGGGAACGTTTGGTTTCCGGATGAGTGTTTGGCGGCGCGACCTTGCGAGCCCTGCCATAGAATGATTCCGGGAACCAAGTTCACGTACGCGGTTTGTACAATATTTTTTGTACAAAAAGTATAAAACTTTGTAGCTAATTTCAGAGTGATGTGTCAAAATTAAATTCCAATAGCAAATAGCCTTCTTCCATCGAGCAGAATTTTTTGCCAATATAGTAAACCAAATGCACTAGATGCATTATTTTAAAATTAAATTTTATTCAATATTCCACCATTTTCTCTTATTATTATTAAGCGAGGAAGTGTTTGAGCAACTCTACTTTTTTATTATGAATATAGTTATTTAAGAAATGCTTTAGAAATAGGAGAGTGTTTATTCCAAAATTTCCAGTTCACTTATCTGGTGGAGATCTGGAAAATTGACGTTTCGGATGAGCATGAGTACAAAAATTATTTGACATAATAGATTTTAATTGTCATTTTTAAAGTAAGCCTTGATCGTTGTTTTTATTTACTTACCACCTTGCCCCCTGATCGCTAACTAATCGATCAGTAACTTGTAAAAAAAACCTTTTAATTTTAATATAAACGACCCCTTTCCTAAATTGATACTATGGTAAAGGACCTTATGCAAGTCTTTGAAAATCCAAATCGGCATGATTCTATGCAAGTACTTTTCAAAAATCCTCTTGTAACGTATCCTATATATTGCCAATAAACCCTGTGTCACTTAACCCATATTACACTGTCTCCGTTCCCTTCTTGCGACTTTTTATTAGATTTTGATTGTCGTGCAGTCTGAGTCTCTGCTTGAATCCTGTATCTTGTTTCGTCGGCAATGGGAACGAGGCGAAAGTTTCCAACAGCTGAAGAACGGAACAGGATAGTTTAAAACTTTCTCGTTTGGTGGAGCGTTGTTGAATGTTGAATGTTGTATTTGTAAACCCGATGTTTGTTATGTTTCCTAATCTCTAGAGAAGCAAAGGTAAAAGCATTATGGAAATTTAACTCTTGAAATTTAGATATTTGTTTATTTAAATTAGCTACACTTCAGAGATTCAAACTGCAGAATAAACACCAACCTAATGCACTATTTTACTTTTAAAATATTAATAAATACAAACAAATTTTACCTCTACATATCGTAGATTAGATTCGATTGAAAACCAACTACATCTTTTTTATTTGGCTTGTGCAATTATGAGATGTCTGATGCACGAGTCAATAATAATAAGAACCACACCATAATTTAACTTCCGAATGCATTCATGTATGCATCAATTGAAAACAAACAACTCTTCAATAACCAGGTCACTAGATCTCATTGAAAAACTCATTTACGAGCATTTATCCTGTAAAAAACAAACACGAGTCTGGCTTCTCGATGGGAAATTAGTATGATTTGAATTGCACGCAGGCAGATAAGCAATTTACCGACTACCTTCCTCATCGAGGGCGGCCGTGACAACGATTCGTAATTGCGTGTCAAAAGCAGGGCCTACTCTGACTCTGACTCTGATTCAGGGATGCTGCCTTCTCTTTCTAGCGCAAAGGGAAGGTGGATGGATACTCTAACGAGTGAATATTGTGTCGTTTAATTACAAGATGAAATGGCAAGATGGCAGAGTATACTGGACACTCACACATAGATAGGCAAGTGTTTTGTTTTGTTTATGCCATTGTTTGTTTAAATGCTTTCAACTGAAAACTCATTTCAGCCAGCATGCAATTATGCTTGGTTCAAATTTAATTTTGAATATATTTTAAGAATCGACGCAGAATTCCAATCAAGCAGTTATGTTCAGTTACTAAACAAATATAATCTTTATTTCAATATTTTTTGGTACTTAATAATTTCTTATCTAAATTAAGATATGTACCAACAGTTTTCAATTTTTTTTTATAATATAAAATGCATTTACCGTAATTTCTTTTAAAAATGTCCGATCAAGGTCATCTACGAATTGTATGAATTAAGATGTTAGCTCCGCCCATTCTGACAAATTCAGTAGTTCGTTTAACTAATTTACTACTGTTATTTTATTATTATGAAACTATATGTTACAGTAAGAGTATCAAAAAGTTAACTGGTAAGTTTATTAGCAAATGTAAAACCAAATATGTGAAAAATGAGATACTGATACTGACAGAAAATAACGTTATTCGTCCGGCTATGGATCAAAGTAATATATCTGAATTAATAAATAAACTTACATTACAGCGAAAGTACATATTGCCAGCAACGAGTATCGTTTTTAAATGGATGTCCTAACTTAGTCGAAACAATATGAATTTTTGACAAGCGTGTTATATCCATCTTTATCGCACACGCTTCGTGTTATGGCGAATAAGAGAGTTGAAAAATTATGATATTTGACATTTATGTACATAATTACATGACTGCTCGCGTCCTAATATATGTAACATTTCTTGTATACCTACACTCTACATCAAAAATTCTACTTAAACCTATTCTTTACATTTAGATTTTTTAATTAATAATAATAATAAATAACAACAATATTATTTGTTTACTTTTTTATATATAATAACCTAATATTATGCTTTTCATTTTGGATTAAAAGAAAACTAAATATATTGAGTTTTAGACTACTATTTTTCCTAAAATATATTGAAACAATTGTCATACGGAGACTTTTTTGTATGACCGTATGTTCTGTTTACGGTAGTGGTAGGTAAGGACTTCTATTAAACATGAAAATTAATAAATCACAGTATAGAATATAAACAATTAATAATAGATTGATATTTATTAGAATAAATGTCAAATTAATCGGACATATTTCACCAATAACCAAATTTGATGGTCTATCAAATTTTCATTGGTACATATGTAAGCATGGCGAACATAATTAAATCCGTAATAATTCCAGCAAATGACGGAATATAATTCCACATTCATGAAGCACGTTTATCGTTCAGGTGGAGGATAGAGGTAGGGAACGAATTACCGAGATATTATTCCTGCATGAGCGTCGCAAGAGTGGAATATTTCACGCAAAGGGGACCAATCCAAATGTAATCATAAATTTCAAAAAGTTCTTCAGCAAAATTGAGCTATTCAAAAAGTTTACCTACCAAAGCTCGCGATTTGTTTCGCACTGAATCGCGCGTGAGTAACTCGTCAGTGGAGGGGACGGTTGAGATGATTATAAAACATGTGAAGTTTGCGGCATTGTAGAGAACTTTATCAGCTTAAGAGATTTACAGACGGTAAATTTAGACCTAAATCCCTGGATGATTCTCATCAAATTTCACCCAAAATTAACTAAGATGACTTTTAGAAGTTTAATACCAACCTTAATATAACGTATAAGATTGGATTTTGTAAAAAAAAAGATTAATGGCTTCATCACACATTTTTCAATTAATTTCTATTTTTGAGATATTTATTTTACATTTATATTGTTTCATGACATTGCCTCTCCCAGTGGAATTGAAGCTAAATTTAATCCTAGTAAAATGTTGACAGCAACAATCAGTAAATTGTAAAATAAAAGGGTTTCCAAAAAAGAAATTTATTTAAAAATAATAATTAACGATAGACGGGATTTCTGATGGATACATGTATATAGCTATAATTTTAAATATTTTATTATTATTATTGTTATACAACAAGAAATAGTCAACTTACCAATATCACAGAAAAATTCTTCAATAATGTCAGCTAAACTTCCTCATTTAACGTAAAAGCGTAATTTGACGTTTTACTACTATTTTACCAAAAAAGAATATCTAAGATTTATTTTCAGCTAAAATCTACATAAAATCAAATTCGTACTATGACAAATTCTGAATCGGTTCTTATCCACTGTTATGCGTATAGTTAAAATAGACTTAAGGTCAAGTTTTATAATTGAACTGCCAATACCGCCCAAATAGGTTTATGAACTACTGTTGGTTTTTGACAATGACATTTTTCTGTCATTTACAAACAACTGATGGTTACTATAGAGTTGTTTATGCTCTGAAATTTATTACAACAGATTATATGTATATATATTTTTATCTCAATATATAGAAGATATAATAAATTTTAGAATTTTTTTTAAGATACTACTACTTCCGGTTTTTCAATTGGTACCAAAACGTATTCAACTGTTCCCATTAATGTTAGATTGAGGAATCCGTAGTCAAAAAGGTCTTTAGTCTTTTGAGAAATCGTATCTCCAACAACCTCAAACACACACACACACATCCATACACACACACACACACACACACACACACACACACACACACAGACACACACAGACACACACAGACATCATTGTAAAAATGTTAAAATCGGATTCTATGGACCTTAAATCGTGCTTATTCAATAAAATCTGGATATGCGATTTTTAGCATGAATCCAATACCTCTCTTAGCGAGAGGTAAAATATGTTATTCTCGATTCGATTTAGTTATATTCATATTCAATGAATTTAGAGATAAATAATTATAAAGAAATATCTTGCAACCTAATGCTGCTAAAAGCTGCACCATGAAATATTCACTGGAAATATAAAAATGTAAAATAATTTAAGGTGGCAAAAACAAATCACATAAGGTAATACAATAGATTATAGCCACAAGCCAATTCAGCAGATTATTATGTATAAATATAATACTATATGTTTTTATTTTCTACTTCTTATTTTAAGAAACATACTGTTCTTTTGCATACTGTTAATTATATTGATTTTTTTCTAAAAATAGATTCATAAACAATTCACATAGAATATAATTTATATTTCGATATAAAATATGGGGTTGCGGGTAAGCTATAACGAGAAATGTATAAAGTTGAAATTGCTGAAATAAATCTATAGCAATACGAAATTTAATGTAACCGGCTTTCGGTTATACTGTGTAAGTCTATATATTACTACCAACAAAACAGGGAAAATTCAGAATTACATTACTCTATACATACTACAGAACATTGACTTTAATTTTAATGTTGCGTATACATTAAAATTTAATACATGAGTTGATATATGAACTTTAAAATTTAAAATTACAACAAACTATTTCATATTTCGTTTATTATTTTATGATGGAATAAATTCTGTAATTTCAGCAATTAACAATAATTGAATATGCAGAGTAAAGAATAAATATGTCATTATGCCATGTGTCATTATTAAATAATGATGGAGTTTTATTTCCAAATAAATCGTTGGAAATGTCAGCTACAAATTACTATGTTCAATTATAACAAATTTATATAGTTGAACTGGGAAGCGATTTAGACAAATTATTCACGTACGAATAGCTATTATTTATAAATAGAATCACGTACTATATAAAACGCAACTTCATTTAAATCTACAATAGAAAAAAGGTTTAAAAAAACTATGTTGAATTATTCCGCATCAAGGAAATCCTATTTAAATAACGGATAAAATTTACAGCGTCGATAAAGAAAATGTACACCTCGATGCAAAATACGAATGCAGCGAGCAAAACTAAAAAATCGAGTGTCCACAAAATCGAGTTCCCGTTTAAACGGTGCTATATATTTCCAGGGCGTCACCAGCACTTTTCGGAGTTTGCATGCAGGGGGCGGGCACACATCCAGGGCCGGATTTAGAATGAAAAGATAGAGAAAAATGTTAACATAATAAAATATATAACAATTTTAAAAACATTTGTTGTTTTTAGAATTTAATATTCACTTCTACTTCTTAAAAGTTGTCAACTAATTTTCTTCTGGACAGATTTCAATTTTCAAACAAATTGTTATGAAACTCAAAAGTTATCAAAACTATCAAATTAAATGAAGAGCTGTTATTAAAAACAACAGTAATTATATTTTTGAATTTGAAATAAAATCAAAAGTGGTAGTGTCTTAAAAAAAATCTTCTAAATACAATTTTTTGAAAATTTATGCAATTACGAATAATAAAAATCATTAAATTTTCAATCTGATACATTTAAAAAAATTATTTCATCTTCTATAGATTTAGAGATATATTATATAATAGTATAGAATAATCTGTTTTAATAAATCTCGCTACCCAAACAACTCCATGGAAACGAGTTGAGATATTTAAATGTTTGTGATTAACAGATAAAATAAAGTTTTACTGACTTTACTGAAACCTTTTTCTGGGAAGTAAATTTAATATTTCTTATGATATTATTAATTAAATATTTAAAATTATAGGTATATTAATATTATATACAGGGTTGTGACCGACACAGCCGGACAAATATATATATATATATATATATATATATATATATATATATATATATATATATATATATATATATATATACATATATATATATATATATATATATATATATATATATATATATATATATATATATATATATATATATACAGTCGACTCTCTCTAAATCCAATTCGTAAGGGGTATTTATTATTTAAAATAGAAAAAAAAGTTTATTCAGTTAATATGTACATATAACGGAAAAATAAAAATGTAATACGTACAATTACAGAGGCTTGAAGAAATTTGAAATGTTTGTTTTAATATTTTGTTGTAAGCTTGTTTTTCAAAGCACGCTTCTACTTTTTGGAAGTTTTTGAAGATTGTATCTAATTTCGATTTATAGAGAGTCATTGAAAATGATGACAAATGCCCAAAATTTAATTCGATTACAGGAAAGTTCGAATTAAAAAAAATCGATTTAAAGAATAATTTTTACATATAAAAGTTTATACAGTTGTACGTGTCAAAAAAATAATTCGATGTAGAGAAAAATTTAAATTAGAGAGAATTTGAATTAGAGATAGTCGACTGTATATATATTCTTAAGAAATACCGTCAATGAATTTCAAGAATTTTGAACATATTAGAAGAGTAGGACCTCATAGAACGAAAGAATAGATATAATTTGAATTAAATAAAATGGAAATGGCGAGAGGTATTGTGCTGGCTACAACAGATTTTTATAGGATGTTTTTGTAGAAACTCTGAAATTTTAAAATATAATAACTAAAATATTTTTTATGTAACTCATATTTACAATATTTCAAATTCAATATTTTTTTTCTGAAAAATTAACATTTTAAAAAGTATTTCTAACATTAACTATTCAAATTTCAACGATTTTAATGCCAAATAATAATCAAAAAGTCAATTATTTAAAAATATATGTGAAGTATATTGCTTCAAAATAAACTATTTTTATTAAAATAATTAATGTTGAAGTTTAAAAACTAAATCAAAAATTTATATATAATTTTGAATATTTATTTTCAAAATGTTTAATAATATTTTTCTATTTCATTTTTGTATAAAATATAAAAACATTGCCAATATTAAAATAATACTCCATGAATAATTAATTACTTTGTCGTAGTTGGCTTGTCGATTCACGTATTTCGTAACGAAGAATCAGAAGCCGGCTATGACTAATCATTACTTATAGCTCTTGCGGTAAACTAATGTCGATTTAATATCGTGATTTTTATCAAAAATGCATTGTAAATATGTAAAAATGCATTCTGCAATATAATGCATCATATGTAGAATTTAATTCTCTATCTACTGATATAAATTTCATTTGGGAAAAAAGTTTGTGTTTTGGTTTATGGTCAAATAAATAGCGTCAGATATAGAGAAACATGTGACTGAGGTATATAATATATTTATGAATACTTGAATAAAACTAAAATGTATATTTTCATTGTTTAACATATTTTTATTTTATTTTTACAGTGTTTGGAGATGAGTTGGCCGTGGAAATGGACAAAATCTTCCGGGAAACCAGACTACAGCAGCAGATAAGGTAGGAAAATCACATATTTATATTAGAAATAAACACTGAATTTATGTATTTGTTGTAATAAATTTCACTTTTCGTAATATAAAAATTATGTTCCTAATAAAAATATTTAACTTTCAAGGGAGTTCTGAACAATATTAAATATTTTTAATTAAATTAATTTTATATACAATGTTTTGGTTCATATATACATATTTTTATTGTTTCTTATAAAATTATTTTTATACCGGGTAGTAGCAGTTAGGGGTGAACCTAGGGATTTAACATGATATTTTATGATTGGTTTTATGCAATTTCCTGCTCTCCTGTTTATTTTATAGCAGAAACTGTAGGATACATTTTTTTCAGAATTCAAAGTTTTATATAAAATTATTTTTATATTTTTTATTGTTTTTGATTTCTTCACAAGCATTTAAAATAAAATTATTATTATTAATTTTTTTAATAATTAGTAGCAAAAGCCTTGGTTTATGATTATGACATGGAATAAATGTTTATGTAATAATAATATCTATTAAAATCATATTATGTTATTTTTATTTTTTATTCGAAGGAGGTACTAGTCTTTATCACATATAAATAATTATTATTTTGGAAATAGTTTTAGAAAAATATAGGATTTATTTTCCATAAAGTATGAAAATTTATACGTTAGATTGAAGAATTAAAATAATTTATAAAAACCAGAAAAAAGAAAAATACTATGTCTACTGCTACTAATTCATAGAAATTTTGAAATTTATTTTTAAAATTGTAAAAAAAATAGAACCAATAAATCAGAGGGATACATATTAGACAAGGTTATAAACAACAAATTTGATATAAAATAAAAAGACCCAAATTATAGTAAAACATATATTAATTACAATCTTTATTATTTTAATTAAAATATATACAGGATGTTATATTTTAATGGGCCCAGCAAATATCTCGCTTATTTATTAACATGTAAAGTATTCGATGACGGATATACATTCATGATACCACTTCCGGTTTATTAGTAATTAATATCAACTTTGAAATTCCAAATGGAACATACTATATTTTTTTACAAATTTAAAAAGTACATCAAATTTTCTTTACAATCATGTAAAATAATCCATATGTTACATTATTAAAAAGTAAAATGGCGGGCACTTTTTATACACCTAGTCGAAAAGAGAATAGTGAGCCATGAATATGGCTTGAAATAAAATGAACTAAAACAAATGTAACACGGTAAATGTCAACCTGTAAATAATAATAATAGTTACAATTGTTTTAGTTCATTGTTTTATTTCAAGCCAGTCATGGCGAAACCGGGTCCCCAGATTCGCGACCAGACTCTCAGGCTCATGGCCACGAGAATATAAATTTACTTACTATTGCGTAAAAACCGAATATACTGTAGGAAACTTAAATCCCAAATTCATTGCCATTTTAATTTAAAATAAATTTCATTTGAAGTTTTTTCTGTAATATTTAAAATAAATTGAATTATTAAAAAAGAGCAGACGATGAATCTCCCGGTATAAATAAAAGGTCACAAGTTCTTTTATATTATTATTTTAATGTATGTATAATAAACGTATTGCCGGTAAAATTAGGGCCGGTTAATATGATACCAGGTAAAAATAAAAGTGCCAGTCCGGCCCTGAATACACCCCTGTATTTCTTGAAGGAAAATATGTTGAAAGACTGAAAGGCATGTCCCGAGTATTTATTTTAAACATGTGTATCACGTCCTGATCGCTTTCAGCCAATGTTCGGAAAAACGACTTTGTTACCATGTCACCAATCGAATTTCCTGTACCTTTCCTGTATTTAACTTTCTAACACTTACACCACCTACATATCAAGGTGCATTATACACATTTAAAAATCATTCCCTAAACACTTAAATAAAACTTATTTTCCCTCATTTCCTCCGCCAAACTTCACTTCAGGTGAGGAAGTTAGTATTCAGATCTCGTAACACAAAGATGGGAGGAATTCTCTGTAGAAGTATAGACTTCAAACTTCAACGAAAAGTCTTTGTTTGAGAAACACACGTTCACGTACGTTTTTTATGCTTTTTACATGCAAGACTATTTGCTGTTTTCATGTAAACAAAAATCTGACAACCGACAAGCCATTTATACAAAATATTTTAGAGAAACTTGTGGATAAATATTTCAGAGTATGTTTACTTTGTTTGTGTGTTACTATCATTTTCTTTGAGGTGTATGTATGAGCAAAGTGTAAGTTTTCAAATTATAAAGTTTGCTGTTTTGCTATGAATTTTAAAGTTGAAAATAAATATTAGAGAAATAAATTTCTTTGAATAATATGTTTTTTAAATAAATAAAACAAACTTTTAGTGTAAGTTTTGAGATGTTATAAGAAAGATCAATAGCGTCCTAAACTTGGGCCTTCATTAAGATACAAATGAAATTATAACATTACCTTCACTGAAATGTAGAATATATATATATATATATATATATATATATATATATATATATATATATATATATATATATATATATATATTGATATTTTAATGAATAAGAACATATTATAAAGTCCCTAGAACAAAATTGTAACATTTTTACGATGTTATTTATACAGCTGTTCAAAAACTAGAGGTCACGGATTTAAAGGTGGATAATACACCTCAAAACAATAAAAAATGTGGCCAGCACAATACCTTCCGTCAATCCTGTGTATAATGTATAAATTCCATACATAATTTTTCTTGCAAAAGATTCTAAATTTCCAGTAAAATTATTTCATAAAAAAACTATTCAAATTGCACTTGACACTGACATCTTCTACTTCTTTAACTTTTCCCATTCGTTAGGGATCGCTATTTTTGCGTGTCGTTCTCATTCAGTTCTTTTTCTCTCAAGTCTTCTGCAATACAGTCCTTCCATCTGTTTCTTCAACATCCTATTACTAAACTATTCATTCTTGTTCCAATATAATTCTTCATTTCTCCTCATGACATTTTCAAACCAATGTAATCATATTTCTTGTATCTTTCTAGAAAATTGTAATACTAGAGTTATTTTATTACCGTATTTTTTCCCCAACTTCTACTTCAACATCCTCATCTCTGCCACATTAATTTACTTTTTATTGATACTGACATCTGTCAATTTGAATTATATGAATATATTAATAGTTTCCATGTTTAGCATAACTGACTGAATTATAATATTTAATTTTTTAAAATTCTTTAACTCTGTATCTATTGAATATGAAGTATAAAATGCAATCAATTCGTATAGAGAATAATATATTCTTTAAGTTATAACAACGTTAAATGTCAATAAATCTAATTTAACTGTTAAATCTTCAAATGAGGCTACTTTCGGTTCACCAATTATAACCAAAATCGAATCACTTGTTCTTCTGGATGTAAACTTGAGGAATACGAAAAAATTATAATTTTTGGAATCGTGGTTTTGAAGTTATGGGATCCGGAACTTTTGTCACACACACACAGACACACACACACACACACACATACACACACACACAGACACACAGGCACACATACATACATACAGACATCATCGTAAAAATGGTAAAATTGTATTATAGGGACCCTAAAACATGCTTATTCATTAAAAACTCATCATTGAATTTTTTGACCAAAGACAATACCTTCCTTACCTAAAAGTGACGGAAGGTAAAAACGCTTAGTCAGCAGGTGAAGATGGAGAACTGTAACTTTAAATATTTTTTACTTAGTTGGTTGTTCTTCTGCCTTTTATAATTTGACGAGGGCTGATGACGGACTTTTTCCGAAACTGGTTCCCTATTATTAAATAAATAATATAAAAAATTACTGTACTTTTTTATACAATTATTCCATTATACAGTAACATGAATGTCTTCATTAAACAACCAATGTCATGCAGATACAGTGTTGCCAACTTTAACGCAATAGAATCCCTTTCGCGCTTACTAAAATACTATACTCATCTTTACGGTTATAGGCTTTGCAGTACAGTTAAGATACTCGTACCAACAGTTTATGATCGTATTTGACCTTCTAGAAATCTGATACCATATTTCAGTTATCCAATATCCGATCCTATATAGAAACATGAAATTGCAGCTCTTAGTAATTTAAGGGAGCAATATGCAAGTATTTTAAATGTTTGAGAAACTTTTATAAAGTCTAATTTATCATTTTAACGTTGGTAGATGCACCCTCTATGCAGTTTTCATTAATACTTGTCATTTAACTAAGTTTCCTTTCCTAGCTTGTAGAAAGAGGGGTGATATTTCTAAAGTTTGAAAGATTGTTACTGGAGACATTTTGTATCTGCCATCCTTCATTCCTTGTTTTTCAAGCATTACGAGAAAACTTTTGTTGTGAATTTGTTTCCTTTTAAATATTACTCTATACTGGTATTTTTCAGGATTTTACAACAGGAAAAATTGACAAAACGTCTTTACAATAAGACAAAAAAAAATACTTGGAAAGTTTCTCAAATATTTTATTTTACAAATGCTGTTTCGATTTTTGATGTCAGTAGGGACGGTTTTATCATTCAATAGTATAAGACAAATGTTACATTTGGGCATTGTAATACGAGTTATTCAAATTATTTTTCCTATTTATTGAGAATCATAATTTAAAAAATCTGATCAGTACATTATTTTAAATACATACGAGTAGAGGGTTTAAGAAACATGCAGATATGGGGGCCCGTGTCAGAATGACAATTAGTAATTATGTACGTAGATATCAAATGTCAGAATTTTTCATTAAAAATTTCAAGATTTTCTAAATTCACGTATAGTAAAATTTTTGAAAGATGTCCGAACAAGGTCATCTGTATCACGAACGAATTAACAAATAAGCATACATTTATCATAATTTTTCAATTGTTCTCCATGGCATTATTTGGGCTGTGAAATTTATTACAACAGTTTATTTTATATAGTATATTCTTTTATGTCTACATCAATTTAATCTTCTTTAATATTTGAAGGAACAAAATAATATTTAGAAGATATTTTTAAGAATCTGCTACTTTCGGTTGTCCAATTGCTACAAAAACCTTTTCAACTCTTCCCATTAATGTCCGAGTGAGAAATACGTAGTTAAATAGATATTTACAGTAAAATTATTTAAAGATGTCCGATCAAGGTTATTTGTATCATGAACGAATTAACAAATTGGCATACATTTATCTCTTTCCTTTGCAAAGGCTATAAGAGTGTGCGATAAGGATGGATATAACACGCTTGTCTTTCAAAAATTCATATTGTTTCAACTAAGTTAAGACATTCCACTTTAAAACGATGATCGTTGTTGATAATACTTTCGCTGTAACGTAAGTTTATTTATTAATTCAGATACATTAACTTGATTCATAGCCGTACGAATAACGTTATTTTCTGTCGGAGTCACTGACTCTGACATTGTGTCATTATCTTATTTTTAACATATTTGGTTTTAGATTTGCTTATAAACTTACCAGTTGACTTAGTTTTGGATTTTGAATGCTTTTACTGTAATATATATTTTTATAATGATAAAATAACAGTACCCTCATAAAAACTAAGCAAACGACACTACTGAATTTGTCATAATGGGCGGAGCAAAAATCTGAATTCATACAATTCGTAGACGACCTTGATCGGACATCTTTCAAAATTTTTACTGTAGTTAATTTGTTACCAGGATTGTGGAATTTACTTATCAAGGAAAATAAACCACATGGAATTGAAAAATTACTAAATTTATAATGAAAAATGATGATATTTGACATCTATGTACATAATTACTAGTTATCATTTTGATACGGGCCGCAACATCCGCTTGTCAAGGCCAACAAAATCACATGAGTGCTCGCGTCTTATTGTATTTAACATTTCTTGTATACCTACACTCTACACCAAAAATTCTACTTATACCTATTCTTTATATTTAGATTTTTTAATTTTAAACTCGTATGAAGAAATTTTGTCCTACCCTTCTAATTTTTCGAGGTTTCCAATTCATTGTCGGGATTGACAGTATTTTTGAAGGGTATATGTAATATACCTATAATTTTAAATATTTAACTATTGATACAATAAGAAATAGGTAATATAATGTATGTACTTCCCAAAAATAATCTTCAGTAATGTCTCTGGATTTTTGACACTGACATTTATCTGTCAGTTACAAAAAAAATAATTTTTCAATTGGTTTCCATGACATTATTTGGGCTGTGAGATTTATTACAACAGATTATTATATACCTTATATTTCTTTATGTATATGTACAAGAATATTTTTAAGAATCTGCTACTTCCGGTTGTATATTAAAATCGGATTGTAGGGAGCTTACAACGTGCTTAATTATTAAAATCTGGATTTGCGATTTTTAGCACGAATCCAATATCTCTCTTAGCGAGAGGTAAAAAGTATATGTTACGGCCTCAATATAAACCAAGTGAGTTAAGATAATTGTTACTTATGAAAAGAAAGTTAAAGTCACGAGCCCGTAGGGGGAGTAGTTTAATTTCTTTTAGTGAATAAACATTCTTAACTCACGTGGTTTAACAATATTGTACTTAATATTTTTACAATCATCGTTGATAGACGTTCGTTTATTTATACATTAAAAACATTATTTAATTTTTGTCATTTGTATTGTGAAAAATAAAGACTGTGGTGAAAGTGCTATTTCTGTGCTTGATGTTATTTTAAATGCATTTTTTTTGCATAGTGAGTTAAAATTCTATGAGAGTGGCTTATTTTTTTTTTTTCACTAGCAAATAAACAGTTACTTATAGTTGTTGCTAGGGTGTTAATAATGACAGTTTAAAACGTCAAAATAGAATAAAATAATTAAAAAATTAAAATATTGTGAAAATCCCCAATTCACATCTAAAATCTAAATTGTGTAAATAAAATGGGTGAAGTTGTCGATGTACTGGCTCACCTCCGATTTGGATGAAATTCTTATCAAGACAAACACAGAAAAAATATAATAAGTGGGGGTCAAAGTTGGTTGATCTTCAAAACACTATCTGTTTATAATCTATATAATGTGATTAAAAACTCTGTCCACGCAACCTGCCCACCCAAACTGCTCACGAAACAATCTGAGCGTGATAAATTTATAAAAACAACAGACAGAAACGGAACCTAACGCACAGAACTCGGATTTAGGTAGACGTGGCTTCAGAAAGACAGTGAAGCAGGTTGAACATATTTGGCTAAGCGGTAAAAGATAAGTTTTTATAAAATTTTCGCGCTCAGATTGTTTCGTGGGCAGTATGGGTGGGCATATTTTTTAAACACATTATTTAGATTATAGGGATTCAATATTTAAAAATAAACAAACGGTGTTTTGAAGGTCAACCGACTTTGACCCCCACTTATTATTATTTTTCTTGTGTTTATCTTGATGAGATTTTAACAAAGTTTCATCCAAATCGGAGGTGAGACAGTCCATCGACAACTTCACCATAAAATGTACATAAACAACATTTAAATTATTTAATTCTTTATTGGACTGTACCTATCGATTGATCATTTTTTCTCGCATAATGTTCAGCACATTTATCGTCAGATAGGTAGTTTCTTGTGGCAAAACGACAGACATAATCATAAAAGTAGCCAGAAATATACAATGGGGTATAAAACCACAAGTCTGGTCTTTCAATCCAACAGTTCGTAAGGCACTGCGCACGTAATCTTTAGGTGTAGGATGTAACCATGATAAATACGGATAAGGTTTTTCAGTAACTACACCTGGTTGTAAACATTGGACAATAATTCCATGTTTTCGATACTCAATACTCAAATCTTTTGAGAAACTAGTGATGTACGCTTTTGTTGCTGCGTGCACGGCTAACATTGGTGTAGGTATTGCAGTGTTTGGGGAGGACAAATTTATGATAACGCCTCTCTTTCGCTCATACATACGTTTGAGGACAATTCTACATAAGTGTGTAACTGGATACAAATTAGTAGTGATGAATTCAGTGTAAGAAATATTGTTGAAATATCGGCCTTCGGCTCTTTCAGCCTGTTCCATATCTATGAAGAATTCGGGCATTGGGATATTCATACCAAAGGCGTTTATGAGAACTCCTATGTCGTATCCTTCAAATTCTTTTTCTAATCTTGAATATACACCGCGTGATTGGTATAGATTTTCAGCACAACATTTAGTTTGAACGTAGTACGTAGTGCCTACAAATAGTATATTGTACAGGGTGTTTCAGGACTAGTGTAATAAACTTTAACAGCTTATTCCTGAGGTTATTTGGAGCTAAAAATGTCATATGAACATAGGTCCTATTCCTTCTAGTTACCAAAATACAAGAGGTTGAAGTTCTATAAATAACACGAAATTTTCTAATTTTTGTAATCAAGGTACTTTCGGAAAACAAGAGTTATTATTGAAAAGTCATACCTTATTTGTATTAATTAATTAATTGTTTTAATTAAAAATTGTTGTACTTTTGATTGTATTTTTGTTTCATAATGGATACTGCTGAATATGCAGATATGATTTTTATTTATGGATTATGGAATGGTAATGCCCGTTATGCAAAACTTTCCCAATAGGTGGATTGGACGTGGAGGTCCAAACTTTTGGCCTGCAAGACCTTCAGATTTAAATCCTCTTGATTTCTATCTATGGGGACACTTGAAACAAGAAGTTTATAGGGTACAAATAAACACGCGTGAACAATTACTTGAACAAATTATGAATGCATCTGCTGCCATTCGTAACGATCAAAATGTAATTTATCGTGTATATGATTCTATGATTCGCCGATGTCAAGCATGCATACGAGTTCAAAGCGCGCATTTTGAGCACTTGCTGTAATTTTTTTAAAATTTGTTATCTTATTTCATATCGTGTTAACCTATTCCATGTTGTTCTGTGTTTAGAATTTATTTATTTGTCTATTTAATAATTGTATCATCGTATGTTTTGTTGTCCAAATCGTATTCGTTAATATTAATAAATAAAATTAATTAATACAAATAAGGTATGACTTTTCAATAATAACTCTTGTTTTCCGAAAGTACCTTGATTACAAAAATTAGAAAATTTCGTGTTATACTTCAACCTCTTGTATTTTGGTAACTAGAAGGAATAGGACCTATGTTCATATGACATTTTTGGCTCAAATGACCTCGGGAATAAGCTGTTAAACTTTGTTACACTAGTCCTGAAACACCCTGTATATTAAGGGAGACGAAAAAAAATATTGTTGTTTATTGTACCTACTTACGAATATCTTTTGCAGTGTCCTCTAAATTTTGTTGTTCTTGAACATATCCAACAAGAATTATATTTATTCCTTGAGATGCAAGTTCATTACAAAATGCTCTTCCAATGCCATCAGTTCCCCCAAAAACAACTAAATGTAATTATTTGTAAAATTATTTTTAACATAAGAAAATAATATTACCTGCCCAGGTTCCATAATACGACAAATCCATTGTTTTGTTACTAAATAAAAATAATGCAATGTTTCTAACATTTCTTGCTAATTGATATCCGACAATACACACACAGACAAAACTTATTTTATCGTAAAAAGTCATGTGAGGAATAGCAAAATGAGAAGAAAGCTGACTGTCATTCTGTCATGGTTTCTATATATCAACTACTCTCGAATTTTGGCAGTGACATTTATCAGTCATTAATAAACATTTGAATATCTCAATTGGTTTCCTTTGAGTAGTTTGGGTACAAAGGTTTTTTACACCAGATTTTTTTACTTAATTGAAAAATGATGGAGAATTTAAAATATTTTCAAATTTGTAATAACATATATTAGTAAAGAAATGTCTGGTTGTTCAATTGAGGAGCTTTGGACAAGAAAATTATTTAAGTATTATGTTAAGTAATAGAATAATAATCATGATGAGCAATGGGGTGTGAAATACAAACTAAATATAGTTATTTAAGTATTAAGGCCAGTAAGTGCACCTTACCGGTTGAGGATTAGTTTGGAGATCTCGACTTCGTCTCGATCTCCAATACATCCGATAGAATGCTGATAAGAGTTAGAATGGTATAAATATAGAATTCTATAAATAGAATGCCATGTGGCCTATAGAATTCTATTAATAGAATGTCAGATGGTCTGGCGTTGTGTGTGGTACATGTTCAATACAACAGTTCAGAATATAATTGCGGGTAGCATAATTCTATAAATAGAATGGTGATAAGAGTTAGAATGCCAGCTGGCCTATAGAATTCTATAAATAGAATGCCAGATGGTCTAGCGTTGTGTGTGGTACATGTGCAATACAACAGTTCAGAATATAATTGCGCGTAGCATGGGCGCCGTTTAGGGGGAGGGCTAGGAGGGGTCAACTATTTTTATTTTTTCAGAAACTGATTCAAATATTTAACAAATTAATAATTCAAACATATTTTTGAATTCGTAATTTTACGTAGATTCCAAATAAATAAAAATATACAGAATGTCCCATTTGAAATATGGAAGTTAGTGTCATTTCCGATGAAACCGGAAGCGCTACCATCATGCCAAATACCATAATTTGTAAGACCCTAACTCTAGTTTACAAATATGCAAAAAATATTTATAAATAAAAAAATATTTTGAGTGGCCCGTTTTTCAGTGTCACCCTGTATACTCAAACTGTTCAAAAATTATATCACTATACATTTTTTGGGTAACATTTTTAATACCACTGGTATATATTTTGTCCCTATACCTCAAACGGTTCAAAATTTACACCACTTCAACTTTACCCCAACAATTTGCATACCCCTGGTTTAATTAATTGTTCAAATAACCAATCGACCCCCAAAGGTCCCAAAAGTATACTGTCCAAATTTCATCCCGATATCTCAAAAATGATATCACTACATTTTTGAGTAACATTTTTAATACCACTGTTCCCACATTTTTACTAACACTGACATAATAAACCCTATATTCCAAATACCCAATAAATTTCCAAAGTATTAACTATACCCATACCAAATCTTCTCCCCTTATCTCAAATGGTTCAAAAGTTACACCAGTCCAACTTTACCCCAACATTTTTAATACTCCTGGTTTAATTAATTAATTAATTATCTAAATAACCAATCGACGCCCAAAGGTCCCAAAAGTATACTGTCCAAATTTCAGCACAATATCTCAGACCGTCCTGGAGTTATGAAAAAATGATACCACTTTACATTTTTTTTAATACCACTGGTATAAATAATTATGTTCTCTAAATATGTAATAATAATTATCTTAAAATAAAATAAAAATCTGAATAAGTCAAAGGGTTCCAAAGTACAGCATTTTATATTTTTGGGGTAACATTTTTAATACCACTGGTATAAATAATTATATATTCCAATTACCAATAATTATGTTAGTACATGTACTAAATTTCACACTAATAAGTCATTGGGTTCCAGAGTTACAGCATTTTATATATTTTGTCCCACATTTTTACTACCACTGACATAATAAACCCTATATTCCAAATACCCAATTAATTTCCAAAGTATTACCTAAACCCATACCAAATTTCATCCCCATATCTCAAACGGTTCAAAAGTTACACCACTTTAAATTTACCCCAACATTTTTAATACCCCTGGTTTAATAAATTAATTGTCCAAATTACTAATCGACGCCCAAAGGTCCCAAAGGTATCCTGTCCAAATGTCATCCCGATATCTTAAACCGTTCCCGAGTTATGAATTTTTAAAGTCAAATATCTACCGTTTTACCTATTAAAAACGGGGAAATCCCCGTGGGAACTATGACGTCACAAGGGGGTTCCCCCTGAAGACATACGGAATCCCCTGAAATCTCCAAGACAAATTTGTTAATAATTTTCTTACAACAAATTTCAACTTTGAGAGTGTATAATTTTTAAACTAATCGTTAAAAAATTATGAAAATTGGTATACAAACTAATTAAAGCGTGCTGAGTTCAATGGGGCACACAAATTTTACGTATTCTGACAGGGTTCGGGGTTATAACCCCATAAAATGGATGGGAACCCTTAAACAAATTTTTATCTTTGCCGCTTTATAGCAAAAATGGGTCCCTCATCGATTTGGCTGAAATTTGGTGGACATATGTAAAAAAGTCCGTTGAATCGAAAAATGTATGGTAGAAAAGTTGCCGCCCCTTAGTTTTGGGGTTATTAACCCTAAACGGGGTCAACGACCTTTGAAAATATAGTTTTTCTACTTTCGCTAGGCTATTCGAATTTTAAAAATATCAGGGTTGGAAAAACGCATATGAAATAGTTTTCTAAAATTCTTGTTCTTCGGAACATACCTAAAAATTAATATTTAACTTGTATTCAATTTAAACCAATAAATACGTTTAAAATTATGTTGTAATTATTTCATAAGAACTCGAAAAAGTGAACCCAATATGGTGACATGGCGCTGCATTGTTTAATGTACCGAGCTGTATTTATAAAATTTCAAATTCGAATTAATAGGTTACCAAACGTACAAAATAAAATCTGTTTAGTGATTTAGGTGTAAAATTTAATTATCTACATAATTTTAGAAACAGTTTTATCTAAAATTAATTGGGAATTTTTGCGCGAGGAAAAATATATCTTTATAACGATATTGTAGCCCATTTTTGTATCTTCAAACATTTGAGTTTAAATCGTTTAAAGTAATATTAGTAAAGAAACCTTGTTTCTTTGTCAGCAAGTGTAAAGAAAGAAACATCTTGAGAAATGCGTTAGGAAAACAGCGAAAACGTAGAACGCAGGAATCACAAACACTGCCATTCAATCAGATGGCATTCACTTTCAGTATACTTTCCTACTTCTGCTGGACAGGGTTTATACAACGAGAACGACCACTTGTAATCTGAAAGACCTAGGGCGCCCACGTCCATTCGAATTGGTACAGCTCGCTTTAATATTGTATCACCCAACTCGACTCTATACGAATGCGAGAGAGTACACATGACGAACAAATAATCGAACATAAAAGGAGGATAATTTGAACGGAATTAGTAATTTCTTTTAGATGGAAAATTAAAGGGAGTTTTAAAGTGTAATTACTTTTAAAGTGTTAATCGGGAGTAATTACAAAAAAGCCAGTTGTTAGTCTTCTAATAACAACAATTAAAATGATTAAACAAGAGACGAGGAGTAATAAAAAAATCTATAATGTGCGCACACAATGTTTCACGAGAGGCACGCTAAAAAGGGTTGTTACAAGAATTTTGTTGTAAGAGAAAATTATAGATAATAATTAACCTGGTATGCACCCTGGGGATGTAGCTCTTTTGGAGGGTGTACTACTGTTAAGTATATTTAGTGAAACTTTGTAACCGTAGGTAACCGTTCTAAATAAAAATTATTTTGATAGTTTTGAAAGTATCAAGTTTCCCAGAAATTAATTTGACATCTTTGACAGTTTTTAATCACCCAGCATTTAATGTGAAAGCATTCTAAAAAAATCTGAATACCTTCCGTCAATCCTGTGTATTATGTATAAATTCCATACATAAATTTTCTTGCAAAAGATTCTAAATTTCCAGTAAAATTATTTCATAAATAAATTATGCGAATTGCACTTGACATTAACATCTCCTTCTTCTTTAGCTTTTCCCATTCGTTAGGGGTCGCTATTTTTTATTTTCTTCTTCCATTCATTTTTGTTTTACGTGTCGTTCTCATTCAGTTCCTTTTCTCTCAAGTCTTCCGCAATACAGTCCTCTCATCTTATCTTTGGTCTTCCTCTGTTTCTTCAACCTTATATTACTAAGCATTCATCCAATATATTCTTCATTTCTCCTCATGACATTTTCAAACCAATGTAATCATCTCGCGTGTATCTTTCTAGAGTTATTTCCTTACCTATCTTTGCATCTATTTCAACATCCTCATCTCTGCCACATTAATTTACTTTTTATTTATACTGACATCTGTCAATTTGAATTATATGAATATATTAGTAGGTTCCATTTTTAGCATAACTGGCTGATTTATAAAATTTAATTTCTTTCAAATTCTTTAACTCTATATCTATTGAATATGAAGTATAAAGTGCAATCAAATTGTATAGAGAATGATATATTCTTTAAGTTATAATAACGATAAATGTCAATAAATCATGTTTAACTGTTAAATCTTTAAATGAGGCTACTTCCGGTTCACCAATTATAACCAAAATCTATTCAGTTGTTCTTCTGGATGTAAATGTGAGGAATACGAAAAAAATATAATTTTTGGAATCCTGGTATTGAAGTTATGCGATCCGAAACTTTTGTCACACACACACACATCATTGAAAAATCGTATTATAGGGACCTTAAAACGTGCTTATTTGCTAAAAATTCATCATTGAATTTTTTGACCAAAGACAATATCTTCCTTACCTAAAGGTGACGGAAGGTAAAAAAGATTAGCTTAGAACTTTTAAGAAGTGGATTGATGAAGCAATATTTAAAATAAAATAATAAAATATATGAATCACATGTCATATTCTGAATAAAGCTATAATAATTAAATCGGTAATCTATCAAAAGAACATCTGACAAACTTTATTTAACTTCTCAGTGTTGTGTAACTTGTTCAGCAAATTTTAATCCTCAGCATGCTGTCCTGGGAAGAGTTAGGGATTGTTTGATCCGTTTTCTGTCGATGGCGGATTAAACTTCCCAACCTATTTCCATCAAATCAATCTACTCGTAGTCGTAGAAGGCACTGGTTGTGCTGGCGACGATAACCCTTTACAACCAACGACGTTCAATTCTATCTCGTCTCCCAGGTGACTGAGATTTCTTATACCACACCATATTGTCAAATGAATTTTTCACGAGAAATGAAATTTTGAGGCAAGTAAATAGAAATTTAATCCGATTTTCGAACAGAGGTTTCGTCGTAGGTCGCGGTAAATAAAATTTGATCAATAAAATCAGGAGATGGTTTGCTAGTGCCGGGACAAAGATATGTACAAAATTTTGAGTTATACACCTTTAAAGAATAGTACTACATACATTATTTTTTACCTCTCGCTAAGAGAAGTATTTGGATTCATGCTAAAAATCGCATATCCAGTTTTAATGATTAAGCACGTTTTAAGGTCCCTACAATCCGATATTAATATTTTTATAATGATATCTGTGTGTGTGCGTGTGTGTGTGAGGATGTATGTGTGTATATGTGTGTGTGTGAATTTATTTGGGGAGGTTCGAAGGACTATAATTCTTAATATCTGTTTAACTACGTATTTATCATCTGACATTACTGGAAAGAGCTGAAAAGGTTTTGGTAATTTAAAAAAAATCTAAATATTATTTTTTGAACTCTCTATCTGATACTTATAAATATTTCATTTTATCTTTTATTATTTAGAGATAAAAAAAATATAAGGTATATAATAATACAGCCCAAATAATGTTAGTGTCAAAAATCTAGTGACATTACTGAAGATTTTTCTGGGATATACATACATTATATTATTTCTTATTCAATTAAAAGTAAAATATTCAAAATTATTGGTATATTACATATACCCTTCACAAATAAATGTTAATCCCGACAGTGAATTGACATCTCGAAAAATTAGAAGAGTGACAAAGTTTCTTCATGAATTTAAATTTAAAAAATCTAAAAATATGTAGAATTTTGTGTGTAGAATGTAGGTATACAAGAAATGTTAAATACAATAGAGCGCGAGCAGTCATGTGACTTTGTTGGTCTTGCTAAGCAGAACGGGGACCCGTATCACATTGATAGCTAGTAGATGTCAAATATCATACTTTTTTATTCTAAATTTAGTGACTTTCCAATTCCATGTGGTTTATTTTCCGCGACAAGTAAATTCCACACTCCTGGTAACAAATTAACTACATGAATTTAGTATAATACTGACATTTGACATTGTACATAATTACTAATTGTCATTATGACACGGGCCGCCATATCTGCTTTCAAGGCCAACAATGTCACACACACACACACACTTTGGTTATTCATTTAAATCTGGATATGCGATTTTTAGCATGAATCCACTACTTCTAGTAGCGAGAGATAAAAATCAAAAAGAATAATGTTCATTTTATATGTAACTACGGTAACTAATGTTATTTAAATTTTGTTATAAGAAAAATGTCAACAGAGATATATTTGCATTTTGCACACTGCAAATTCCTTGAAAATATGAAATAGTCTTCGAAGAATTCATAGGTTTTTTGTACAACGTTCCGAACTGTAATTGTAAAATACATTATTACGTTATGTAAAGTATGAAACCACTAGAAAGTCATGTGTACGTATAACTGGAGCAATGCTGCAAAATTGTAAAGCTCAAATACAGAAAACTCTTTCAATTAACAAATCCTTAAACTAAATCGAACCTTCGTAGGTAGGTAAGTTTTCTATTTGTTCTGCAAATAAAAGTCTGTAGTCGCACATAGTTTTAATTAACTTCTTTGGAGGAAACGAGAAAAGAAAATATATGTAGTTTTTTAAAGTCTTGCATGTGCAGCGATTGAAAGTTTGTCAACTAATTAATCATTCACGAGCGAGCTTTTAGATGAGTGTTTTGCTAATTTGTGGGTAATGGAGCTCATGTCTCGCTGAATTTGTTTTACATGAGTTTCCCGCACTTACGACTAGTCGCTAAGCGCGCATGTAATTTACATCTCGGGTTAAGTACACAATTACTCTGATCTGTCTTGTCTAATAACTAGAATTATTGTATTGTGTCTGTTCATCTGGAATAAGAACATTCGAGAGCTTATAATGTGAGTACAACGTATTCAATATTATAATTAAATAATAGAATGTTTAATTGCAATCTGCAACTTGATTGCATTGTTGATTACAATAATTAAAATAGATGTGCTCAAACTAACTAACTACAATTCTTGGTGTTACGAAATTGAATGCAAGAATAAAAGTAAATGAAAAGCTATTGCAGGGTCCTCTCCTCATTTGTGCGTGGGAGTCATTAGCGAATTGGAACACATCCTCAGGCGTATAACACCGCCTGTACAACGTCCCCTAGTCCTCGTCTTGCTGGGAATTCTTGTTTTAACAGCGGACAAAGTGATGAGAAGACTTTTGCGACTCGCATTTTGCTCCCCGTAGGCAAATTACTATGTAACTTAGTCAAGTTTCATCTTAGATATCTCTCGGATGCAATTACGAATATAATTAAAACACTGTGAATTTAAAATGAACCACTATTTCCTCTGCACAGCATAGCAGAGCAACATACGAGTTCTGTTTTACAACACATAAAGACTAATTAAATTTTAATCTCTCTCAAATCCTTTATGAATTGATTACAATAATAAAATGGTTGAACTAATATTTGAAACATTGATTACAACAATTAAATTAATATAAATACTGAAAAAATAACTCGCTCATAAGTAATAAGTCGATTCCCAGAAAAAGTCTTCAGTATGTTTCCGGATTTCTGACACTGATAACACTCCGTTACAAAAAATTTAATTTTTCAATTGTTCTCCATGGCATTATTTGGGCTGTGAAATTTATTACAACAGTTTATTTTATATAGTATATTCTTTTATGTCTACATCAATTTAATCTTCTTTAATATTTGAAGGAACAAAATAATATTTAGAAGATATTTTTAAGAATCTGCTACTTTCGGTTGTCCAATTGCTACAAAAACCTTTTCAACTCTTCCCATTAATGTCCGAGTGAGAAATACGTAGTTAAATAGATATTTACAGTAAAATTATTTAAAGATGTCCGATCAAGGTTATTTGTATCATGAACGAATTAACAAATTGGCATACATTTATCTCTTTCCGTTGCAAAGGATATAAGCGTGTGCGATAAGGATGGGTGTAACACGCTTCTCTTTCAAAAATTCATATTGTTTCGACTAAGTTAGGACATTCCACTTTAAAACGATGCTCGTTGTTGATAATACTTTCGTTGTAACGTAAGTTTATGTATTAATTCAGATACATTACCTTGATTCATAGCCGTACGAAACACTGACATTGTGTCCGTATCTTATGTTTAACATATTTGGTTTTACATTTGCTAATAAACTTACCAGTTGAATTATTTTTGAAATTTGAATGCTTTTATTGTAACTTGTAACACATATTTTTATAATAATAAAATAACAGTAGTATCTTATGTACCCTCACAAAAACTAAACAAACGACACTACTGAATTTGTCAGAATGGGAGGAGCAAAAATCTGAATTCATACAATTCGTAGATTACCTTGATCGGACATCTTTCAATAATTTTACTGTAGTCTTATAGTTTTTGATAAATCGTCCTTTCAACATCCACACATTCACACACACATACATCCACACACGTACAAACAGACGTCATCGTAAAAATGTAGGGACCTTAAAACGTGCTTATTAAATGTGATTTTTAGCATAAATCCAATACCTCTCTTAGCGAGAGGTAAAAAAAACTGCGTGAGAATTTGGCACGCACAGTAAACGAATTAAAAGTAAAATTTCAACAAGTATGGGATAATATTAAACCTGAAGAATGTCCAAAGTTAGTAGATACAATATCTAATAGAATTAAAGCCGTTGTAGTCAACAAAAGAGACGTAACACATTATTAAAATAGTGGCCGAACTATTCTGACGTGTGTTATAGTTAATTTAATTTAGTTCAAAACCTAATTGTTATCGAATTTATTTTCTTTTGTTGTTAATTTTAGCTGAATATTTTGCGGTAATAATATAATTTTTGTAGAAGTAAAATATGATTTGGGTTCGTATACTATCCTAGTTATTATGGTAATAATTTCCACCATTTGTTCGTCTATGGCCACTAGATGCGAGGACGATATTTTTGCCGTTTTACTTCTCTTGTTAAGGGAATTAATGGCGATGCAACCAGCAGTCTAACGTTTTGCAGTGGCTGCTAATTTTATTACTGCATTTCATTGTTTTTGCGCTCTCCTTCAGTTTATTGGGACTTGAGGTCTGGATAAGGCGCTCAGGGATGTTTATGACGGAATGAAGAGTTTTACTGATGCAGAAGAAAGGCAGAATGAGATATTTTACGCCAGACTTAGTATAGACTTAATAAAATTAGAATAGTTGTTTTTTATGCTCTATTATTCCATATAATGAGTTTGTGTTTGCATTTAAATTAGTAGATTAATTGAATCGGTCATTCTGAAACGAGGTCAATTTTATCACACGTTGACTTTTTAGCTAGCCAAATTTCGTGCATTTAGCACCCCTAGATAAAGTTACATCAAGCGTTCATTTGGAAAATTTCTATAAACATCAAGAAAATCGAAAATGGGAAGGACATATTTTGCACCAATTCCACACAGAAAATTTCTTCCTAACGATTCTATAAATTCAGTAAAATCATTTCACAGAGATATTATGTAAATTCTGTGTCAGAATTATAGCTAGTAATTATGTATATAGATGTTAAATATCATAATTTTTTATTCTAAATTTTCCTCGACAAGTAAATTCCACACTCCTGGTGACGCGAACATAGAAAATCTTGAAATTTTTAATGAAAAAGTCTGACATTGCCAAGGCCAACAAAGTCACATGACAGGTGAGAGCTATTGTGCTGGCCACAACAGAAATTGGTGAAAAATTCGGACTACTTCAAATCCACTTTAAAGTAGGATTATTATGATTTTTAAGCAAGATTTTAACAGTTTTTCCGTATGACATGGGCCACCGTCCTGATGACAAACGTAGCTCCCTTCGAAGGACTGACAAAGGAATCGATGGTAAAAAAAATAATATTTAAGTATATGTTTATATTTATCAGCGTTAACAGTGCCATCCCCAAACCAAACAGTATATCTGGTATGTCTCGGAAAAAGTACGCAATACGCGTTTTCTACAATCACCCAAGCAAACTTCAAATTTAGACTCATCACTCTATATGACGCTACGTCATTGTTCTGGAATCCAATTTTTGTGATCCTTAGCCCATTTCAACCTATTACGTTGTTGTAATTTTGTAGGCAACGGCTTTTCGTTGGCATAGTAAAACATATAAAATACTAAACATCTTTTTTAACAGAGAAATCACAAAAATACCCTTATAAAACTTGTATCCTATGTGTTTAATTTTTCTTATAGTGGTGGATACCGAAATTTATTTTCCGATTATTTCCCGCCATGTACGGAAATAACTGAAGCATTTGATCGGCGATATTGTTTCACAATTTTGCTCAAAGCTCCGTTTATCAGCATTAGAAGTTGACGGTAGACTATCATCAGTTGTTGTTCTATCCAAAACAATTTCCATTTCATTAATTAAATATATCTTGCAGTGTCGATCGCGGAATCAAATGTGAAATTGAAATTTTTCTTGCCAAACTAATTAGTACCCTATATTGTTTAACATTAAAGAAAAAACCTCACACTTTTTTAAAATTATAATATCGATGTTAAATATTTCGTTTCAACTGATGGTTAAGATAACGGATAATTTAACCCGAGATGAAAATACAGGGTCTAGTCTTCGTACATGGTTGTTAGGCCGCTTTTTCATTAGCATAACTCTTCATCGATGTCAAACCTCAACCCCACAACACAGTTACGATGTCATTAAACTGACCACGCAATTAACAACAACAGTAATTAACCCGAACTTGTTAGCTAACTAGAACAATTATATAGTTTCTTAGTGACCGTCTGTAATGTTATTCGGCAACTAATGAACATTCAAACACCTTCCAGATTACTGCGAAGTAAGGATATTGTTTGTGCATACAACGAGGGTTCCACAATAGTTGATGCAACTACGAATATGGATGATGGATGTTTCCTGCTAGTTTACATATTACTTTTAAGGGTTACATTTCTGTTAACAAATGATTGTACTGGGATTAAAAAAAAGAATAAAAAAATTGGAGAATATATTCCAGGGAGACGGGCCTTTATGTTTTTAGGTTAGAGTTTGGTAAATAATATGCTCCGGTTAACCGTTTAAAATAACTGTTAATACAGGTTCGTGTTAAAAAAATTCAATAGGAAAATAATTTAATGATGTATTGTTATTAGGTCGCGAAAGACCTACCTTTAACAATAGTGTAAGGTTAAATTGAAAAAATCTGATGTGGCCAGCACAATACCTTCCGTCAATCTTGTGTATTATGTATAAATTCCATACATAAATTTTCTTACAAACGATTCTAAATTTCCAGTAAAATTATTTCATAAACTATGCAAATTGCACTTGATACTGACATCTTCTTCTTTAGCTTTTTCCGATTCGTTAGGTGTCCCTATTTTCTATTTTCTTTTTCCACTCATTTTGTTTTGCGTGTTCTTATTCAATTCCTTTTCTCTCAAATCTTACGCAATTACATCTTTAGTCTTCCTCTGTTTCTTCAACCTTCTATTACGATTCATTTTTCTTCCAATGTTTGCTTCTTCTCTCCTCATGACATGTTCATGCCAATGTAATATTCTCTCTTATATCTTTCTTGAAACTTCTAACACTAGAGTTATTTCCTTTAGTCTCTTATTCCTTACAGTATCTTTCCGTGTCTTCTCCAACATCTATCTCAACATCCTCATCGGTGCCATTTTTACTTTTCATTGATACTGACATCTGTCAATTGGAATTATCTGAATATATTAGCAGTTTCCATGGGTAGCATAGCTGGCTGATTTATGAAATTTAATATCTATATAATTCTTTAACTCTATATCTATTGATATGAAGTATAAAATGCAATCAAATCATATAGAGAGTAATATATTCTTTAAGTTATAACAACGTTAAATGTCAATAAATGATATTTAACTGGTAAAATCTTAAAATGAGAGTACTTCCGGTTGACCAATTATAACCAAAATCTAATCACCTCTTCTTCTGGATGTAAACTTGAGGAATACAAAAAAATATATAATTTTTGGAATCGTGGTATTGAAGTTATGCCATCCGAAACTTTCGTCGCACGCACACACAGACACACAAACATACACACACATACACACACGCACACATACACACACACGCACACATACACACACACGCCCACATACACACACGCCCACATACACACACGCCCACATACACACACACACACACACACAGATAGAGAGGCATATCGTAAAAATGGTAAAATCGTATTATATGGACCCTAAAACGTGTTTATTCACTAAAAACTGATCATTGAATTTTTTGACCAAAGACAATACCTTCCATACATAAAGGTGACGAAACTATTAAATCTTCAAATGAGGCTACTTCCGGTTCACCAATTATAACCAAAATCTAATCAGTTGTTCTTCTGGATGTAAACTTTGAAAAAAATATAATTTTTGGAATCGTGGTATTGAAGTTATGCGATCCGAAACTTTCGTCACACACACATACACACACACACACACACACACACACACACACACACACACACACACACACACACATACACACACACATACACGGAGCGTGGAGGCTCTTAATTTGAGGGTGCTCTGTTACTAAGTGAAAATTCCATGATCCATGGTATTGTTAATTTTGTCATAGTCGTGCACATGAATGCATAATCAATGATAATTATACGCATACATTTTGATCTGTCATAATTTGTTGATGACATGCGTAAATATCTGCTGATTTTTAACTTTATCAATTAATCACATTCGCGGTCAGTTATACATTAAATTATAACAAGCTGTCATTATGCTGGACTTGCATTCGCAGTCACACCAGCACAAATAAAATAACCCCGGTGCCGGTGGCATGCCGGTAAAATTGTCGGTGAATTAGTGTGCGGCACACACGTGGCGGGTTCGGGATATATGTGTTCCGCTCCACCGCTCTCTGTCTCAGCAAATTAGTTTTGTTAACCGAACTGTGCAAATCCATTACACGGTCCAATGGGCCTACTTACAGGTACTTCATGTGGGAGTGCGGTATCGGTGCGAAGCGAAACACATGCACACGCGTGATGCGCTTAGCACCCGAGTGAGTCTACCGAAATCAAACGTTTTCAGTCACCAAGATCATAGACAGATATTAGATTAATTTTATATTACGGTACGCATCTATTGCTTCTAACCCTATGCTGCATCCGTTTGCTACTTGTTAGGCCTCTCAAGCCCATGTGAAGTTTTAAGGGTTATTTATATAAAATGACATTACATCCTGTAAGGTTTTAGATGAGATAAAAAAAAAATCTTATGTGACCAACAAAATACCTTCTGTTAATTCTATGTATTTTATATAAATTCCACACAGAAATATTTTTGCAAACTATTCTATGAGCTTTTTCTTTTTAAGGGAAAAATGAACTTATCTTACCACGTACTAACCTGAACTGAACTACTCCTAAAAAGAACAGTATGTCTCTTAAAATAAGAAGTAGAATATATATATTTATCAGTGGCGGTTTTTTTTTATTATTCAAGGTCAAATGCCTTATAATTGAAAGTTACATTTTTACAAGGGATGTGCAAATGCATATTTTTCCTCTCTCATGTACAAAAATAAATTGCCATATCACAGAACATTTTAGGAAATTCTTTGACAAATAGTTTATCTTCATAACACAGTTGATTAAATGGATTCAGAATTCCTTACATTGTCACTCAATTCTTTTAAAGTTGAAGTCGAAGCCATTATTTGTTTTTTGTTTTCAACTAAAATTCAAATTACAAAAACACTACAAACAACGAACAAAATAAAAGACTTAAATATTTACTGCAATACGTATCAGTTTCAAACCAGAGCCTATTATAATAAAAATGCTACACAAGACAGGTTATGTTATATTTGTTTATTGTCGAATGCAGGGTTGGATTCTACGGACTGTTTTACATAAGCACACTAAGTTTCAACCAAATCTATGAACGACTAATATTTATTATACAGCAATTAAATAATGAAAGTAGAAAAACTATATTTTCAAAGGTCGTTGACCCCGTTTAGGGTTAATAACCCCAAAACTAAGGGACGGCAACTTTTCTACCATACATATTTCGATTCTACGGACTTTTTTACATATGTCCACCAAATTTCAGCCAAATCGATGAGGGACCCATTTTTGCTATAAAGCGGCAAAGATAAAAAATTGTTTAAGGGTTCCCATCCATTTTATGGGGTTGTAACCCCGAACCCTGTCAAAATACGTATAATTTGTGTGCCCCATTGAACTCAGCACACTTTAATTAGTTTGTATATCAATTTTCATAATTTTTTAACGATTGGTTCAAAAGTTATACACTCTCAAAGTTGAAATTTGTTTTAAGAAAATTATTAACGAATTTTGTCTTGGAGATTTCAGGGGATTCCGTATGTCGTCAGGGGGAACCCCCTTGTGACGTCATAGTTCCCACGGGGATTTCCCCGTTTTTAATAGGCAAAAGGGTAGATTTTTTATTTTAAAAATTCATAACTCGGGAACGGTTTAAGATATCGGGATGAAATTTTGACAGGATACCTTTGGGACCTTTGGGCGTCGATTAGTAATTTGGACAATTACTTTATTAAACCAGGGGTATTAAAAATGTTGGGGTAAAGTTAAAGTGGTGTAACTTTTGAACCGTTTGAGATATGGGGATGAAATTTGGTATGGGTTTAGTTAATACTTTGGAAATTAATTGGGTATTTGGAGTATAGGGTTTATTATGTCAGTGGTAGTAAAAATGTGGGACAAAATATATAAAATGCTGTAACTCTGGAACCCAATGACTTATTAGTGTGAAATTTGGTACATGTACTAACATAATTATTGGTAATTGGAATATATAATTATTTATACCAGTGGTATTAAAAATGTTACCCCAAAAATATAAAATGCTGTACTTTGGAACCCTTTGACTTATTCAGATTTTTATTTTATGTTAAGATAATTATTATTACATATTTAGAGAACATAATTATTTATACCAGTGGTATTAAAAAATATGTAACGTGGTATAATTTTTTCATAACTCCGGGACGGTTTGAGATATTGTGCTGAAATTTGGACAGTATACTTTTGGGACTTTTGGGCGTCGATTGGTTATGTAGCTAATTAATTAATAATAATAATTATAGTAAAGTTGAACTGCTGTAACTTTGGATTTATCAACATTCAAAAAGTTGATGGCAACATTTTTTTGGAATAATGAAGGGTTATTATTGATAGAGTATATGCCAACAAGGTCTGCAATAATTAAGGCAGAGGTATATGGCAAACTATTCAGAACTTAAAACTTGCCCTGGACAATATTTTTATGTAATGATATAAAAAATTGATTATAATAATTAGTTATCTATGTTTTAATCTAATCAGGGCATATGGATACATGTAAAATTATATCCCCCTTTCAACATACGAGTATACGAGTTCTAATGTGAGAAAAAAATATTTATAAGAAATTATTTCAAAGTGGAAATTGCACGACATTCATTTCGGGCACCTGTAAAACTCCCTCTGACATATTCTACTTGAAATGCGAACTTTTCAACACGTTCAATTTGTCTTCATCCTATGCGGATTACGTTGGCTGTGACTCCTAAACAGTTGAAGTACGCAGGCTTCCGTCTCCTTCTGAGTGTGTTTTGTTTCTCGTCAGGGAAAGGAAACACAACAACGAACAGCAGATCATGGGTTAGACGGCCGAGCATTTGTCTTGTTGATTGTCGACTGTCTTCTGTCGGCTCAACACTCTCCAAGGGACGAGAATAAAGGACGATTGCATGATTATAACAACGGACAATGGATAGTGGGAAAGTAATGGACTTTAAGGAATTTATACATATATAATTAGAGTATAATAATAGGGTCCAAAATAAATTAACATATCATTTATTTTGAAATTCGAATAAATAACTTCTATAGTATTAGTAATATGATTAAACTCAGTAGCAATTTAAAAATATAATATATTTAAATTGGCGCCAAATTACACTGCCTGTGACGTCCAAGAAATACTAGCCAATGATGGAACTGGATACATAAAAATTAAAAATATTTAATATTTCTTATTTAATTATAAAAAAAAATATTCTTACAGCAAAATGATCTTCACAGAATGAAACTCTGATTTTGTAAATGGTTTTATGTTTATTTGAGACCATTTCATTATTTCTTCGTTATGAGGCAGTACTAAAACTTTTTTTTTATTTTTATAACTTCTATTTCGGCACACTAGCACAAAACTCTTTTTTACAACCATGTTTGAGTCTTTACAAAATATATAAATCAGTAATATGAATAAAACTAGTACAGTGTTTTTTAAAGATATCTGATGAAGGTCATCTGTATCATGAACGAATTAATAAATTGGCATACATTTATTTCTTTCCTTTGCAAAGGCTATAAGCGTATGCCATGAGGATGGATATAACACGCTTATCTTTCAAAAATTCATATTGTTTCGACTAAGACATTCCACTTTAAAATGATGCTCGTTGTTGATAATACTTTCGTTGTAACGTAAGTTTATTTATTAATTCAGATACATTACCTTGATTCATAGCCGCACGAATAACGTTATTTTCTGTCAGTATCTCATTTTTCACATGTTTGGTTTTACATTTGCTAATAAACTTACCCCTTGACTTAGTTTTGAATTTTGAATGTTTTTATTATTACATATATTTTTATAATAATAAAATAACAGTAGTATCTTATGTACCCTCATAAAAACTAAGCAAACAGCACTACTGAATTTATCAGAATGGGCGGAGCAAAAATCTGAATTCATACAAATTTTACTGTAGCTAGTATATAATTGACAGCTGTCAATCGTTTAAATTCTGTCGACGACCAATGTAAGCCGCATTCTCTCATTGGTGAATAGTTTTCTGATGTCATTAGACCACAGAAAAGGCGGCAATTTAAATATTGTATTTTTAGAAGCAATTTTCTCATGAATGAAGAGTTATATGAAAGAAAATAAAAAATACGGGTAAAATATTTTTTCTTATTCTTTCGATTAAAGCAAAGAAAAAAGCTACTTAAATTTCAAATAGCGTAACAATGATTTAGCTTCATATTGTCTTCAGTGACTTATCCTGGAAGACACTAAAGCAGATCAATACTGATAATATATTTGTACAAAAGACAGTACATATTACATGTTCAAAGGTTTTTTAGAGAGTGGTACCACAGGGACCAGTTAGTAGGATAAATTGAAATGAGAGAATGATGAAATGTATAAGATGAGCCGATGAGTTCCACTGTTAAGCAATTCACAAACTCTTTTTGCCATTCCTTCATTATCTAGTCGTTCTTTGCTGTAGTCCCAAGCTGGTCTTTTACAATTTCAATCGACGAGATTGTTCGGATTTAAGGATAAACATTCACTTCATTTTTTCACCAATACAATTTTCAATATTTGAATATTGTTTAAATTTATTTTATTGTTACATTTACGGGAGTACAATTGCTTTATTAATTAAAAAATTGTAATGTGGCCAACACAAAATCTCCCGCCATTTAATTTACTAATACTGAAAAATATATTAAGTTCCTTAGCATATAACTATTGTTCTATTTACTCATATTTTCTTATTAAAACATCATCATTATTAACTTGAAATGATTAAGTTTTTGGCAATGACATTTATTTGTCAGTTACATAGGTACATTTGAAATTTGAAGTGTGTAAGTACCAGGTTACATATGATTAATGATACGAGAAGTCTAAGCTTAAAATATAACTAAAACTAATACAAGGTGCGTTCGGTATTTAAATCTGTCGAGCACTCTGAGCAATCTCATCACGTGACAGAATCATCTGCGATTTCCCATCTGCAGCTTGAATAACCGAACGGATAGAGCATTTAGCTGCCATTTTGACACATTAATTTGCGCCAGAATAAAACGAAAACTGTTAACATGTGTACTATGCGCAAGTTATGAACGTTTTTTTTATGATACTGTTTAAGAATGTGGAAATGATTATGGAGAACTTAAAGCTGAAAATTATGTAGAAAATGTTTCCTAAAGTGACTAATGTATACATTTCAAACATTTTTGATTGATATACGAAAACGACAACATTAATTCATATGATAGACATAGTTTGCATTGCCGACGACAAAAAAAAAATACGCATGCGCCAGACAACTGCTCAACATGCTCCATGGTTAAAAACAAGAGACGAATAAAAGCGTAACGTTTTATTACCTCAGTGTCAGAATAATGATTGTCAAAATAAATACCAATATTTTTTTTCCATATTTATTTACAATCTGTCAAAGTAGACAATAAGTAATTTTTTAATAAATTTAAAATATCATGTAGAAAACATGTCCAGCGACATATTTTCTTTATGCTAACATAATTAATAAATTAAGTAACGTAACTAACATTAAAATAAACTGTGTAACGTATATACAATATTAAACAAATCTAAAAGGTAGTTCTAGTGTGTTATGTCGTTTGAGTCTGTATGTGTCCGTATTTTTGAATACCAATAATTTGACGTATAAAACGTTACGCTTTTGTTCGTCTCTTGTTTCTAATTCCATGGCTAATACTATAAAATTGTTATTCCGTGAATTTTTAAATTTTATTTCTGCAGTTATGAAAATGATGTAGAAAATTTTGCTTTACAACATCCATTTGAAACTTTTTGTCTAAAATAATTCGGGGAGCAATGCGCATGAAAAAATTGATTTCCCATGTTATAAATACCTATATGTTTCACTTTCCATGATACGTTCTGTATGTTTAAGCAATACAAAAAACTATAATAATTTTATTTATTTTCTTGATTATTAATTCAACTTTTCTTACAACAGTCGACTAACCTGTAAAAAAATCCGATGAAAATGCTGATCACCATGGACCATTGGACCCCAAAAAATGAATCGGTGAGTTATTTTATTTTTTTCAAAATTGCAACCCTTTCTACAAAATATTATCGCATACTCATTAAAGTAAAAACTTTTTCCCATGATTTGTTTATTGATATGAACCGAATTTGGTGAATACTTTATACTTTTATATTCATGATTTATACGTATTTTCTACGTTATTTATTTATTCCGCCTTCTTTTTGTTCTCCTGATGAAGCTATTATGCGCATATGTCACGCTGGAATCTTATTTATTACCCAAACTAAAATCAGGAAATTAGAAAAGTTGGCAGCGAGATGACACGGATTTATGGGCACGGCCGAACATCGAACCAATAAAGTTTTCGATTGCTGGATGGCCATCAACTTTTACTTTCGCACTAAAATCGCTATGTTTATAGCAACACTATAAAATCCAAATACAACCATCAACGCTAAATATTTATCAAGAGGACAGGGTTTTATTGGTGAAAAATAAAACTCCCTGAAAATAAAACAACTAAATTGGTTTTATATACAACCAGTAACTATTGTTAACTTTATTCTTATCAAAGTCATATAGGGAAATAAAGTGATTCAAGGCCATTGACAGTGCCACATAGGAAGCATTTTATGAGAAAATTAAAATGATACATAAAACTATGATTACAACATCATCATTCTAAAACGAAACAAAAATGAAACATAATATTGCAGTTAGTCTGTCCGTGTGTTCCGGACATTTTTATTGAATTTAATTCTGGTGTAGACGACCATTACCCACGCATTCGCTTCTTCATACATATTTGAATAATTTCCACCGCTGGTTTAATCTAATTTTTCGTTTCTTAATGTGAGTTGGGTAGAATACATCGTGACTATATATTGTAAATTACCATTTCTCTGTCGCTAAGAGCATTATACGCAAAATATGGTCGAATTAGAACTGAAATATTAAAGCAAATAAAATTAAATGGTAGCTTATATTCCATTATAGCAGTCTTTCATTCTGATACGATCACGAAAGAAAAAGAAAATTAAATATCATTTAGTGACTAAATTCTAATACACGCTGTTTCAAAATTAAACAACAAAATTTTTAAATTAATTTTTGTAATTTGGATAATATTTTGAAAAAGTCACGTGATCTGAAACAACAATTTATTTAAAAAGTACTGAGAAATATATTGCATAAACTTTTATTTAAAATACCAGATGGGATTAAGGACGGAAGGTAATGTGCTGGCCACATCCGACTTTTTATAATAAATTTATGAATATATTATTGTTAAAACTAGAAAATTTTATATGCAACATTCAAATTCAAATATCTTTAAAACGAAGCATGAGCTTATCCACTTATTTTTAGGTAGGTCCTTTATTTAAAATTTAACAGCGGTAATAATAAACAAGGGTTAAGTTCAGAATACCTCCTTTTTAACACAGGAATAGCTATTCCTAGTTTATCACGAGCTTAACCCACAAATATATAATAATAAACATGGATAAGACTCAACTCTAGAATAAACCCTCCATAAACGTCATTGTAACACAGGGTTAAGACATATATGACAGTGCATAAATGTAAATGAATTGTAATATTGAATTTTTTTCGGTAAAGTTTTTCTTAGAGAAGTTATAGTAATTTATTTTACTTCAAAAGTTTTTTGGTTGTCATAAATCTGGTTGTAACTAATGTTTACTTAAAGGTTACATTTGTGGATTATTATCAGCTGTTTATACACTTGCTTGCACCTTTCTGAAATTTGAAAGCATGTCATCTTACATCCACAAAATCAGGAAAGATGACGGACACAAAGTTTTTGGTATAAGCGACAAAGCTTTGTTTTAAGTAAATTTATTATTGGTTTAGAAGAAAAATTAGTACAAATATAATTATTACTACAAAATGAAATGTTAGGGGTTGCTATTTATAATTTCTTATTCCACTCATTTCCGTTTTGCGTGTCGTCCTCATTCAGATCCTTTTCTCTCAAGTCTTCCACAATACAGACCTTCCATCTTATCTTTGGTCTTCCTCTGTTTCTTCCATATTCTATTATTAAGCTATTCATTCTTCTTCCAATATATTCTTCATCTCTCCTCCTGTTCAAACCAATGCAATCGTCTCTCTTGTATCTTTCTAGAAACTTATATTACTTGAGCCATTTTCCTTATTCTTTCATTCTTTATCTTTCCATGTCTTCCCCAATATTTATCTCAACATCCTCATCACTACCACATTCATTTATTTTTCATTGATATTGACATCTGTCAATTTGAATTATCTAAATATATTAGCAGTTTCCATGGTTAGTATAGTTACCTGATGTATGAAATTTATTCATTATAAACTCACTATCGAATTTTCTGATTGAAGACAATGGCTTCCTTACCTAAAGATGACGGTAGGTAAAAAGACGTGTTCTCTCTACCGAACCTCCCATAATATATCATGTTCTCATATAATCAAACCTAAATTGCTTCTTCGTAAGTTTAAGATATAAACAACTCAATAACTAAACTACCCCTTAACGCCAAGCTTCTGTATGTTTACTTCACATTTCTGTGTAATCCTGGTGTTATTCGATACCGTAATCTATTTTGACGAAGATTAGTTCAGCACCACTCGGACATGGTGTCGATTTCACACACCCATTAATCCTTTATGTTTACATCATGTCTGGATCTTACAATTATTTCATAAATAAAGAAAAACAGAACATGACGCCACTGATGTAGATACCATATACATTTTATTGATTATAACTCTTTTAAAGTATCTTTCTGTAATTATTTGAAATTAAATGAATTAACAAATCAGAGTTTATATTCCTTTTTGAAAAATTTCCACGGTCTAATTACACCATTTCAAAAACACATTAAATCAAAATTCACTTAAAAAAATCTGAACAAAGTTTTAGTAAATGTAAACGTAATAAGCGTGATGAAATATGTCATTTGTGTTCACGACGACAAAAAAATCACCAGAAATAATCCTGCAACAAATGTTTCTGCCAGGGACGCACAACCGGAGTAACTGGAAGGGGCAGAGATTTATTATTTGGGTGCTGAATATTCAAGATGATGATGACCCATCCATCAGATTACGAAAAGAAAAGAGAAGAAAGGATAAATGGCGAACATATTTTGATCTTTTGTAAAAACTCACTTTCATTTTAGATATCTTTTTATGTTGGAGATATATTTTATAATTTAATAGAAAAGTTCAACAGATTATTATAAAAATAGTTTATATTTTGTGTTTTATGCTACACAAAATCTATAGAAAAATATCTGATGTGGCCAGCACATTACCTTCCGTCAATCCTGTGTAGTATGTACAAATTCCATACATAAATTTTCTTGCAAAAGATCCTATATTTCCTGTAAAATTATTTTATGTTAATTAGGTGTTAACAATTACTCGAAAGTTCAGTCAAACAGCATTTGTTCTTACTATACCAACGTTTCGGTGCACCCTTGCACCTTTGTCAGGGTAGTAAGATCTTACAGATTCTTACAATTCATGTACACAAAATACATTCGTACAAAACAATCAGATAATTTATTAAACATCGTACAAAAAATTCAAAGAGCATACACACATCCATTTGCTCTTATATTTTTTTTAGTTATTGTATTATTACTCTGTACTTGAGTTTATCCTGTTGGGTAATAAAGATTTATTTATTTATAAACAAACTATTTAAATTGCGCTTGACACTGACATCTTCTTCTTTAGTTTTTCTCATTCGTTAGGGGGTCTTCTTCCATTCATTTCTGTTTTGCGTGTCGTCCTCATTCAGTTCCTTTTCTCTCAAGTCATCCGCAATACAGTCCTTTCATCTTATCTTTGGTCTCCCCCTGTTTCTTCTACTTTTTACTACCAAGCTATTCATTTTTCTTCCAATATATTTTTCATCTCTCCTCATAATATGTTCAAATCAATGTAATCGTCTCTAGAAACTTCTATTACTCGAGCCATTTCCATTATTCTTTAAATCCGTGTCTTCTCCAACATCTATCTCAACATCCTCATCTCTGCCATATTCATTTTCTTTTCATTAATACTGACATCTGTCAATTTGAATTATCTGAATATATTAGCAGTTTCCATGGTTAGCACAGCTGGCTGATTTATGAAATTTAATATATTTATAATTCTTTAACTCTATATCTATTGAATATGTAGTATAAAATGCAATCACATCGTATAGAGAATAACATACTCTTTAAAATATAATAACATTAAATGTCAATAAATGATATTTAACTGCTTTTTTTCAAGAAAAACTGATAAAAGTTGCAAATGAGAGTACTTACGGTGGACCATTTATAACCAAAATCTAATCATGTATGCATATAGACAGTTAAAAGCTTCAAATTAAGGTACTTCCGGTTGTTCAATTGTAACCAAAATCTAGTCAAGTCTTCATGTAATGTAGGAATGAGGAGTATGAAAAAATTACCTATACGTGACAGAAGGTAAAAAAAACAGATAATTTTTTGGGTTGTGATAAACGAAAATTGTGGAAATAACACCTTATATAATAAATCTTATTATTGTTAAGACTATTTTGTCGTAGAATGCTATTCGTACTTATGAATCAGGTCTGAAATCCATAAATCCTTATACAATAAATGTCTAAACGTTGATACAAAATACAACAAAGGCAGAAATAATGCATAGGCTGTTCCATTGTTACATTGCTTTACAAATCACAAGATACTAAGATAGTGTCTTGATTTATTATACAATTGAACAGATTATATTGTAGAGAACACCAGAGATTTCACAGAACAGCTATTTATAGTAGGGCAAGAATAATCACTTATTTATTACTACTAATAGAAAATATGAACCTAGGCTCATAATATTTCAGCCGGCTTACCTTTTCAACAAATTGTAAACCCTACACAAATGATGAACAATTTCTACAAAAACTTAAGTTTAAATATACATTTTAAATAAGTCGAAAGAAATTTATTTATAATTTGTTTGTTGAATTATTATGAACCTGAGCTAGTATATTCTGTACTTTCTATTAACCGTTAATTTTATTTTGTCATGTCAAATTTTCCACATTATAAAGTATACAATTGATTTCAAATGAAAATAGTTCTCTTTGATCTCAATTCCGTGAAGTACTTCCTGTCTGCATCAAGTTGATAAACAATTCGCAATTCGGCATTTTCAAGTACACAAGAATTCAATTCGATTGTAGCCAAGTCCACATTGGAAATAGTTCCACGCGATGTTATATCGTCCGTCACTTGCCAGATGGAAATTTTATGGTTGCGGAGTTTCTTGTCATTTATAAAGTTCTGGCTACGTCAGCCTTGGCTTGATGTGGGTTTAGGGGGTATACTAAAGCCACTATGTCACTGTGTACGTTACGTTCTTATACGAATAACTTACTAAATGGACTTTCTATTTCTTATGAACTCCTGATCTTCGGGAATTTGTTAAACTTAATGGAGGAGAAATTATAAATGATATTGGAAAAAATTGTTTAAAACGATTTAAAAATATTAATGAAGTGCTAGTGCCTGCTTTGATGTATGGAAGCGAATGCTGGGCATGGACGGGGAAGCATAAAAAGAGAGTGACTGCCGTGGAAATGAGGTATTTACGTGGTGTATGTGGGTATGTCAGACGGGATCGCGTGAGGAATAATTTGGTGTATGAAGAATGTATGGTTAGGAACAATGTGATTAAGAGAGTTGGTGTGTCAGTTGAGATGGTTTGGGCATGTGGAGAGAATGCCGAGTGAACGGCTTGTTAAGCGTATATATCTTGATGAAGTTGAGGGTTTTCGATTGCGTGGCCGACCAGTGTGTAAGTGGATGGATGTGATTGGTAGGGTGCTTAAAGAGAGAGCGTTTCCAAGTGTGAAGAGAAGAAGAGCATGTATGAATGCGATTATGAATGTGGCCGAGGCGAAAGAAGTCTGCTTAGATAGGAATGTGTGGCGAAGGATGATTGTTTCCTAACTATTATTGTGATCCGGATGCGGTATTTCGCTACCGAAAATCGGTCACTTTAATATGTTTAAGAGTAAGGATTTGTTGTATGACGTTGATGTTATTCTTATTGTTATCGGGTTTGTGCGAACCCACTAAATGGGACACGCGTGATTTTATGTATGTATGTAGGTATGTATGTATGTATGTATTCCATTACATGTTTTGCACGATTTGTTTTTAATGTTTACCAATAGAATTTTTAAGGCAGTAAATCGTACAAAAATCCCACGGGCCTTGGTCTATTTTTTACCTTCCGTCACCTCTAGAAAAGGAAGGTATTCCAAAAATTACAATTTTTACCCATTCGGCTTCCTTACATCCATATGCAGACTTGATTAGATTTTATCATTGGTCAACCGGAAGATTTTAATAGTTTTTCTTAAAAAACGCTGTTAAATAAAATTTAATGTTACTATCAATATTAAAGAATATTCTTTTATATTTCATATTCATTGGATATAAAGTTAAAGAATTATAAAGAAATTAAATCTTATAAATCAACCAGCTATGCTAACCATGGAAACAGCTACTATATTAAGAAAATTCTAACTGACAGATGTCAGGGTCAATGAAAAGAAAATGAATGTGGTAGAGATGAAGAAGTTGAGATAGATGTTGGGAAGCCACGGAAAGATAGGATAACGAATGAAAAAATAAGGAAAATGGCTCGAGTGATAAAAGTTTCTAGAAAGATACAAGAGAGACGATTACATTGATTTGAACATGTCATGAGGAAAAATGAAGACTATATTGGAAGAATGAATAGCTCAGTAATATAAGGTAGATTAAACAAAGGAAGACCAAAGGTAAGATGGAAGGACTGCATTGCGAAAGACTTGAGAGAAAAGGAACTAAATGAAGACGATACGCAAAACAGAAATGAGTGGAAGAAGAAAATAAAACATAGCGACCCATAATGAATGGGAAAAGCTAAAGATGTCAGTGTTAAGTGCAAATGATGAAATATTTGTACAGTGTGGGCGCTTACCAGGCATCACCTCACGGGCACTCATTGATGGCGTGGGGAGTGCACTACAGGGGTCAATTTTGTGCCTTAAAATTAATATACTTTATCTAAAAGTAATTCACTAATTTTATTAAAATAAAACTTTATTATGATCAAGGGAAAAAGTTATTGCTACCAAATTCGTGTTATTTACTAGATGTTAAAAAATAGAAAAACAAATATTGACGAATAATTACATAATAAACATATTTATAGAACGATTTTGTAGACACGCTTAAACTGTAAAATGTAATACCTTGTGATTAAGATACTTTTGCGAGAAACAGCCTTACCAAACTGTTTGGCATACTTAAAAATAAATGTCGCTGTGTATCTCTTATTGTCTTATTTAAATCAATAAAATTTCTCTTTTAGATACTTTTTTAATACTATTAGTTTCTCAGTATATTTCTATTAAAAAAAAATTGTAAAATTGATTTGAACGTTTTACTTTTGCCATCATTCACGTCGAAAACAATTTTAAAAACTGTCATGGGCTTCAAGTAAAGTATCACTTCCGGTTTATCAATTTTAGTCAAAATCTAATATGTTGTTACCCTTGATATAAAAGTCTTAAATACTAAAATTGAAAAGTTTTGGATTATATTTTAATATAGTTCTACATTAAAAACTGTTATGGGCTTCAAGTAAACTATCACTTCCGGTCTATCAATTTTAGTCAAAATCTAATATGTTGTTAGCCTTGATATAAAAGTCTTAAATACTAAAATTGAAAAGTTTTGAATTATATTTTAATATAGTTCTTTATTAAAAACTGTTACGGGTTTCAAGTAAAGTATCACTTCCGGTTTATCAAGTTAAGTCAAAATCTAGTATGTTGTTCCCCTTGACATAGAAGTCTAGAATACTAAAATTGAAAAGTTTTGGATTATATTTTAATATAGTTCTACATTAAAAACTGTTACGGGTTTCAAGTAAAGTATCACTTCTGGTTTATCAAGTTAAGTCAAAATCTATTATGTTGTTCCCCTTAACCTAAACGTATAGAATACTAAAATTGAATAGTTTTGGATTATATTTTAATATAGTTCTACATTAAAAACTGTTATGGGCTTCAAGTAAAGTATCACTTCCGGTTTATCAATTTTAGTGAAATTCTAATATATTGTTTCCTTTGATATAAAAGTCTTAAATACTAACATTGAAAAGTTTTGGATTATATTTCAATAGAGTTTTTCATTAAAAACTGTTATGGGCTTCAAGTAAAGTATCACTTCCGGTTTATCAAGTTAAGTCAAATTCTAGTATGTTGTTCCCCTTGATATAAAAGTCTTAAATTCTAACATTGAAAAGTTTTGGATTATATTTCAATAGAGTTTTTCATTAAAAACTGTTATGGGCTTCAAGTAAAGTATCACTTCCGGTTTATCAATTTTAGTCAAAATCTAATATGTTGTTTCTCTTGATATAAAAGTCTTAAATACTAACATTGAAAAGTTTTGAATTATATTTTAATATAATTCTTTATTAAAAACAGTTATTGGCTTCAAGTAAAGTATCACTTCCGGTTTATCAATTTTAGTCAAATTCTAATATGTTGTTTCCCTTGATATAAAAGTCTTAAATACTAACATTGAAAAGTTTAGGATTATATTTTAATATAGTTCTTTATTAAAAACTGTTACGGGTTTCAAGTAAAGTATCACTTCCGGTTTATCAAGTTAAGTCTAAATCTAGTATGTTGTTCCCCTTGACATAAAAGTCTTAAATACTAAAATTGAAAAGCTTTGGATTTTATTTTAATATAGTTCTACATTAAAAACTGTTATGGGCTTCAAGTAAAGTATCACTTCCGGTTTATTAATTTTAGTCAAATTCTAATATGTTGTTTCCCTTGGTATAAAAGTCTTAAATACTAACATTGAAAAGTTTTGGATTATATTTTAATATAGTTCTTTATTAAAAACTGTTACGGGTTTCAAGTAAAGTATCACTTCCGGTTTATCAAGTTAAGTCAAATTCTAGTATGTTGTTCCCCTTGATATAAAAGTCTTAAATTCTAAAATTGAAAAGTTTTGGATTATATTTTAATATAGTTCTTCATTAAAAACTGTTATGGGCTTTTAGTAAAGTATGACTTCCGGTGTATTATTTTAAGAGTTATCGGCAGAAAAATGGTCAAACACACAGACATCATTGTAGAAACGTGCTGTGTGACCCCTAATTCGTGCTTATTCACTAAAAACTCACTATCGAATTTTTGGACCGAAAGCATTACCTACCTTAACATTTATCCCTGACTACAAGTTGTCACCAAGATATGCTGCGGACTTTACACCATGTTGCCCAACAAAAATTACAGTATAAAGAAGAGTTCATTAGAATGAAATAGTTATATATTTTGCTCTCTGTCTTACAAAAAATAAATATTTGTTGAGTGAGTGTCCAATCCTGTATTGTATTACTCTATGATTCCATAGATATGCACACGTACGGACTTAACACCTTTGTTCCCAATAAAAACTACAGTAAAAAGAAGAATTAATTAGAAAGAAATAGTTGTATAGTCTCCTTTCTGTCTTACAAAAAATAAATATTTGCGAGTGAGTGTTCCATCCTGTATTGAATTACTCTATGGTTCCATAGATATGCACACGTACGGACTTAACACTTTTGTTCCCAATAAAAACCAGTAAAAAGAAGAATTAATTAGAAAGAAATAGTTGTATATTCTTCTTTCTGTCTTACAAAAAATAAATATTTGCAAGTGAGTGTTCCATCCTGCCCTTGTTATTCTATGTCATGCTGTCTGTGTCTTACAATATATTTATCTCTGTCACACAATATGAACTCGCCGTTTAGTAATTGACGAGGGGGGGGAACACTTTTAGGTAAAAATTGAAAATTTTAATTTTATATTTTTTTTTTTATTTACAATACCTTCCTCCAACTAACCAAAGTGTAAAGGTAACAGTAGAAATATTTATCAACAATACCTATCGCTAATTACAAATGGCGATAAAACGCACACATACATACATTCATACACACATACATATACACTAAAATAACAGTACCTCCCGCCAACTAATTAAAGTGTCACAGTAGATTTTTCACCAACAATACCTCCCGTTAATTATAAATGACGATAAAACACACACACGTACATGCATATACACATACATACACTAAAGTAGCGGTACCTCCCGCCAATTACACAATTAAAGTGTAAAGGTGACAGAAGATTTTTTTCGCCAACAATACCTCCCGCTAATTACAAATGGCGATAAAACACACACATACATACATTCATAAACACATACATATACACTAAAATAACTGTACCTCCCGCCAACTAATTAAAGTGTCGCAGTAGATTTTTCACCAACAATACCTCCCGCTAATTATAAATGACAATAAAACACACACACGTACATACATATATACATACGTACATTAAAGTAGCGGTACCTTCCGCCAACTACACAATTAAAGTGTAAAGGTGACAGAAGATTTTTTTCACCAACAATACCTCCCGCTATATACAAATGGCGATAAAACACACACATATATACATACATCTACACATACATAAATTAAAGATGTCGTCTTTAGCGTATGCGATAAGGATGGATATAACACACTTGTCTTTCAAAAATTCATATTGCTTCGATTAAGTTAAGACATTCCACTTTAAAACGATGCGCGTGATTGATAATACTTTCGCTGTAACGTAAGTTTATTTATTAATTCAGATATATTACCTTGATTCATAGCCGTACGAATAACGTTATTTTCTGTCACTGACACATTGTGTCAGTATCTTATTTTTCACATATTTGGTTTTACAATTGCTAATAAACTTACCAGTTGAATTATTTTCGAATTTTGAATGCTTTTATTGTAACATATATTTGTATAATAATGTAATAACAGTAGTATCTTATGTACCCTCATAAAACGACACTACTGAATTTGTCAGAATGGGCGGAACAAAAATCTGAATTTATACAATTCGTAGATGACCTTGATCGGACATCTTTCAAAAATTTTACTGTACACACATTTAGGTATTCCTCGGTCTCTTTTTTCCTACGAAGTTCGTCGTCCATATTTGTCCTACCGGTAAATTATAATTATTACTGTGTTGAATTGAACATTTTATTTACAGAAAACGGATACATCTTTCACAACTTTAGAAAGAAATTCAAAATTGGTGGTGTTAGAATACAACCAATTTAATTTGAATGGGGGGTAAAGCTGTTCGCGTCCGTGGTAGAATACCACACGTGCCCCCTGGTTAACGCTAAATGAACAGCAAGCGTCCACCGCCGAAGAATGGGAAAGAAATTCGATTTAAGCTAATTACAAGATACATCAAATCGAATTTAATGTTTTTGACGCTATATCTTCATAATTAAATCAATTATTTTAAACCACATACAGACGCAGTATTTAACGAAGAAATCAAATATTGTGGAATAATAAACCGAGCAACATTTTCCGTTAAACTTCAACAGAATTCACCAAAAATCATGTTTGAAGAAAATCTTCGTTCATCCCCGGCAGACTTGGTGATATTTCGAAAATTGTTCCATGTATTCGCATAGATGTTGTTCCATCTCGAAAGACAATACGGCGGCATGTGTAAACTGAACCAACAACTTGGCGTGGCGATGAAATACGTTTTGGCTATATTTCGAAAATATTTCCACGTATTCGTATAGATGTTACTCCATCTCGAAAGATAATACGGCGGCGTAGGGAAACTGAAGCGACAACATGGCGTGGCGATGAAATACGTGTCCATTCGCGGTGGATTTCTCAGCTGAAATCATGTAGAAAATGTAAGTCAAACATCAATTTTGTTATATATATTTTAATTGTTAACAACTTTTGCGTTATTTGTAAGGATTTGTCTTTGATAATGCGTAATACACGAACAAAAAAAAAAATCCGTAAAAGTATAACTGAAGTATCTCATTTCTTTTTCTATTTCAGATTGCATGCATGACCATGAGGGCTTCGGAAACATGGAAGTGGGAGCAGAAGAAGGCACCTTTAGGAGAAACAGGAGACAACGGAGTTACTGCATTGGGGCCCTACAACTCAAAAATTCAAGCGTGCTGTCAGCATGTATAAGGTAAGAATCTTCCTACATTTCATACTATTTATTTGCTTTACAATTCTATGTATGTTTCATTTAACTTTTATTCTTTTTATCATTATTAAATGTATTTATGTGGTTGGAACCGCTAATACTGTTGGTAATGCAACAATACTTTATAATCCAAGGGTTGAAACTTGGAATAAAAATGAACTAGTTCAAATCTAGTCAATAAGTACTACCTGAAACAGTTTTATCTGTATTGTGCGTGAAATATTTGTACTAGAATAACTAAGCATTTGAAAAGTGGTGCACTTTCCACTTGTATAACCACCCGACGGGCAGGGGTGCAAAATGAATTTCTCTGCATTTTTTTTTTTATCAAACGTGTTTTCGAAATATCAAATTGAAGAAAATTTCAAATACTTTTGAAACCATGTAAAAACTGTTGGAGAAAATATCACATGATACATTCAACATATAAATCAAATGTTTTGTTTAATGAAGATACGTTTGCCGTGCGAATTTTTATCCAACAGTTTTTGAAATGGTTTAAAGAACACCACAAACTAATAAGTATTATTTAATAGGCGGCAGACCTTTGGCTGGTATGAGATGTCAAGAAACTTGGAGTATTTGGATGCAGCTTTCGATTTCAACACTGGAAATCTTCTAAAGCAGTTTTCTGAAGGATAGCTGAGCTCCAGATAAATCTTCTCCTGCGTAGATGACCGTAGATGGATGAACTGGTAGGAACTTTAATTTTTTATAAAATATTTTGTTCTCACACTCAACCGTGAGAACTTATAGTCAAATAATTATGACTATATATCTAATTATTAACTTGTTCTCATATTCAGTATTCATATTTAATTTTTTATAAAATATTTTGTTCTCATACTCAACCATGAGAACTTATAGTCAAAGGATTACGACTATATGCCTAAGTATTAACTTGTTCTCATATTCAACCATGAGAACTTAATCAATGAAATATGACTATTATAAATATTATCTTGTATTCAAATTCGATTTTGAGTACTACATTGAAAGAAATATAACTTTCATGAATGTCTGTATAATATTCAAACAATTTAAAATTGAAATGTCGACTGTTTATCAATAAAATCAATATCTGGAAACATATGATTAGTACATATCTTTCAGGAATCGGACATCAAGAAGACTAAATTAATATAGTATAGGATCCTTTGCGTAAGAATAACATTGTGCACTGTAGAAAAAGTTAGTTTTCTAGTCGATGTCAGCACAGATTATAGAGCGAATTGAACTACTTATAAACGAAACATTATTGAACAATGCCATTCTTACGTGAAGAATAATATAGAATATAAGTTAGTTTTAAGTTCTTTGAAATGTATTTTCAGCTCTTAATTAAACTTTGGCTCATCGCGCCGTTGAGCAAACACGCGTTTTCTTTAAATATTAAAAATAAATTAATTTAACTTGAAGTGCATTCCCTTACGAAGATTCATCATAAAATCGTGCGTTTTGATTGCCCAGACGGCATCTAGGGAGAGTGGATGTGAAAAAAAAAATTGTATGAATTGGTGTGTCGGGGCATGCTTGCTATCAAATGGTGAGAGAATCAGGAAGTAGGGGGTGTGAGATTCGAAACTTGTTTGTGGGTTCGGGTTTCCTTATTTCTTTTTTTATTATTATTAACATTGACGGTTACTGGGATGGTTAGGTAGGGTTCGTGCGCGATTTCCATAATTGAGTGGACTGATATGTATAGTAATTCGCAACGCCATGTGAAACCAGTTGTTTATTCTGGTGGATCGCTTCACACTTGTATGAATGTTTCTAGGGACAGTTTAATTCTTTTGTACCAGTGCTGACCGCCGTTCGTATCGGCCTCTGCTCTAGATTGGACGCTTTAAAACCGCTAGACTCAACTGAGAAAAGTTTTAAACAAACCTGAATGCTTACACAGGAAACTCTATTATGGCGTTATGTGCTCTCCTCATCCGGAGGCAACGTAATCATCGTTTAATTTTAATGGCAACGAATTATTAAAGACAAAATAAAGTTTTTCTTTGATTTAACATTGTTTGAGCACACGGGTTGATCGCGTTCGGTGTCAGGTGTATCGGGAATGGCCGGGCGATGCCATCGGGAGTAGCTCTTTATTGCATCCAAGCCGTGGAATATCACTTAATTGCTTCCCTTGTCCTTAATTGGCTCGCGTGTGTAGGCCGTAAACCCTTGTGGTCGCGACTGGGGTCGGCTTAGCCCCCACGTAAACAACTGTGAGAATCACCCCGGCATTCTCACTTTTTGTCTTAGATCGTATATCTCTCTCTCACTTCACCTTAGCTTAACATAGTCTAGATATAAGATAGCTTGCGTAGACATAAGATAGCTTAGATATAAGATAGGCAGGGGTTGTTTTTGCTTTTTGAGAGAGAGAAAATTAACGTAACTTACTATTTTTAGATTTGCTTTTGTTTGAAAAAGACATTAACGTAAGATAGGCTTTTTTGTGCACTTCATAAACTTAATTTGGGGGGAACTACAATAGTTTAAATTAGATTATAAGGTATTATTGTATACGGAATTGTATTTATTTAATAAATGGTATATATAGGGAGCGTGGGTGGCATGAGGGTGGTGCCTCCCTATATATATTATTTATTAAATAATGCGTTTCATTTATAGTTCTAAGATAATTATAAGTTTAAAAAAATTCCCACCACTGCTGTCGCCGAAATTGCAGTGCTGATGGCGATGCGTCTCCATGGCTTCCTCTGCATAATAACTTCTTTAAAATGTATGTACAATAAAACAATATTTTAATTCTGTTTATTTTAATTTAAACCCGTCACATTAGTTTTAAAGTTAGATAGTTTTAGGAAAAATTGTATTTATTCTTAAGTATTTTGACGCGGTCAGGGCAAAGTTAGATTTTAAGTATTTATTGTGAACGAAGCTTTATATTAATAAATATATGTATATTTTGGTGAGTGGGCGGTTAAGGTGGTAACACCAAAAAAATATATAATATATTTAATATAAAGGTTCGCAAACGATCTTAAACCGAATAAGAAACCTTGTACTTTTAACAATGGGAACAAGAAATCTTATTTGGGGATCCCAAGTTTAAGTTTGTTAATTAGTCCGTAAGTATTGTAAACGAAACTCTAATATATATTTGGGCGGTTTTAGTCTAAAAATATATATTTAGAGTTTCGTATCATTTATAAAACTAAAATGTTTGTTACCAAATAAAAATATTATGGGGTTATTTTATTTGTTGTTAATTATTTTACATCTTTATTCTGTAAATAAAAGTTAAATCTTCCGATTAAACTTTTATTTGCAGAATAAAGATACAAAATAATTAACAACAAATAAAATAACCCCATAATAATGACAATTTATATACGGTAACAAATGGTTTAGTTTTATAACTAAACCCTGTATGACATTGTTATAAATTGTTAATAGATTTGTTACCATATTTAGTAAGAAATAATTATGAACAGAAATTTTAAACTTCACGATTCTTTTGTTATATTTCTGTTCATAATTGTTACTAAATTTGTTAACAAATCTATTAACTATTTATGCCTGTCAAACAGCCCTTTGTAATAAAAATGCCAATAAACTTTAATTTTTATAAGATAAAGTCTTGTAATTTCTTAAAATACAAATATATTTTTATATTTAAAAAATTGTAATTTCTTAAAATACAAATATATTGTTATATTAAAAAATTCATTTTTTAGTCTAAGTCCCTACACGTATGTAGTTTTTAAAACGTCCGCTAGGTGGCAGCACCTGTCGATAAAGATTTCAACTTGGGGTTTTAAGCAATTAAAATATTTTCTTTTTTGTACATGTGTACGTACATACATGTATATAGTTTTTAAAACGTCCGCTAGGGGGCAGCACCTGTTGAAAAATATTTCAACTTTGGAGTACTTTTTTTCATCTATGTTCAGAGACTAAAATTTTCATAGGTATACGTCTCATTTTCACTAAGTATAAATTCCCAATAGGTATACGTCCTATATTCACTATGTATAAATTCCCAATAGATATACGTCCCATATTCACTAAGTATAAATTTCCAATAGGTATACGTCCCATATTCACTATGTATAAATTCCCAATAGGTATACGTTCCATTTTCACTAAGTATAAATTCCCATAGATATACGTCCCATATTCACTAAGTATAAATTTCCAATAGGTATACGGCCCATATTCACTAAGTATAAATTCCCAATAGGTATACGTCCCATTTTCACTAAGTATAAATTTCCAATAGGTATACGTCCCATATTCACTAAGTATAAATTCCCATTAGGTATACGTCTCATGTGCTGCCCCCAAGCGGCCATTTTCGGAACTATTTACAAACACGGCGTTATTTCTGGTTGCCTATATTTTAGGCGTAATGCTTTACGATAGGTGCTGCCATCTAGTGGTCATTTTTGGAACTATATACGTATAGGGACTTAAAATCTTACAAAATTCATCCCCTAAGTAGAAGGAATAAAAGAAAATAGACAAATTATATTTTAATTTATATTTTATTGTATTAAATATTGTACATTAGGGTAGTTTACATGAAATACAACAATGTAAGATACAAATAAACAATAAATACAAGTAAAATTTATACAAAATATTATTTAAACATCCCTATTTCTAATTTTTCAGGACAAGGGTAAGTATATTTATGTATAAAATACAAAGAATAAGAATTAAAAATACAATTTAAGCTATAAACATGATAAAGACAACAATGTATTACAAATAAACAACAAAAAATACTTAAACTAAAACAAGTTTTTATTTAACAACCCCTTATTTATTTCAGAGGTAATACCACAACTAAGAGACAGGGAAGTATGTACACAGTTGATGCTGTTTAATTGGGACTACAGAGGGAAGTATGAGAACTTTATTTTACATATTAATAAATTTTGTAAAATGTCATTTTAAAACTAAAGAAATATTACAGAAAAACGAAGCTGAAACGATTTGCAAACTACCATTAAAACAGCTAATTTTATTTGAAATAACATCTACGTATTCTGTATAGCAAAAACATGTGATATTAAAAAAAAAATGAGAATTTGTTCAACTTTTTAACAAAACGAAGCTGTCAAATTTTAATTAGGCTATTTTTAAACCCTTGGCCCTACGCCATTGAAACTTAAATATGTTGTTCTACGACCCCGACATTTCAAAGGATGCTAAGGGAACGCGAAATTTCAAAGAAATCGCTGAAAACCCAGCCGTTTCCGAGATACGAGCCCTTAAAGTTTTCGAAGGGTTTAATACATAAAAACGTTAATTAAAAGGGTTAAAAGGCTGGCAAATAGCGTATCGGGAGGATTTGAATCCGCCCTTTCCATTGGCTTGTGCAGAATTGATGAAAACCCTTTGATTTACAATATATTTGCCCTTCAAGTTTGTGGTGAAGGGCCTACGCTAACTCCGGAACTAAAAGGGCTAGAAGGATCGGAAAAGTTTTATTAGGTTTCTTTGGACCTGCATAATAATATATTTGCCCTTCAAGTTTGTGGTGAAGGGCCTATGCTAACTCCGGAACTAAAAGGGCTAGAAGGGCCGGACAAGTTTTATTAGGTTTCTTTGGACCTGCATAATAATATATTTACCCTTCAAGTTCATGGCGAAGGGCTTGCGCTAACTCCGGAACTAAAAGGACTAGAAGAGCCGGACAAGTTTTTTTAAACTTACTTGGACCTGCATAATTGAAATCCGTGGCCAGATTTTCCCAAAGGGCTCAAATAAGCCCTAAGCCCTTTCAAAAAGAGCGGACTCCTGTCGGATGATTATTTTCGTACCTATAGAACTTAATACTAAAGAACAGGATAGGAAAATTCGGAAAAATGCTTAAATATTAGGATATTTCCCTGTCTCTTTCATTATTACATAGGAAAGGTAAATAAAAAGACACTTTTGTTTATTTATTCTTATAAAAATCATCTATTATCTTCGTCCAGTGTTGTAGTTGCCGTATCCTATCGCTGGGTGTAGTAAGGCCCTTCGCGGAATCTGAAAACAAACATAAACATTGTTTACTTTGAGCGCCAAAATATAAAAAATGTAATCAATTAATATTTAATTGGTGTTAGTTGTTACGTTATAATATTTAATATTATGTTTTTGTAAGGGAGACTTCAGTTCCTTTCGGACTTTGGTGAAGTGAACATGGGGTGCTTGCGAATAATCGTATATTGCGATAGTATATTGTTGATAGGAACCGAAAAACTTAGTAGTTTTTATTACGATCATTCTCTTATTCAATATATAGTTCGCGATATAAATAAAAGTATTAAAATTTACGCTGAAAGTATATTTATTTGATCATTATCAGAGCATATTTTAAACTAGTGCTGTAACTTTAAATTTAATTGGTGCGAGTGTTGTGTAATGAGTACTTGAAAGTGTATTTTAAACAGTGTATATCGCCGAAGACAATACAGTTCAGAGATGAAGTGCTAGCGGACGATATGTTGAGAAAATTCGCCTATCATTGCCATTACAAGTAAGTAATTTTAAGCATCTATAACTCGAGTTTCGGGGATGTACATAAATCGTGTATTATATGAAAAGAAAGAAAATTTCATGCTCAATCCAAATTTTCATCGCCCTTTATTCTATCTTTAACCATGTAGAAATTGTGCATGAAAAAATCTCAATATTCTGAAAATGAGTTTTCTTATTGCAAAATGTATGCTGAATTCATATATGAACAGCAAGCGAGTTCTAATTTAACTTAGTTTTCTCAATATTCATTTTAAAGTCAAAATTTCCTTTACAAAATGTACTTGACTCGAAACAACCCAGTGTGAAAAATATTTCATTACTACTGAAAATTAATTTCCGATTAGAAAAATGTATGCTGAATTTAAATTTGAACAGCACGCATTTATAGCTTACTAAGTATTCACGATATTAATTTTTAAAATTGAAATTTTCTTTACAAATGTACTTATCTAGAAACAAGCAAGTATGATAATTTTTCGAGTAGTTTCAATACTCTGAAAATTATTTTCCTTAACAAAATTCATGCTGAATTCAAATTTCAATAGCACGTTTTTCTATCTAACTTAATTTTCGCAATAAATTTCCTCTGCACATGTACTTGATTCTATACAAGTAAATATGAATATTTTCCAGTAATTTCAATACTCTAAAAATTAATTTCCCTTTAGAAAAATGTATGCTGAATTCAAATTTGAACAGCACATATATATATATATATATATATATATATATATATATATATATATATATATATTTCACTCAGTTTTCGCGATATTAATTTTTAAATTCTTGGTGGTTCAATTTTTAGTGGGCTACTGAATATTAGAAGGTACCATTTTTTGGTTTTTTTGCTTTGTCTTATTGGGATACAGGGATACGACAATTCAAAATTAGTGTACATATGTAGAAAAGTCCATAGAATCGAATGGCGTAACACCCGTACCTCTGTCATATATCGTGCATTAGATATAGTCCGCCAAAATCAAAAAATCTTGTGAGTTTCCATTGAAATTCATATCACCCTTATTTTCAACCCTTAGTTATATTCCGCGAATAGTCCATAGACATTGTTTACAAGTATAAGTTATATAATACATATACATTAATTATTATAAAATTGTTACCTAATGTAATGATTATATGAATTAATTCAGTCATTTATATTGTTGCAGTGCTAGTGAACAGACGTGTGTGTGGTGTGCTCGTGTAGTGTGGCTTCGAGGACGACTTCCTGGTGGTTAAAGAGGACTTTTGGACACCTGCAGGACTTGGGGTTACATCTAGCTACATCATTTATTCATAGTAAGTTCAGATTATTTTTGTAAAAAATTGTAGTTGTACCTATCATTGGGTATATCATCCATTATTGCTGATTTTCTATCGAAAATAGTTTGCATTTAATGAGAATACTTAGAGTTACTATTATCATAAACACTTGTATTCCAATGCGTGTATTATATAGTTATTGTATGCTGATTACGGATCAAAAATAATTTTCAAAAACTTGAAAAATAAATTTTCACGATTTTTGTACCACTGGATGTATAACTATTTTGAATTTTTTGAAATTACCTATAACGTATATTTACGTAATTTTGAATATATATGAAAATAAATTATGGTATTCACATTTTTTATTGTTAAATTATAATTGTATCAGTTTTTTGTTGCATTTATAATTTTTTTTTAATAAGTACGATCGATTGAAACATTTCTTTGCATTCTAATTTTATATTAGTTTAGTATTATTTTCTATGTCCAGTAATACAAGTTTACTAATTTTACAAATACATATTTAATTGTTACAGAATTCTGTAGCAGAGAGGAGAGCTGTGAACTAAAACGTGCTACAGGAGGATTTGAGTTGCAGATGGACATGAATGCATACTGGACTTCTAAAAACATGAGGAATACACCCTGGAAAAGAATGCGCCTTGGCTGTCCCCAAAAACACCCTCTATATGTATTTGTAACCCCTAATATTTTATATGTAAAATATATGTATATTATATAAATATAACTAAATCTCCTATATACATAATTTATAAATATTACAACTTGAAAACTGATTACTTCTGATAATTCATGCTTGTATAAGCCCTATTTAAATAATAGGTACATTGTAGGTACAATATACATCACATACATGTATTCATGTTCATTCTTATTCAAAGCGTAAGTACATATTTCATTACAAATCCATACAACATACGCACTATCTGTAGGGTAACAAAATCCAAGATATCTAACATGGTTCATGATTTCCGCTATAATCATTTTTAAAGTCGAAATTTCCTTTACAAATGTACTTGACTCAAAACAAGCAAAGTATAATTTTTTTTCTAGTAATTTCAACATTCTGAAAATTAGTTTCCGTATAGAAAAATGCATGCTGAATTCATATTTGAACTGTACATGTTTCTATTTCATTCAGTTTTCGCGATATTAAGTTTTTAAGTTGAAATTTCTTTTTGACTCGAAACAAGCAAGTATGAATTTTTTTCTAGTAATTTCAACACTCTGAAAATTAGTTTACGTGTAGAAAAATGCAATGCTGAATTCAAATTTGAACAGCACGAGTTCTTATCTAACTTAATTTTCACAATATTCATTTTACAATTGAAATTTTCTATACAATGTACTTATCTTGAAACAAGCCATTCTGAAAAAAAAATCATTACTTCCAAGTCTTTGAAAATTAATTTTCCAATAGAATAATGCACACTGAATTCAAATTTGATCAGCACGTGTTCCTATCTCACTCAGTTTTCGCGTTATTAATTTTTAGAATTGAAATATCCTTTACAAATGTACTTGACTCGAATTAAAGTAGTCTGATAGAGTTCTTATCTAACTTAATTTTCACAATATGCATGTTGAAGTTGAAAATTTCTATACAATGTACTTATCTTGAAACAAGTCATTCTGAAAAACAATTCATTACTTTCAAGTCTTTGAAAATTATTTTTCGAATAGAATAATGCACGCTGAATTCAAATTTGAATAGCACGTGTTCCTATCTCACTCAGTTTTCGCGATATTAATTTTTAAAGTCAGTGATTTAGTTTTTAATGAAATTACTGAATATTTGAAGGTACCATATTTTGGGTTTTTGCTTTGTTTTACTGTATCACATGGACACGACAATTAAAAATTAGTGTACATATGTAGAAAAGTCCATAGAATCTAATGGCGCAACGCCCGTGCGTCTATTATTTACCATTCATTAGTTATGGTCCGCCAAAATCAAAAAATCTTGTGAATTTCCATTGAAAATAAAAATTTCTATTTTGGAAACTAAGGCCCATGGATTTATTTTTATTATTCTTTTCCATAATCACCAGGTCCAAATTTGTGGAAAATGATACTTTTCATTTAAATACAGGATAATTTAATTTATAGTTGGTTACTTAATGTTTGTAGGTACCATTTTTTGGCTTTTTGTTTGGTATTACTGGTCGTTATTTCTTATACTTTCAGAGATATTTAACGTTAAATTTGTCGCAAGGCAAATAAATGTGTAAATATGACAAATATGAATAAAAAAAAATAATTACATACCATAAGTCCGAAGAGAAATTTCCAGGATATTGTAGAGTTATGGCCAGGACCTAGAAGAAAATTCATAATTAAACTTTTGAATTATTTATTTATAAATATAGTTCATAGTAAAGTTGAAAAAACCGAAATTGTCTGTAGCTGTTTCCAAAATAATATTTTCCACATTTTATTTTATTTAGAAAATTTGTATACCCTTATACCTTGTTTACAAAAATCAGTTGCATAATACATAGACATTAGTTATAATTTACTCGTAGTAATTATTGACTAGCGGTATTTTGATTGTTACCTAATGTAACGATTACATGGATTAATTCAGTCATTTATATTGTTACAGTGCTAGAGAATAGACGTGTGTGTGGTGTACTCGTGTAGTGTGGCTTCGAGAACGACCTGGTGGTTAAAGAGGACTTTTGGACAACTGCAGGACTTGGGGTTACATCTAGCTACATCATTTATTCATAGTAAGTTCAGATTATTTTTGTAAAAATTTGTAGTTGTACCTATCATTGGGTATATCAGCCATTATTACTGATTTTGTATCGAAAATAGTTTACATTTAATGAGAATATTTAGAGTTACTATTATCATATACACTTGTATTCCAATGCGTGTATTATATAGTTATTGTATGCTAATTACGGATCAAAAAAAATTTTCAAAAACTTGAAAAATATATGTTCACGTTTCCCACTCATACATTTTTTGTGCCACTGGATGTATAGCTATTTTGAATTTTTTGAAATTACCTATAACGTATATTTACGTAATTTTGAATATAAATGAAAATAAATGGTGATATTCCCATTTTTTATTGTTATATTATAATTGTATATCAGTTTTTTGTTACATTTAAAATTGTTTTTAATAAGTACGAACGATTGAAACATTTCTTTGCATTTTACTTTTAAATTAGTTTATTATTATTTTCTATGTCCAGTAATACAAGTTTACAAATTTTACAAATACATATTTCATTGTTCCAGAATTCTGTAGCAGAGAAGAGAGCTATGGACTTAAGACGTGCTGCAGGAGGATCGGAGAGAGTTGCAGGTGAACATGAATGTTGATTTCAACGCTAGAGATGGTCATACTGGACTTCCGAAAACATGAGGAATACACCCTGGAAAAGAATGCGCCTTGGCTCTCCCCGAAAACACCCTCTATATGTATTTGTAACCCCTAATATCTTATATGTAAAACATATGTATATTATATAAATATAACCTAATCTCCTATGTACATAATTTATAAATATTACAACTTGAAAAATGATTACTTCTGATAATTCATACTCGTATAAGCTCTATTTAAATAATAGGTACATTGTAGGTACACTATACATCACATATACATATTCATGTTCATTCATATTCGCGTAAGTGCATATATATTTCATTACACATCTATACAACATACATACTATCTGTAGGGTAACAAAGTCCATGATTTCCGCTATAATAATTTTTAAAGTTGAAATTTCCTTTACAAATGTACTTGATTCGAAACACGCAAGTATGAAAATTCTTCCAGTAATTTCAATACACTGAAAATTATTATCCTTACAGAAAAATGCGTGCTCAATTTAAATTTGAACAGTACCTGTTCCTATCTGACCCAGTTTTCGCAATATTAATTTTTTAAATTGAAATTTCCTTTACAAAAGTTATTGACTCGAATCAAGCTAGTTTGATTTTTTTTCATTACTTCAATATCTTTAAAAATTAATTTCCTACTAGAAACATACAGGCTGAGTTCAAATTTGAACAGCAACAGGTCGTATCTAACTTAGTTTTCACAATATTCATTTTGATGTTGAAAATTTCTGTACAAATGTACTTGACTCGAAACAAGCTATTCTCAAAAAATTTTCATTACTTCGAAGCCTTTGAAAATTAATTTTCTAATAGAAAAATGCATGTTGAATTCAAATTTGAACAGCATATATTTCTATCTCATTCGGTTTTCACTATATTAAAATTTAAAAAATTGAAATTTCCTTTACAATTCAAAACAAACAACAATGTTTTCCTTGAAATTCAATCCTCTAAAAATTAATTTCCTTATAGAAAAATGCGTACTGATTTCAAATTTGAACAGTACATGCACAGTTTTCCTGATAATAATTTTTAAAATTGAAATTTCCTTTACAAATGTACTCGACTCGAATCAAGCCAGTCTGAATTTTTTTCATTACTTCAATATCTTTAAAAATTAATTTCCTGATAGAAAAATGCATGCCGAGTTCAAATTTGAACAGCACGAGTTCTTATCTAACATAGTTTTCGCAATATTCATTATGAAGTTAAAAATTTCTATACAAATATACTTGACTCGAAACAATCTTTTCCTAAAAGAAATATTATTACTCCGAAGTCTTTGAAAATTAATTTTCGATTAGTAAAATGCCTGTTGAATTCAAATTTGAATAGCATATATTTCTATCTTATTCAGTTTTCACTATATTAAATTTTAAAATATTAATTTCCTGTACAAATTTTCTTAATTCGAAACAAGCAAGTATGAAAATTTTTCCTTTAATTCAATACTCTAAAAAATAATTTCCTTATAGAAAAATGCGTACTGCATTCAAATTTGAACGGCACATGTACAGTTTTCCTGATAATAATTTTTAAAATTGAAATTTCCTTTACAAATGTTCTTGACTCGAATCTGAATTTTTTTCATTACTTCAATATCTTTAAAAATTAGTTTCCTAATAGAAAAATACATGCTGAATTCAAAATTGAACAGTACACGTTCCTATATCATTCAGATTTCGCGATATTAATTTTTAAAGTCGAAATTTCCTTTACAAATGTACTTGACTCGAAAGAAGCAACTATGAAAATTTTTCCTGTAATTGAGTACTCTAAAAATTAATTTCCTTTTAGAAAAATGCATGCTGAATTCAAATTTAAACACCACATGTTTCTATTTTACTCAGTTTTCGCGATATTAATTTTTAAATTCAGAATTTCCTTTACAAATGTTCTTGACGAGAAACACGCCAGTCTGAATTTTTTTCATTACTTCAATATCTTTGAGAATTAATTTCCAAATAGACAAATGTATGCTGAATTCAAATTTGAACAGCACGAGTTCCTATCTAGTTTAGTTTTGGTGATATTCATTTTGATATTGAAATTTCCTATACAAACGTACTGGACTCGAAACAATAATTCAATATCTTTGAAAATTAATTTCCTAATAGAAAAAATGCATACTGAATTTAGATTTGAATAGCACGAAGTTTGATTTTAACTTAGTTTCGGTGATAATCATTTTTAGCTACACTGATATATTCTTACACATCGCACTTCTTAAAATATGCTTATACTGTTATATAGGAAGAAAATCATGTATTGTTACCCTCAGTAATTATATTCTTACACTTTGTAAAACATTTTTACGGACTTTACAATGCAGAAAAGCGTTCATATATTCACGTACTTAAAACAAAATCATCTTTCATCCTGCGAAAATGTGATATACTTCTACACTATTAGGCATAATAGAATAAAATTATAAACAAATATGTATGTGTTTAGATTAATATTCATATGGTAGAAAATGTATTTTCATGTATATACACACGCACACACATCAAAAATGTTATATACTTTAGATTTATGTCTTTATACTTATGTACACGTAAAAATAAACATGTCCTTATTAAAAATTGGATTACATATCTCTATCAAAAATGTATCATCCCTTATGTATATGTAAATAAGATAGGTAATTCTGCATAATTACTTTTTCAAATTGGACTACATATCCCTATCAAAGAAAACTATCATCCCTCATGTATATCTATATATGATAGGTAATTATGCATAATTCCTTTTTCAAAGTCAATTTTGACCTTTTTAGAGTACATATCATCTTCGTATTTGTATAATTGCAAATGTCATGTAATGTGTCACAAACACACAAATCGATCTATTAAAAATAATGTATTTCATGTATTATATGTCATTATTATTATGTAATATATTTGACCAATAAATCCATATTAAAATAATAAACTATTTCATTCCAATACAAATATCAAAAATCGCATTCCAAACATCTAGGTTCATATCCCGCTAGCTCGCAATGCTCTAGTAGCCCGTCATTTCTGAAACCAGAACGACGAGCAACAAGAGCTTGCGAACTAAAGATCCACATTCGATTCCATCCTACTAGCTAGCCAGCAACCATCCGAGCATCCCAGCCAGCGATCCACGAGCCGCCAGCCCCCAGCCTGGCCAGGCTGGGGATCCTGGCGACCAGCAAGCAAAAATCAAGAAAAAACGTCTATATGCTCGTTATAGCCGAGGTTCACGAAGCAGAGTGTCCGGTAGAACTCCAACGCTCACGCTGGACGAATGACTGTAAAATCAACAGACAGCTAGTATTATACACAGCTAGAAATCTGTGGAGGGAGGTCTGAGATTCATGTTTTGGTCACCAGGCCTTACTATAGCCTACTGAATAATCAGATATTTGAATTTTTGTGGGTAAATACATTTCTATCAGCTGAATATCTATCAGAGAGTTCAAAATTCAATTTTTCGTGTGTAGTAGCCTGGCTACAGGCTGTACATCGTCGATTCTACACGATTTTTAAATTTTAACAGCCAGAAGCCTTGCTGTAGCCTATCAGTCGATGAATTTTTAAATTTTGGTGGGTGAATGCCTTGGGATCGGCTGAAAATCTGCCAGAGAGCTCAAAAATCCTCGTAGCGGCTGTAAAATGCTACTTTTCGGCCGCTGCGGCTCTAAATCGTCGATTTTACACGATTTTTGAATTTTGTCGACCAGAAGCCTTGCTCGGCTCGGATTTTGCTCGCTAGAAATTTTGTCGTAGGCTACATGATTATATAATCTGCTGTGCACTACGTTGGAATTTAGGCGCAAGGATTATTCTTGCAGGTTGTAGATCGGCGATCGTGCTATGAATCGCTTTGCGGTGCTCTCGGATCGAATTTTGCTGGTTGCTTACCTATAGGCTGTATATCGTTCATATCCTGTGCTCTCATTTTGATGATCTAGTTTGTATTTTGGTGAATTGCAGGTTGCCTGAATGAAATTTTGGGAATGGAAAATTGGTATTTTGAATTAAAATATTGTATTCATTTTGTTGTGTTTATTATTGGTCACTTATATACAAATAATACAATGTTACATTTATCAATATTATATATTATGATATGCGTTAGAACTTAGGAATAACCTTAATAAAATATGTGTCATGAAATATATATTAATTTGCATTTTACACGTAATTACATTTTGTATGTATTTTAATATTTTTTCTATGACTTATCGAGATGAACATATTTTGGGTTATAACTATATAACAAGACATATTTAAAAATTGGATCATTATTTTAATTGCAGTCGAAATTGTCAATACAAATAGATGTCTTAGAAATATACATAATATCATTTCGATATGAAGAGTTAGCATATGCATACATATATGTACAGTATTTTTTTAAAGATGTCCGATTAAGGTCCTCTACGAATTTTTATGAGGGTACATAAAGATACTACCATTATTTTATGATTATAAAAATATATGTTACACTAATAGCATTCAAAATTCAGAAACTAAGTCAACTGGTAAGTTTATTAGCAAATGCAAAACCATATATGAGAAAAATAAGATAATGACAGAAAATCCGTTCTGCTATGGATCAAGTACGTTACAGCGAACGTATTCTCAACAACAAGCATAATTTTAAAATGAAATGTCCTAACTTAGTTAGGCTTGTAGTGTTTGCAAATGAGACAGATAGGTAAATGTATGCCAATTCGATAATTTGTTCATGATACGGACATCTTTAAAACATTTTACTGTACGTATTGTTTAAGACTAGAACTAATAGACTTTGAGAAAAACATTATGAGCATTTATTGTCAAATTTGGTTCATTTTATTATCAGTGTTTTCGTGATACAAATATGTACCTACTAATATTTTATGTTTCATAACTGTATTTATGTATGAAAATGAGAAATACCTATGAGGAAAAACTGTTTCGAATAAATTATTTTCACGTGTACGAACCAAACATGACATCAGCATGTATTCTACAACAATTTTAGTGTAAAAATAAACATTTTACCTTGCAAATATCAGCTGGACTTTTATTTCTATCACTCCATTGTCATTTGAATTTGTTTAAAACACCTAACAATGTAAATACAACAATGAAATGCACTAAGAAACACTTAATAATGATCACGCACCAAACAACTGTCATTCTATTCAACCATTTTGGAAGGAATGAATAATTAACAATAAATTAAATTAGTGGCGCGTGCGTGTTGGAGTTATGCTCGACGCATTTCACTCGAAAGCTTAGCTAATATTTGAATTTAATAATTATTATTTTCTAAAATAAATCGTAATTAGATCGATTGGTAAAATTGTATTGAATTTATCACAAACAGCCTTATGTTTTATGGAAATACAGCGTATAAATCATTTTACGAATGATGGTAAAAACTTTTTTTTTCAAATTATTGAAATTTCGTATATGTGAACAACTACAAAGGCCTAATGAATACCTAAATTTGGGCCCAATGTCGTTGATATTAAGAGAGTTATACAACATCGAAAATTACAGTAAAATTATTGAAAGATGTCCGATCAAGGTTATCTACGATTTGTATGAATTCAGATTTTTGCTCCGCCCATTCTGACAAATTCAGTAGTATCGTTTGCTTAGTTTCTATGAGGGCACATAAGATACTATTATTATTTTCTTATTATAAAAATAATAAAAGAATTCAAAACTCAAAAATAAGTCAACTGGTAAGTTTATTAGCAAATGTAACACCAAATATGTGAAAAATAAGATAGTGACACAATCAGTGTCAGTGACACTGGCAGAAAATAATGTTATTCGTACAGTTATGAATCAAGATATCTGAATTAATAAATAAACTTACGTTATAGCGAAAGTATTACCAACAACGAGCATCGTTTTAAAGTGGAATTGCTGATTGCCATGACTACTTGCAAAGAACGGTGTATAAATAAAATAGGATGAATGTGACAATAAGACAAATGTTATTGTTTAATATGGGTCTATGTGCTACAGCTAATTTAGTGAATTTTATGTCCCTCTGATTATGTCTTTAGTTAATTGAAAACATTTTTGATTACTGCAAAAATAATTTTAATTACAATAAAGAAAATTTGATTACAATAATGAAAATGATTAATAATACAAAAATTGATTATAATAATAATTGTTACTGCGTGTTTCTACTCTAATCCAATTGTGAAATAAGGTTGCAGATGATTAAATGAATATATGTATATATTTCGGAGTATACTCATTTCGTGTTATTAAAAAAAATATTTCATGACAACAATACAGAAAATTTGATTACAATAATGAAAATGGTTAATCAACGGGACAGTAAATAAAAATTGTATGATTTAATAATCAAATCCATATAAGAGTTGTGTACCGGTAATATTTCTCAAATTGACAGCTACGTATTTATATACCGTTCTTTTATTAATTTATGATTAACGAAATAATTTCTTATTTGCCCTATTTAACTTTTTATTTCGCTACCGAAAATCGGTCACTTTAATACGTAAAGAGTGAGGAATATTTGTTGTACGAAGATGTACGGTTATAGTAAGACTGTTGTTAAGATTATTATTATTATTTTTCGGATTTATGCTAACCCACTAAGTAGGATATGTGTGATTTTTATGTATGTATAAATACCACTAACATTTTTCCAAATTATGTCGGTACATAATTTTTTCCTAAATTCAAAAATATTTATGTGCAAACATTGTAACATTCATGTCCATCTAGGTACCTATGTAACATAATTATGTACTATAATCACAATGTAAATGTAAATACATATATGATGTATAATGAATAATTTTATTATAATGGAAAACATAAATATAAAGTATAAATAAAAATAAGGATATGTTTGGGAAGGATATGTTCATTTTTACATAAATCTTACAGCTAAGATTACAAGATCAAATTACATCTGCACAACTGTATAATGTATATCCAACGAATTGTTCCTACCAGTTCTTCAGCAATCATCTTGGTTTATCCTGATTCTCTGCAACTGCAATACGCTGTACAGCTTATTTCTCCAGCCTGCACTTCTGTAACAAATAAACATTAAATTAAAATTTGCTTATTTGAATAAAATAAAGTCATAACTTTTTCAAATAAAAAAGTTTTATTGTACTTATATCCTTTGAAATAAAATGCTTCAGTAACTAAAATAATTCTTAAATATGAAACAAAATTAAATTTTAGTTCTAAGAAAAATATGTAAATATAAAAAAACAGTTATTGAATTGTATTAATTTTTGTTTTAAATAAAAACAAAATGAAATGAATTCTTAGTAAAACAACCTTATTCCATTGTTTTAAAATCTAAGAATCAAAGAAATAAAATAATAAGAAAAACACTCGGTTGTTCCACAAAATTAAAGAAAATTCTTTATTGTACAATTTCGGCTGTTAGGCCATCATCAGAAGAACTACAAGAATTTTATATCTAGTTTAGCGGTGGAGATTTGGGAAGTAAGGTTTAAAAGATTCCAAGAGAAGTAGTCTTGCTAAATTATTTTCGACGTGTAAAATTGATGCATTTTTAAAATTACAAACATGATTGAACTCTAACATGTGATTAGCGACATCGGAATTCAGTTTATGATTTTCAAAGTTTTTTTATGTTCTTTAAATCGTTCCTTCTAGTTTGCCCTACATATATAAAATTACAGTTGTTACAGTTAATTTTATAAACTTATTCATTTTGAAAAATGTTTCGCCTAGTGCCAACAGCTTCCTCTGTTGATTTTATCAAAGAAATAACTTTCTGCGTTCCTTACTTTTATAGATTTCTGTAACTAATTTACCTCAGGATCATTTTTAAATATTAGAAAATTATTTACTGGTTCCCAAGAAATAAAAAAATAAACACTTATGAACATTTTAATAGAATATTTTTGTAGAAACATTCAAATTTTAAAATGTTATAACTTGTGACTAAGATACTTTTTACGAAAAACCAAACTATTTGACAACCTTAAAAGTATATGTCGCTCTTTGTAGCTAATATTTACAATATTTGGACTTATGGTTATTTTTGCCCAGAGCTCTTCAATTGTTTAAACATAGTGAATATTATACGTAGTGTAAAAATATTAATGTATAATATTACCATATACATATCTCCCAAGTTCTGCAGGTGACAAGAAACCAGAAGTTGTCTCCAAGCACCAGGAAGTCGTTCTTGAAGTTGCAGTATACGAATGCACCATATAAACGTCTATTCACTAAGAATCGAATAATGAAACTGACAAAATTAATATACGTAATACTGTATAGGCATTAGGTAATAATATAGGTATTTAAATTTTTAAATAGACAAATCAAAAAACAAAATAATTATAAATAATTGGTACCTAATATGTGGCTATGATATAATTAATTTTAAAGAAAATTCAAAAAAATTGAAATAAAAGGAAAAGAGTTCCAAATTTCTCTTTTTAATAGGTAGATAAGTGCTCAATTTAATTTACGGAATTGGGAATACTTAATACCAGTTTAGGGAAAGTAGCAAAAAAAATAACGGTCACCCTAATATACTCGTACATTGATTGATTACCCATTTTAAGGAAAATTCAAAAGAAATGAAAAAACAAAGTTCCTATATTTTCTTCTTAGACTCCTGATTCCTTTAATTGAACATAATAATTTTGAAAAACAGTCGAATTTTGTTTCAGAAGAATTAATTTGTTAATTTTGAAGTCAAAATATTTCGCACAAGTATAACTGGATCGTTTGTATTAATATTTTTTTTTTCATTTTCTTCTAAATTTAGTGCTTCATTATTAGAAAAAGTTTTGTTTTATTTGTATATTTTTTTATTAATTCCGGCTACCTTTTTTCAGGGGATGAAAGTGTTAAAAATATTGTTGGTTTGCCCAGTTGCCGAAACATTGCCATTAAGTAATTATTTTTTTAGTTTTAGTTTAGCCATGTCTAATTTAACTAAACATTTATATTTTTTCATATAATTGACATTTGTTTTTGATTTTTTGCCAGATGCAATGTTTAATTTTCATTAATTTGTTACCATGTTGTTTATAACGATGTATATTTTTTATATAAAAGAAATAAAAATATTAGATGAAATAGATCAGTCTATAAACAGTTTTTTTTGTTCTTGTAAAATTAGAATTGAAACAAAATATAACGGATTGAGCCACAAAAAAAAATGTTAGCCACCCTAATATAGGTATAGATGTAGTAAATATATTCTTTTTTAATGTAAAGACTATATTGGTAGTATTTAGTATCAGAATTGATTAGGCGATGACTAAAAAAACAACTTCAGTTGTTTTTAGTGATGCCAAAATATTTTTAAATTAGTTAATTAAGGTGCCTAAATTTTTGACTCAACAAAGCAAAAAAATCAGTGTCCAAGTTGCCTTCTCTATCTTGCTTCCACGTTTGTTACGCTAAGCCACTGGCAATGTATATCATTTTATACCTGTACCGCAACAACAGTTTATACTTTGCAGTAGTGGGGGTACTCTGAGCTCTGTGTGTCTGAGTCAGCCTACTTCAGCCTGTAGGGTGTAGCCCCTGTCCCTTCGGCTCCATGGTCACCGTAGCTAGAGGGGAGCGACACACAATACTGTAGCAGTAGGCTTTTAAAGTTTTCAAATTCAACTGTTTTGCCGCCAATTTGAATGGAGGAATGAATACAGTGCTAGTGGCGACATGCAGTGGGCAATGGAAACAATTGTTATTTTGTCAAGAGATGACGCTTACAACGTTTACTATTTTTGTATATTAAAATATTATAAATATATTTATTTATAAATAATTACAAATATTAAAAAATATATATATCATATTTTTTGGGACATAAGTGCAACAACAAATCTAAATAACGGTTTTACAGTTTGATTGCAACAAAATTTTTATGGTTTTTCTTTGTTTATTTGATCTTGTCAATGTATACAAACGTAATCTAATTTATATAAATTGGAAAATTCTGGTTTACGACAATATGAGTAAGGATATTATGTAATAATTGAGTTTAATATAACAAATATTGCAAGTGTCGCCACATGTGGCGTTAAGGCGTAGCTGAGCCGCCCCCCCTACTAAATGCGTTCTTGCTGATTCCAAGAGAAAAGAACAGCCATTTTTATTGTCACTTGCGTTTCATTATTTGTTTCGTTGTAAATTTGTTGTATATACGGACCCTTTAGTGTTTAGTGAGTGTTTTTAGTGTAGTTTTCCAAAATGGGTCGCAAAAAGAAGAAGATGTCCAAGCCATGGTGTTGGTATCCTTTTTGCAAATGCTTGCTCGGGCGGCCTCGACAGCAATATGCTATATTTAACATGATCGATTTTATTTTTAGTCAGTAGACATTTCCTTAACTAGATCTAGGTACTGCAACCGGGAGTTTGACGACGAAAAGATTCTTATACAGCACCAAAAGGCCAAACATTTCAAGTGTCACATTTGTCATAAAAAACTGTATACGGGTCCAGGTTTATCAATACATTGTATGCAAGTGCACAAAGAAGCCATAGACAAAGTTCCAAATTCGCTTCCGAATCGATCCAACATAGAAATTGAAATCTATGGCATGGAGGGCATTCCCGCAGCAGACCTGAAGGAGCACGAGAAGCAACGGCAGGGGAAGACGGGGTCGGGGAGCGACGATGACGAGGAGCCAGCCAGTAAGCGCGCGAAGCCAGAGGGTTTGCTAGGCACTGCGCCTGGCCCACTGCCCAGCGCTACGGGGATGATGACCGGTATGATGCCCCCGCATCCCGTCCCCGGTATGCATCCTCAAATGGGGCAGTTTCCGCCTATGATGGGGCACATGGGACATATGGGGCCGATGGGACCCCCCTTCATGGCACCACCAGGGTAAGAAAAAAAAATTGTTTACATATTTTGTTTGCAAATACATTCGTATTAGTCATCGTCATAATTATAAACGGTTCATGTTTTATGTAAATAAACTTCTCGGCTATTTTAGCATTAGTCAACATACGTGGTGTTAATTTTTTTTGGTTAGCTATTTAAATTAATGTTTTGGACGCACGCATTTTAAAACTTTCCGTTATAGCGCGAAACATGCATATTGATTTTACCTGGTTCTGAATGCACTGTTCACTAGGTTAGGGTTAATAACCGGGCTCGCCTGTCTACAAAACAAACTAGTGGGGGACATTTTTTATCGCCCTTTTAGCCTTTTGATTTGACTATTTTGATAGTATATCATGTTTACTGTAATTTGTTATTGTTTATTTTTTTTCTAAATAAACTTTTTCTTCCCGATATTTGGATAAATACATTTCCTAATTTTTTTATTTTAAAATAATGAAGTATTATGTGTCCGCCATTTTGATATAACCCTAAAACGTATATCGGTGTATAATAATATGTGCGTACATATTTTTGTATTATACATGTATTTAATTCTCTTACTTATTGTTTCACTTCTTTACACATTTCGAAATAATGTTACTGTTTATTTTATAATACAGAGTTATTTCTAATCAAATGCAGACTGTTTATTGTTTTATTTTCTTGCGCAAACTCTATAAAATAAATAAAGTCGTTCAATTTTATAAGTGTCTGCACGTTCTACAAAATTTAACCTAGCAACTTCGTAGAGAGAATGTACCGTAGTTTTCTTTCTTTCCCATATATGTCTCTCTTTCTATGCCTAAAATATGTTCTCTGCGCAAAGTCTCCTGATATTAAAAGGCTTGTAATCATAGAGAATACATTAATAAGGGACATCGCAGTACTAAATATTGTAAGAAATAAAAATCCCCATCTGCTCTCCCAAAATGCCATCTATTGTCCGATAGTTAAACTAAATATTTTCTCGTGTTAACTGAAAACGTATGTCCTATCTTAATGCATCGTAAGAAAGGGAGATAACAATAAAATGAAGATGGCACAAAATGAAAATTGGGGAACTATATTAGGATATTAGCAATAACAACAAACAAATTATAATCTATAATTATGTTTTCATTGTTTTTTACTCTATAAATTGATAAATCCTGCATTATACATCGTTCGAAAGCTGTACTCTTTTCATTGATAAACCATTCTTCTAAGGCGTCCAAAAAATATTACAACTTTGGTATAGAAATCCAAGAGAAAAAACAAAAGTATCAAAGAGCCCTAAATAATTGCAAACTAAAATTCCATATTAGTATATACTTAGAAGTTTTGTAGTATTATAAATCAGCAAAATTATACTTATACTGTTTTCGGGGAAAACAAATATATCTTTCAAATGACCTAAATTAACTCCCTATCCCTTAAGATAACCATGATCCCTATGAGGATAGAAAAACAGGCATTCTGAACATTAATGAATACATTTCATTCAAATTGCTGTTAGATTTGTTTAATAAAGTATATTAAATGAAATAAAAAATTGGCCTAAAAAGGTCGAGAAGAATAAAATCAAATTTCTTTAAATTATATACAGGTTTTATAAAATGTAAAACAAATAAATGTATACAGTGTGTTAAAAAATATGATCGGAAATTTTAAGGGCGCATAGTACTGACCAAAATGAGTGAAAAAAGTTTAATCAACACGGGTCCGCAAATTAATCATTTCAGACATTATTATACTTCATTTCACGTAAGGAAATAGTGGAATGGTTCTTGAGACCGTTTTTGCATGTATTAAATAATTAATAATATGTTTATTTGGCATATTAAAAAGTGAATAAATACATAGTACATGCCACAGTCAAAATTATAATAGGGATCAAAAGCACAGGAGTCAATAAAGAGCATCCTTGCGGATATCAATATAAAATTAAGAAATCACATATATACACAAAAGAAATCTACACACAAAAAAAACTAAAATACATTGATAGTAATAAATTTAGTCCAATCTTAAAATTTATAATGGGCACAATAAAAAAATTCATCAAGTAGAGTGCTTGAACTTTGGTACTGGTTGCTCTTTAATATGATTATATAAATAACATTTTTTAAACTTTTCATTCATATATTTGAGAGTATTGTAACTTTTGGTATGTCTAGTTTCATATTAATGACAGCTCTGATATTGCGTGAATTTATTTGGATTTAATTTAATGTAGTTTAGTTTAAATTTAATATTCGTGAAATCAAACTTTGTAGGTAATAAATATTTTTAAAAATGTACAAGACCTGAGTATTAAAAATTACAACAAAACATGGTTAAACATTATTTAATTCTGTAGATTTTATTTGATATCAAACAATTAAGGTGATATTTTATGGTTTTTGTGAACTTGGTTTGCATTCTGACCAATCAAAGGGCATAATTTATATCCATACCTAACGGACGATATTTTCTTACGTTAAATGAAATATAGTTATTTTTCTATTATTCATTTTTGTTAAATTTGAAAATTTAATATAAGAACAGTACATTCTTAACATTTAAAAATAGTCAAAAATGTTTATTTTTTTATTAGATTTATTTACCTCCATGTGTAAACAATTGGCAATGTGGAAAATTTTAAATAGACCAGAAAAGTGAGAATAGAATTTGCCTTTGGCGTGAGTTCATAGTTTTACCGGTTTTAGAATATTAAACGTTTGTTTTGTTTACATATACAAAAGTAGGCTAGTAACTAAGTTATAATTGTATCTGTACGGTAATGTTATTACCATACTGGCACGTCAACAACAGTCTACAAAAAGAAAGTAGAAGGCACTCTGAAAATAGTAGTAATAAAAGAGTTTCAAAAAAATAATATTTATTAATAACATCTTCATTTTTTTGAAATCGATAAACTAAATGAGCAAACTATGGATGTTATGAATCATTTAAAACTTTAAATTAAAAATATAAACGTTCATAATGAAAATTATTTTCTTTTTAATTATACGAGGCGTGTTTTTTTTAAGTAAGTACCGTTTTGAAATAAAAATAAAACAAAAAATATAATTTTCTTAGCAATTTTATTTTTAAATGAAAGTCTGTACTTTAATCTACTTTTCTACATAATTTCCACCATTTAGCACTAAAAACAAATCACATCGCGTATTTCACATTTGCCTTTCAAATACTCACAAAGATTCGTAATCACGCCAAATGACTCTGTAATGACATCTGTGGCGTGCCAACGGAGTGCGGTGCACAGTGCGCATTATTACAATAATTAATATATAAGAAAACCATATAACAACGTTATAACAGTTAAATTGATTTTTTGACATTCTAAAAATGACATTTAAATTTGATATCTGCTGGATCGTAGTCTACTTTATTAATACAAGATCGGGAATTAACTCAAATTTTGTTTCAAAATCTGCCCAAAAATTCTAGTTCTAAAACCGGTAATGAGAGCGTGATATATGCCTGCTGTCAGTTAAATGTCATTTTTAGACTGTCAAAAAATCAATTTAGCAGTTCTAACGTTGTTATACAGTTTTTCAAAAATATAAATGAATTAAACATACATTAAATGCAAATGTAGTAATATTTTTATCTATATATTATATTGGTTTTACCCCGTCCCCGTGACGTAAACATACAGTGTTGCCGCTGCCTCTCTCCCTCGAGTTTTTCTGTCGTCGAGTACGTTATTTTACACCACAATTACTCTGAAACTGTACGTCAGATCGCTTCCATCGTTTAAAATAACATTCGAAACATATTAAACTACTACATATTAGTTTTTTATTAAAATCTATAGAAGCAAAATGATGCTATTAATCAAATCGTTGGTTTTGGTAGCATTGGTCCTATGCTTCGTGTTAAAATGTCTTGACTTTCGAGGCGACATGTATTAGGTCATTCTTAACACATAGTTATTTTTTTATGAACATCTATAGAAACTCGATTTACTGGTGAACTACCTTAAATAAAATTCCTAAAACTAATGAAATTTGGAAGACGAACAGACGACAATTTGTACACACCAAAGTATTACCAACATGAATGTGTAGAAAAAACTAAATTTTACTTGTTAAGTACTTTTATTATATTTAAAAGTTCAAATTTTTACCATAAATAAATAATAGAAAATAGCTTCATATCTGTGAAATAGTTAATTTGTGAACCCATGTGGATTAAGTTTCTTTCCCTCATTCTGGCCAATATTGCCCTTAAAATTTCCAACCACATGTTTTTAACACCTTGTATATTCTCTTTTAAGGGACTACTTGGCGTATCTATTATATCAGAAAGCGCCTCTTGTTTACAGGATGCAAATGATGCCTCCCCATATGATGCCCACCACATCCACCCCCAAACCATTATTCCCCTCCTCTGCCCCCATATCAACGTCCTGTTCCCCCAGCACTCCAGTGGTGGGCGCAGACTTCAAACCCATCATGTCCACGTCTAAAGCAACGTTCCCGGCGTATAGTCAGGCCACGATCAGCGCGCCGCCTACCACCAACCCGGGAACTTCTGGAGAGGGCGCCAAGGTGGCGGTTATAGCTACCACGGGGGCGGCAAGTAAAATTGTACACCCCGCGGAGGATATTAGTTTGGAAGAACTGCGGGCGCGATTGCCCAAATACCAGAAGAGTATACCCGTTAAACGGGAAGAGGAAGCGGAAGCCGCCGCGCAAAGAGAAGAGGTAAGAAATTGCAAGAATTTTCGGACAATAAAATAAAATTTAGGGCGATAAATAAAGCACAAAATAGTGTAATGTTTGTAAGTCTAAAGAACCAAAATAATTTTTAACTCCTGCAATGAGAAGTTAGTTTTATTTCCCATATATTTAAATTTTTGAAAATATACAAGTCCATTTTTCAGTGTCACCTATATATGACTTATTGATTTTTCCCTCACTAGGGCCCCTGATTTTATTGATTTTAAATGTCGCATAATTTCAAACCCTTCAGGCTTCTCAAAATGACAACATGAAATGTTTATATATTATTATTGTGTACTATTGATTTAACTATACTGGGTTTTGTATATTTGTGCGAAGGATCTTCTGGAAAAAAACCGTAACATATTAGTAAAATTATTATAGATGTGTGTTGCATGTGTTCGTTCGGTTTGATTGAAGTTTTTTCGACTCACTTGATGTAGCACACTAGTCTATTTGAATTTGAGCAATGTTTTGTGTGCTTTGTAGATTTGGGTTCGGTAGACTAACATCAATCTGTATATTGATTGTATTATTATTCTCGTTATTGTATTAGTCGTACGTCTACTGCAGAGGTCTTCGATGGAAAATATTTCATTTTTTTTTTATTTGATATCATTTTTTTTTAATTATAATAATCAGTTCAGTATATTTATCAACAATTTAGATATTATTGTCGTAAAACTGAATTAATCTTTTATTACTTTATAAACAAAAACGAATAGTCTGCAATCTAATCACTTTCCAAGTTGGCAAAAAAAAACTATAAAATCATTATATAAATCCTTTATCTCTAAAAGGATCTACGGTTAACGCGAATGGTGTCATTAACCATTTTTAGTTATTTATAGTAACAAATAATTCCAAACTTTTATATTACTTGTGTCAGCTGCTGTTTGCTGAAGTTTCACAGACATACAGTTGAACGCTTATATCTTCAATGGTTTGTATTGAGCACAAATATATGTAACTTAGCTGAGCGATTTGTGGGCGGAGCATCGTATACAATACTGTTAAGCGGCACACTAATATAGGATATGTAGACATTAGGGAGAAATTTATAGTAAGGATCTGTGCTCTAAAGATAGTAGTATGCATTAGATGCGCAAAAAAATATATATTCTACGTGACAGCTGTATACTACGCGCATTGATAAATAAATATTGACCCTTGGTCCTCACTTTAAATACCCTGGAAAATGATTTTCTGTCTTCCCCGGGAAATAGACGTTCTACACAGCTGTGGGCCATGACCCAAAAATATTTAAAAAATTGATATTTTAGAATCTAGGTAATGACATGTATATGTAATGCAATCGTCACAGGGAGCGTTAAAGCCTTTATTGCTGTGAATTTGACCTGTCACAAAAAAATATAGCCACCCTGGATGTATATACGGGTCTCCGCACCCTTACGATATAATCAGCAACAAGAAGATAAATTATATATTTGCTATTCATATCGATAATTTAACAAGTAAAAAGAAATATTCTGATTCAAAATCCTGAATAGCAAAAGGATTTTTATGAGTTAGAGTTTAAATTTAACTAAATACCAGATTGATCGTTAAAATAGAGTTTTTAGAATAATATCTATATTGTGTGTTGAAAAGAACATATGAAATTTTAACTAAAAGAATAGTATGTTTCTTAAAATAAGTAGAAAATGAAAACATATACAGCATTATATTTATAATATAATAATCTGCTGAATTGGCTTATGGCTATAATCTGTTGTATTACCTTATGTGATTTGTTTTTGCCATCTTAAATTATTTTACATTTTTATATTTCCAATAAAATCATTTCACTAAGATATGTAAATTTTATTTGACACTGACATCTGTCAATTAGTAATATTTTAATATTCTTTTTCCATGGTGCAGCTTTTAGCAGCACTAGGTTGCAAGGTATTTCTGTATAATTCTTTATCTCTAAATTCATTGAATATGAAGAAAAAAATATAAGTAAATTGAATAGAGAATAACATATTCTTTTATTTATAATAACATAAAAGGTCAAAAAATGATATTTAACGGCGTTTTTTCAAGAAAAACTGTTAAAATCTTCAAATTAGGGTACTTACGGTTAACCAAATCTAATGAACTCTTCATATAGATGTACGAATGGGGAATATGAAAGATTTATAACTTTTGGTATTGTAGTATTGGAGTTATCGAAAGAGACAGACGTCAACGTAAAAACAGTAAATTATTATTCATCAAAAACTCACCATCGAATTTTTTGATCAGATAATACGTTCCTTACCTTAAGTGACGGAAGGTAAAAATTTCAAGCATAAACCATAGAAATGAATTCTACTGGTCCGGACCAGTAGAATTTGAAATCTACTCTGAGAAACAGTGAAGAAAAATCTCACTTTTGACAGAATTTGAAATCCATGAGAATTTAAAGTTACAAAATCGAGACCCTGCACAGAGTACTCATGCTTGGCGCAGCTCAAGAATAGCACAGAATAACCGAACGTTCCTAAAGTAAAAAAAATCTGACTATACTATCTGCAGTATTTATATTATTTAATTATTATAATTTGTATTTATTAATTTCCTATTTCCATCGAGCCACTACAGTATCTATATCTCCCCCTCTAATTCCCGAACTCTTTTAGCAAGCTGTAGCCACTTCACAAGCACAGAAAGCTGATGAGCTTTCCCGTGCTGTTTTGATGCAGCGTTTCCAACAACAACAAAGAGCTCCGGTACTAGCTATGCCGGTCACGAGCATGGCGTTGGTGGGACACATGCGTCCCGGCATGCCCCAAATGGCACCGCCCCTCATCCACGGAGGTAACTTGATGCGCCCGCCCCCCATGGGCCTACCACCAGGTAAATACTGACACTCACAGGATGAGGGATATTAACAAAAAGGCTCTAGCGAGGAGATAGTTGGAAATCTAATCAAGTATAGGACATATTTTTTGATTTTTTACTCGACACATTCCAGGGAATATTGACTTACACATCATTTATAAGTACAGTAGCTTTATCCAAAATATCTCGAGGAATGTATTTTTCATCAATTATAGCAAATAAGAATTTTAACGTAACAGTTCAATTTCAATCTGTCAAAATTTTGCTAGGTTTTTCGAAAAATTGCGACAGCCTACTTAAACAAAACTCATATAAATTGCTGCATATTTCTTTTAATAATTTAATAACTAGAAACCAGTACGACATAAAATTATGTATGTACCTACCTTAGACGAAAAGTGTCTTTAAAGTATTCACAAGTAACAACTTGCTCATACATTAAAGATTCACTTTTCGTCATAGATATATAAAATACTATTCTAGTAAGCCTAACACACATTTGAGGCACCTTGTGCATTATATTACAGCTATGACATATTCATATTTTTTGGCACCAAATTTATTGGGCCTTATTTGCCCCGAGATAGTAGGATAAATAATGCTTGTTTATTAAATATTTTCTTTTTACAATAAAAATGTTCTTGTTTCACATATTATAAGGTTCAGAGAGTAATGGAACTACATAAACAACATAGACAATTTAAAAAATTAAAATTTAGAGTTGTTTCTTGCCAGTTTTTATAAAATGGAATATCTGCTACGACAATAGGACAGTGCAAACAAAATGGCACTTTTAATTTACCATTATATGGTGTGTAGAAAACCACATCGGTACAACTAATATAAATATGACCTTATTTTTATTTATTTAATATCACAAATATTTATTGCTTATTGTTTTTCATTTTATGAAAACGATATGTATATTTCTATACTGTAGTAGGTACGTTTCAGATAAAAAATAGTGTTGTTTTTTTATATAGGGAAGATATGCGCAGACTAAATTGTGACTACCCTATATTTTTACACAAAATTATTTAATATTGACTAAGTTTGATTTAACGAGTTTAAATTATTTATATAATACAAGCGTCATCTATTTTCTTAATATGAGAAGCGTACTTAAGCAAAAATATTTAAAAAATCTACAATATTGATTATTTCTATATTGGATACAAAAGACACGTTTTCTTATATTTGATTAGATTTCACATATTTATTGAAAGGAACCCCTAATAGAGCCTTTTTCTTTTCCACATATATGCTCTAAGTATTATTTTTTAATTTTTTTACTTATATTATTTGAAACATGTAATAAATTTAATTTTACAAGTATACCATAATGTTTCTATCATTTTGTAATCTAAAGAAAAAATATACTAAGGAACTTCAGGTATTTCAGTTATATTGTTTCTTCAGTGTAGAATGGTCGAAACCTTATGTAATCATGAAAATTTCATTCGCTGCCATATTGTATTTTGGATTGATTTTTTGGTATTTTTGTATAATAAACGTTTTTGAGATGATGTACAGGGTATTCATAAAATTCCCATCTATTTTTGTGGAGCACGGGGAAATACTAAATGATAATCATAAAGGATAAAATGACAATGAAATAATACAATTGAAAAATAAAATATAGTTATTTAAATATTTATAAATGAAATTTAAACAATTTCGAAGTATATTTATAAAAAATGTATAATTTTGTGATTACATACCAAATGCTTTTCTATGATTTTCAGTTTTACATTGACAAAATATATATGAATTTTTATTCGTCGTATAGTTCAGACCTAGGAACTAATTTATTTATTTATTTATTAAAAATTGATCCAACAAGATACAAAATCCCAATTACAGGACAAATACCACAAACGAATGTGTTGAACAGTACATATAAGAAATGTAACAAGTAACTTAATCCAAAAAATATTTCGTTAACATACTCTTAAATTTAAATAAAGAGTCACCAGATATGTCAATGTCAATAGAAAATGATACAGTTATATGCTACACGGAGTTGTCTTATTGGAGATTTCAATTCATAATTAGTCCTAGCTGTTTTACAATGAAATGGTACTTTATTTGTTGAAGTGACGCGCAGAACGTGAAATGGTATTAGCTTAAGACTACATGGGTCATCAATACAATTATTAATTAATTTGTATAAATAGAGAGATAATTGTAAATTTCTTCTGCTACGTAATGGCACCAAATTCACTTCAGGCAATAAAACAGAATAATCATGGGTAAAGTTATTGTCCATGTATTTTAAAATAACAATATTTGATGAATGCTGAACAGACTCAATCTTAGATATATATTTATGATATATTGGATTCCAGACTTGTAGACAATATTCTAGCTTAGAGCGGACAAATACACAATACAAGCTTTTTAGTGTAGTTGTTTTACAGAACACAATTTCTAATTACAAATCCAAGATTTTTGTAGGATGATCTTACGGCAATCTCAATCTCAATATGTAATTTTGTGTCAAATAAAATCCCAAGATCCTTAAACTGAGTTACTTTCTCAAGCGAATTAGTTTCCATGTGATATGGATAAGTGTAAACGTATTTTTTAACAAAGTAACTCATTATTTTACATTTGCTATAATTAAAGAACAATTTTGAGTTGTGGGACCATTTTAAAATGTTGTTGATGTCGTTTTGTAAGACGGTCATTAATAGAGTTGATAGTTATAAATTTTTATGTCATCGCCATACAAAAGTATTTGGGAATGTTGAACACAGTCCACCACGTCATTAATGAAGAGGTTGAATAATAGTGGGCCCAAGTTTGATCCTTGTGGGACCCCAGAGGTAGCAGTTAACGGGTTTGATTTAAAGTTATTAAGATGCACGGTCATTTCGCGATCTCTGTGGTAGGAGTTGCGAAAATTAAGAAGGCCCTCTGTAAAGTGAAAATATTTGACGATTTTTTCCAGAAGCACATTGTGATTTACACTGTCGAAATGTGTTTTGTCAATAAATTGTGTATTACTTTACTAAGCTCATTGAAAAGAAAACAGCCTATTAAAAAAATGAGTATGTAACCACAGAATTATAACATGGTAACTATAAAAACTGTTTCAAATATATTAAAATATGTTAAAAATCTGTTATATTAATGTTAATTTTAAAACATTTAAAAAATATTTAAAATAAAAATGTTTTAATAATGCGTTTAAAGAAAAAAATATTGAAAACATTGGCTATATTCTACTTGAAAATAATAAATTGTATTAATACTGGTAGAAGTAAGGAAAAAGATGATTCGCTTCCCGTATTTTAGAAAAATGGTGTGAAATGTTATGGATAAACTGTATATTTGTAGTTGTTTGGCATTATGAGCCCCGAATATTCGTAGGGTAGACTAGACGACTAGAGAGGAGTCATACGAGCCTTGAGCATTTCCATGTTTTATAATTACGTACGAGATAGTCCATGAATAATGTGAATACATATTTCAGGTGCAAAATGAACTCTAACTCTCGTATGTAATTAGAAATGTGTGAATGTATCCTCCGGTTCTCATATTAAAATGTTGACTTGTGTTTGAAGAGACTTGTACAGTCCCGGACAAAATGGGTACAGTCAGTGCTGCGGCCAAGGTACATCCACTGCTACTTAGCACACAATCAGTGTTGGCATGTTGCATTTTTGTATATTCTCTTATATACATAATATCATATTATATAAATACGTATTATACTATTATATATTTGTATACATCACTCGCTTCATTTAATTTGCCAGTGGTTTTCTTGTAATTGCATTCCATTTGCGGTCGTAACCGTGTAGGCTCTCTCGACAGGTTTTCTCATCTGCATCTCTTCTCTTCTTTTTTAATTCAAAACTTTGTCAAAATTATGTACAGTTGTTCGATGCCCATTCCTACCTTTTTACATATTAGGTAAGATTTTCCATTTTGACATTCCTTTTTATACTTTTTTCCTTCGCCATCTTTACTGACCTCTTTGTATATATTTCTCCATTTTCACAATAATAAAAATATTGAAATTTCTCAAAATATACATACATACATACATTTTAATGAATTTATCGCCAAAAGTTTTTAGTTGTGTAATTCATATATTTCAGAAATCGTCTCTGTATTGATTCTAAATCATTAACATGATAGTTATATATTGGGTATTGAAAGAATTTGTATTTCTGATGATAAAACCTAAAAGTTTGTTACAAGATGTTATAATATATCAGTGTGAAAATTAAATGACAAGCTAGATTCAAAGTAGACGCCTAAGTCTTTTATTGTAGAAGTGCACTCAAGAATATGACTGTCTACGCAATATTCAAATATAATAGGATTTTTTTTACAATGATATGAAACTACTTTACATTTGGATGGATTTAATTTCAAATTATTATTAGTACACCAGTTTTTGATTGCATTGATAGTTGCAATGTAGCAGAATATACTTTCTCCAGCGCTATTTTGGAAACCACACATTCCACAACTTAAAATTGTGTTGGAATTAATATTATTCCAACAAACCGTGTGGAATAATTCCGTACGCCGTTTGGAATAATTCCGCACGGCTTTCGACGAATCACAGTCTATTTCGCCGCATATTAGCGCGGTATATCAAATATCTTGGTTCGGTTGCTATGGTTATGACTTTGTTTTATATTTATTTATTTTTGTATTCGCGTTTGACGTTTTAAAGTTTTGAACATTTTTAGAGTTTTTTGTTAACTTTTACAGGTTTTTGGAGTTGTCTATTGCTATAATAAATCCCACTTCTGATATCTCAGATGCTTGCGCATTTCGCAAACTCGTACAAGTGTATTCACACTCGCAAAATCACCAGCTTAAAACTACAAATTTAATCTTGAGCAATGCATTCGTGCGACGTCTTCCAATGACGCAAACGCATTCCCAGTACCAAAATCACAACTTCTCAATTGTAGATATCGATGCTGGATCGATCGATTGAGACTTTCTAGAATTTTACTTATAAAGTGTCAAATTTGTGGAACGACGCTTGTCTACTACTTAACAAATGTACGCACCACAGATATGCAGCACACACTATTATTCGCTTCAATATAACCGCAAAAAAATCATTATTTATTTAATTTCCAACTTTGAAAATAAGGTTATTTGCGGAATTATCACTACAAGACTTACAACTGTGTTGTGATTGGTGCAATCAGTGATAAGAGCATCGCACAAGATTGAAATGATTAGCGTTTGAATACTTTTCGTTTGAAACAGATTCATTGCTCGAAACCACTGGACAGGATCGAATTACTGCGTAAGATTAAATTTGTAGTTTGAAACTTGTGATTTCGGAAGTCTGAATGAAACTTCCTAAAGATTTGCCAAAGCCAGATATAAAAAACGAACGCAGGTAGGTACGCTCTGAGACAAAAAACGAACGCTTACGATACGAAATAATAAACGAAAACGTCTAATGTAAGCTAATATTAAATGGCGGAATACTTGAATAGCATATTCAGTTTTTGTAAATTTAAAATCTATATTTTCGATTAGTCGAAATAAATTTGTGTCTTGTATGTTTGTATATTTGTTTGTTAAACATCGAAGAATCAGAATAAAAATGGAAAATTATTTGTCAAATGAATTTTAATTCTGATTTAAGCAATTTATATTTTATTTGCTTTACTTTTATTAAAAAAATTATTTAAAATGTATGTATGTATTAAAGATAATGGTATAAAATTATTGATTACTATACAAAGATGTTTTTCTTGTCTCCCCGAGGGTAAGTAATAGGTTCTTAGCTTCTCGAACAACTTTGAGAAAACCTGCGGAGCTACTGTGTGACCACTAGTTCGTCCCTTCTCTTATACCTGTCTCTCACTGTCTGTTATCTACGCAGGGCTGATCGGAATGCCTCCAGGGATGATGTATGGGGCCCCCATGTTCCCCGGAGGCCCTGTGCTGGCCCCCATGATGCAGCCAAGGTTCAGATGATCTCCAGCGGCGCCTGTCTTCGTGCAAGTGCTCTACCATCCAGTTTGAGATGAGTGTAGATATAGTAGAGCTGTTATTTTCGATCAGATATTGATTCATGTTTATATCTTTGGTTTTTACGGGTGGAATTTGCGCCATCTCCGAAATTTGAATTTTAGTAATTTATTTGCAATACGATACATGACTAGGGGTTATCTGAATTGTAACAAACGGGTATAGAACGCCATCGATTGTAAATATCTTGCACACTAATAAATATGGAATTTTATTAATTTATTTTCAATAATACTAGGTTAATAATACTATTTATTTTTTGACGTTTTTTCCTCACATGCGGCATAATATTTTATATTGCCTTACATATTTTTTTATAACTTTGAATATACTAATAAAAAAAATTTGATGGCGTTGAAATGTCCGCAAACTAATTCATAATTATTATATTTTAGTGTAATAAATGTTTCATATATATTTTTATAATAATAATACTTTTAAAAACTATGGGCGTTCTTAATTTAACATGACATTTATTTATAAAATAAAATATTTTGCGATTTGAAGTATGTGCAAAATCTAACTAAAAATTTAAATATTTTAATGTAATTACTTGAATTTCACAGTACACACGTGATCGGAACGACCTTTAAGTTGCTGAAATCAGCTGATTTGTGTGCCATTTTGACAAAAACAATGTCACTTTGACAAGAACAATGTTTTGACTTATTTTATATTGAACTGTTAAAAAGTTATTATTTTTAATTTTAAGTTTTACTGCCTGAAATTGTAAAATAAACTTTTTAACAGTTCAAAATCAAAATGTTATTTTTGTCAAAGTGACATGGTTGTTGTTAAAGTGACAAGCGCACACAAATCAGCTGATTTTAAGCACTTCAAGGTCGCTGAAATCACGTGTCTGCTAACGGCCTATGTTATATGGCCGCCATCTTGCTTCCCTGTTAAGGGAGACTCAAAGTTTTACGCGTTAAACGCTAAACAAAACATTAAAAACATTTAAGTTCAGAATTCGTCAATGGAGTAGTTATCACCTAATCTGACTTTTTTAATACATGAAAGTATTTTAAAATTTAAATCGTCCTTAATTTTTTATTTTTCACAATTTTTGTTTTTAAAGGATAAATCATTCCCGCCATTGTGGCGTCACGTTTGCTTGCTTGTACGTCCGTTGCAGAAAAATATTTATCATTTTTGCTGCGCATGTTGCAGAGTTGATAAATATCTTTAATTATTTTATTGTTAGATATCACCTCTCACTTTGACATTTCGCATTTTATCGCAGTAAAACAACGACACTTGAGTAAACAAAATGACTAACGGGGCATTATTTGCGTCGCTCTGTTCATATACTGAATGCTTCCTCTGAAAATAATCTTACTGTTCCTTTAACATAAATGCTATTTTTGTTTGAAATACTATTGCTCCAAATATTATTTCAAACTATAATAGCGTTTATGTTAAAGGAACAGTAATATAATTTGACTATACAAAGCGATGTACCGCTTGGTCATAATTATATTTCTAGTTTTATTGTTTGTCCCAACAGAATCAATTTTCCTATTTTTTGCGTCTTTTATTAAGCAAATGTGACGACACGTGCGTTGAATTAGTAAGTTGAGATGGCTTGTTATATTCAACTGGTGCCCTAATCCAAGCAACCCTTTTGCCCTGCCCTATTTCTCCACTGGTATAAGCCACACTCAAACCGTTTAAATTAAATTTAGAAAAGCGGTAATAGAATACCCCATTTTAGCGGCCTTATTTTCTTCAAAACTGTAAATTGTAAATCTGTAAAAGTTCAAAAATTCATCTATTTTTGTTGATTCATATTATATAATTATTTACAGTTTTACAAATCTGAAAGAGTTACAGTTTTGAAGGAATATAACCATATATTTATAAATAAATTCTGTTAAATTAGATCGCCGATCGTAGCTTAGTTCAAAATTCTTTGTAAATAACAATCGTTTTAAAATATTTATATATTTATTTGACAACATATTAATTGAAACACGTACCTGCAAAGTCGAAAATAACAGTTCGTATCGGTTTGTCTCGTCATAGCATTTCTTTACTGTAGCTGAATGTTTGAAATGTAGTTCGAGGCGCAAGTTGATGTTTATTTGATTTTTGACAGGTTCGGTAACTTACGATTTTTTTGTCGACTCAAGCGGTATGTAATTACAGAAAGATTTATTATTATACACTAATAGAGTTGCCCACAAGTAGACCAACTTTCATTTACCGATTACCGGGAATTTGATAACTCAAAATTTATAACCTATATTTAATATTCAAAATGGCTACCACTTCTTGATCACTTCAAAAATCTGTTATTATATTTTCGTAATATTAAAATAATTAGTGGAACAAAATATTTGTCAGATTTCTCGGGATCGTCTAAAATATTTGACTAACTTTTAACATTATTTCTACTTGTGGGCAGCAGTATTGTATTGGGTCGGACTACTCACATACAATCAGGTTAGTGGTCTTTTATTTTCTTTTATTTTGAGAGGTAAGAAAGAGAATATTTTGTAACTTGTAAACTGTTAGACATTTTAATTTATTGAAACGAAACTGTGATTCGTACGAAATTGCTTCATAACCGCTTACTAATTTCTCGTACTCAGGTAGGTTAGCTGAATGGTACAATAAACGATTGTTCGATTTCATACAAGATTTATTTCTGTAAATAAATTATTATTCATGTTGTAATTTCATTTTTATATAAAGTTTGTAAGGTTCGAACCATCAGCTTATATTCTTGTTAATGTTTTTAATGTATACTGCGCAAGAAATATATATCATCGTTACTTGGAACAGTTAAAAATGCTGCTTTTCATTTTTAATATACAGTGAAAGTTCTATTCGTGGTCGCCATATTTTATCCGTGTAATAGTGATCTTAAATTTATTTCGTTAGCGTTGCAGACGACATCAACGTGTTGAAATATAGACAGCAATGGCGCGAGTCATATCAAAGTTATGACTATTTTGTGGGTGTGTTAACAAACTGCACAAACTTTATAACTTTATTATTTAACTTAGGCAACAAACTAAAACAACTATACCCTCTTATAAACTAGAGTTAAATAACATAATCTGTACAGAAATCTAATCTATAGTCAAGCTAATATTGTCAAAATATTCTTCTCTTTGAAGTGGCGAACTGTATTTTTAATTATTTATATGAAATTTCGTACGTCGATTAAATTTATATTCTGCCTTGTTTATAAAAATAACTTTTATGTCATACTGGTTTAGCAATGTTTTTTAAAACAATATTTTAAAGTTTGATACTGAATCCTTTATTTATGCGACATTAAATTGTTCTTCACCTCAGCAGCTTCATCTAAAATATCTGGAGGAATATATTTTTTCATCCATTATAGCGAATAATAATATTAAACCAGAAAAATTCAATTTCAAATTGTCAATCTATCAAAATTTTGCTAAGATTTTCTAAGAAACTCATACTGCTACAAATTGCTGCATATTTCTTTTAAGAATTTAATAACTACAAACCAGTATGACATAAAATTATGTACGTACCTTAGACGAAAAGTGTCTAAGGTACTCACAATTAATTACTTGTTCATACTTTAAAGATTTACTTTTCGCCCTAGACACATAAAATACTGTTATTTCCTTCACAATCACTATCATCTGTCGTGAAATAGAATTCGGCATCAATATTACAAAATTATAATTCCAAAGCTTCAGATGCAGTTCACGCAGCAAGTTTATTGATTTATTAACAATAGTATTTTTCTATACTTTGCTGTAGATTTTCTGTTTCTTAATAATATACATGTTTACGTATAAATATGTTAAATTTTGAATTCTGCCTAATTTTCATAAAAATTTGCTTTTCATCCATTTTCCTAATTTTGTACAACGCCTTTTGGCTGTTTATAGTGATTATCTATTGTCGACTCTTGTAATTATTTCATACGTAGTCTGCCGTGGTATTCCCATTAGAACAAAATGATTGATGGTGAATGATTTTTCCTATAATCTATGTTATAAATAAAAATCGCCAATGACTCGCCTTCGATCTGTCATGTAAGGAAAATATTATTTTTGGTATGACTAATGTAAACTTCAAATTAAAGTTGCTCCACATTACGGAGACGCTTGGAATTAATAAAATAAAGAATAACTTCACGAAATAGCGAGTACTAAAGAACTGGCATGCATCAAACGCGAACTTTGTTGAATCAGCGATTCGTGTTAATGCGCGAGATTTGGTATTCGCCAATTTACCGCTTCATAGAGTATTCATAAACTTCCCGCGAATCATGCATCGAGCATCACGAATCGCGAATACACGCATAGTTTGTAGCGAACTTCAGACCAGTGATTTTTAATCTTATTGGGCTCATCGCCCCCTCAGAATTTTTTTTTCTAATCTACAAATTTCAAAGGATCGGCAACGATGACTCACACCTGTAGTAAGAAACTACAAAGAAAACTTTTCGCACGAGTCCCAAAAATTGCTGAATGCCTGTAAAAATTGTAGAAAACATTAGGTTTGTAAGTTTTTGTTTTCCCTCTATTGACACTTTGGCAACACTTCGTAAGGCATCAGTCTAATAGGCGCTATTGATCGCACCCTAACAGAGCTTTCACTGTATTTTTTATATATAGAATATAACAAAAAAATCAAATTCTAATAATAAATCTCCATCATGCAGTGCCTAGTCAGTTTTCCATATTTATTCCGAGAACTGATAAATTATAAAATGTATTTTCTTGCGTGGTATACTAATCTATCAGTCTCCTGATGACTCGTATTGTAACCAAGGCAAGTGTGACCCCTGCTCCAGACTGTATGTACAGGAGAGTAGGGGTCAGCAATATTTCTTACTTATCGGTCATGGACCAATATATACTGGTAGTGGAAGACAGGCGATGAAAATTCACAGCGTGTGCTGTTGGATTGTGGACCCCCTGTATAAAAACCCCATACGACACAGAGAAAGAATAATTAGCAAAAAGATAAAAATAAGATTAGGAAAATATTTTTCACTAATTGCATTTTGACGTCGTCAAAACAATTGTGGTTTACCAAATCCGGTGTTTTACTAACCACAACAATTTCGTATTTCCCATTTTTGGGAAAGTAATTTAATGGTTTTACTATTGTGAAATCATTTTTTTCTGTATTTATAATTAATACCTAGTTACATATTTTTTTCATTGAATGCTGTTACTTATTTCCTTTTTTATATTTCTTGATGTTTCTATTAAAACTATTGTAGAATTATAGTTATAATAACATACCATCTTCCTTTAAATCTATATTGTCACTGGTAAATAATCAAGTAAAAAAAGTATCTAACCTTCTCAACAATTTAAATGTATCGTTAAATAATGCCTATAAGTATTGAACATTTAATGACGGTATTATTGCACTTTAGTGACAATTTCAAATAAAATATTCCTAAATTTATAACGTCATAAGTCTTGGCTATTGCTAGTAATTAACACAAAATCTGAAATTTTATAATATGAAGAAACTAGAAACAATAATAAATGTAAAATCAGTTTTGTACTCATCTTATTTATAAATTTTTCCCACATATCCTCAACAGGTTAGACAATTTCCCGCTGAAGATGAATTACCGCGTCACCAATTCACTCTGGGATCATCATTTTCTAATAATCTCATCATTCATACTGTTATTTCTTATTCTTACTAATTTAATCGAATGAACTTTTTAATCAGTCTAAGTGGGTAGCCAGTTTTTCTATTACTTTTTCCATATCGTCACTAAATTAATATCGACCATCGCTGTCTTGTCGTATGGGGTAGGTCGCACAGGTGATACTGTCACAGCTGTAGTAAGACCGTCCGTCCTAAGCTGTTGGGTCCACGGTCCCCTGTCGCATGTTGAGTGGTGGCTTCGGCAGGCGATCGACCCTGGTCAATCACAGGCTCCAGCCATGCTGGGTCTGTTGGACCCAAGTGCGATACACTCCAAACATGTGCGCGTGCGCGTGACACTTGAAGGAAGATTTTATTGTTGCAAGGAGACAATCGTTTTATATTAGATATACCGTAGCTCTTAAGAGGCATAGCATTGGAATTCTAAATTATTGAAAGCCAAACGGAACTGGGTTTATTGGTTTTAAATAACTTCTGTTTTTTCAAAAACTATTGGTGCTAGTATGAGCAATTGATTTAGGGTGATTAGCAAGCAGTTAACTTGCATTCTTATTTCTCTGTCTATCGTTTAAAACAAATATTATTCATGCAACACTTCACATACATTATACAAGATCATCCTGTACACATCGGAGTATAAAAAATAATTCTACGCATCTTTTATTTGAAGTATTTTTGTCCAAAATAATCCATGAACGAATATCAGAGAAAAAACAATACTAGTGAACTGCAAGGTAATCACCCTTATTCAGTTATTCATACTAACGGTCATTGTGTTTTTTAGTAGACTACAAATAATCATTTTGTCCAAATATTTATATTGGTTGTTTTGAATTAAACCACGGAATTATAACGCCATTGCTATTATCAAAACTATGTAAAGCCATAAAAAAGAAAAGTTTTAATTAATCTTATACATTCTTTTTCTATTGTACATTTTCTAAATTTTAATAATTTATATATATTTACTCTTTTTTCTCTATACCTAAAAGAATATTTATTTTTCTTATGTTTCGTACTATTTTTAAACTTTCAAATTGTCAAAACGAGAGTGAATCGCACCCAGTCCCCTGCCTATAACACGCCAATATTATGTATATTTATGTATTTGTTTATAGTAGAATCACTATAGTGTATGGGTGAACATTATTCAATAAAATTCTATATATATGAACCCGTTGTTTTTTATTTATTTTTTTAGTTCCTGTACTTTGTTAAAACGAATGTACGGTTGTTGTATATTGTTATATTGTATACGTTTTGTAAATAAAATACATGTATTAATCATATTTAGCATTTATTAATTATTATTTATATGTTGGTATAGTTTTGATTTTTTAATTTAAAAGGTGAAATCTTTCTAAAGTAATAATAAAGTGATATATTTGTAGCATTGATTGTGTGATAAGGCCAACACATGACCTAGTTGTGAATATAATTTGCTCCAAATCTCTATCCCCAAGGAGAAATTAAGACTAAGGTAAGTACTGCTTGATTGTTATTGGACATATAATATAATACGTTAAAAGTTAAAAGATATATGGGTGTTACATTACCAAATAAGCGAAGTAGGAAAGGCGAAAAATTGATCCCAATGTGTACATACCTGAAAAAAAAAACAATTATTATTAAATATGTTTAAAACGCAAATATTAATTTCATTTAGAGAGAGCCAATTAAAAATTCCAGATAAATCGGTTTATTTACACTATTCACATAGTCTTTTTCGTTTTAGTTACAAGAAACTGTAAAACTGATTTTAATGGGTCAAATAGTCAAAAATTAATGAGTATTAGTAAAAGAATTTTGTTATATTAGTACTTTATTTCACGTAAGAAAATAGTAGGCCACGCTTGAGAGCCGATCGTTTCTACATGCATTAAATAAATAATTTAAAATCCTTGAACCAAACATTGTCAATAATAAATATTTTTATCTGCAAAAATGTATAAAACGAGAATATTAAAAATTACAACAAAACATGGTTAAATATCACTTATTTCTGTAAATTTTATTTCACAACTGACACTGATATTTTTTACCTCCCACTACCCTTGGTAAGGGAGGTATAGGGATCATCTTTAAATCGCATATCGAGATTTTGGTAAATGACCCATGTTTTAAGGTCCCTACAATCCAATTTTAACATGTTCACAATGATGTCTATGTGTTGTATTTCTACTCTTATATGGAAAGAAGCCATTAGATTTTGGTGTAAATCAAATAACCGGAAATGGCACTTTGTTCGAAAAATACGTTATTATAAAACTTAAAGTTTTTTAAATTTTCTACAGGCTTGCTTTAATACTTTTTGTATATATTTATGGACAAATTTATAATATTACCTACAATTTCAATCCCGGAGCTTACGTTTTAAACACAACTCCATTGTTACATAGTTCACATGTCAAATGTTTATAACTGACAGATATATGTCACTGTCAACAAACTAATCATTTCAAATAACAATAGGAACGTTTTGAAAAGAAAATAGTAAATGGAACAATATTTATATGGAAAGGAACTTAATACAGCTTCCAACATAAGTAAATATGTAGGAATATAGGTAAGATAATATATATATATCATTACGGCATATTATCCATTGCTGGGTGAGCCAATTTGTTTTGTGCACAGATGTCGGTAATAATGATGACATATTTGTACCGTACGAGCGTTTACTAGGGGTCACCTTACGCGAATCTGTGGAACCGGGTTCGATCCTGACCGACGCCAAATATTTTAAAATTTTAAATGGCACAAAATTGATCCCTGTGTACACCACGCCAGCAATGAATAAATAAATAAATAAATATTTCATCACGGCATATTACCCATTGCTGGGTGTGCCAATCTGCTTCGTACACAGATATTAGTAATGATGGAATATTTGTACCGTGTGAGCGCTTACCAGGCGTCACCTCACGGGCACTCATTGTTTGCGTGGAGAGTGCGCCACAGGGGTCAATTTTGTGCCATTAAAATGCGATGTAATTTTTGGCGTCGGTCGGGGTCGAACGCGGGTCCCCAGATTCGCGACCAGACACTCAGTATATAAATAAATATATTATCACGGCATATTACCCATTGCTGGGTGTGCCAATCTGATTTGTACACAGATTTGGTAACGATGATGACATATTTGTACCGTGCGGGCGTTTATAAGGTGTTTAAATTTAATTTAATTTTAAGCATTTATATGAATAAGAATTAAATCAAACGGGAGGTATTGTGTTGGCCACATCAGATTTTTTCGTTTTTTTTTTTAACTAGGTTTGCATTCTCACCAATGAAAGGGCAGAATTTATATCCCTTTCTAAACAAAAGCTATTTTCTTACGTGAAGTACAGTTCGCAAGTTACAAATAATTGAAGTCAATTAATTTGATTGATTACTGATCTATTGTGCATCCTTCTTAAAAGTTACTGTTTTTGGTCAATTCGGAATATCTGTAAAAGTCGCTCCATACCGTATTAGCGATTTGAGCATTGCGTAGTGAAAGTCTTTGTGAATGTGATAGAAACCTATCAAGGTTGCTCAATACCAATACAAATACGCAGTTCGTCAATGCCTTCAAAATTTATGTCAAACTCTTAACCATTTTCATCAACGAGAAAAATCTTTATACGTAACCAGCATATAGCACGCACAATAATTATATGTTTCTAGGGTTGGCCACATAAATCACATTACACATTTTTTTACAAGTATGTCATCACGGTGCATATCATTAAGATTACACAAAGAATGTATTATAATTTTCCGTTAAAACAAATATAGAGGCAAATGGTGTAAAAATTCAACAACCTGTGTAACAAAATTTAAGGGTGTATAGTATTGGACGCACTGATCATGAATCAAAAAGAATTTTGTTGAAATTCGTAAAATTAACAGTATTTTGCAAAACAATATCATTTTGGGTACCACTGGATGTCACATTTAAATACAAAAAAGTAAAAAAATAGTTATGCAGTATTATGAATCATAATTAGATTAATGTAATAATAATTTTACAAACAGGAGAAAATGAAATTTGTAGGTACTTACAGAATGTCACATAATTTTCAAAAACAAGAAAAACAAATTGCGAAATTTTGAACTTAAAAATTGTTCCATTACAACAATACATAATGCAACACGTTGTAAGTTCACCACTGCCAAAAATTTACTGACACAAAAAATATTTGATTAATTTATGTATTACACAATACCTATTCAATCGTCTATTAGGTACTTATTAATTATCTAATGTTTCTATCAAATATTGTAATATTAAAAGTTGCTATTAACCCAGTGGCCCAAAACTGTTCATTTGCTTGTACCCATTTTTTAATTTGCGAATTTCAACAAAATTCTTTTTGATTCATGATCAGTGCGTCCAATACTATAAACCCTTAAATTTTGATACACAGGTTGGGTACACCCTATATAAGCACATATTATAATAGTAAACTGATGGCACAAAAATCTCAATTGTTGGAATTTTGGATTATGTATATATATTATCGTGAGGCGGGAGGCTATAATGAAACTCCCATTGCGATATGTATACTATTTTATTCAGAATCATCCTCTTGTTAAATCAATAATTTTCGAAATAAATCAATGAATTATAATAACCTTTAATTTTATTAATATTTTTCATAGCTCTATTAAATTTGTTTTGCCTATTTTATTATACGGATCTATGACAATGTTGCTAAGCAACCCCTACATACACTTTTCCAACCCGTGGGGTGGAAGTAAAATATGATATTTTCCACCCAAGATATTGTCTTTGCAGTTAGGAATGCTGAATTTCCCAAGCTCTAAAAGGTTTAGGAATCGACATATTACTATAACGATTGTGAATAAACAATGTTACATATTTAATACTTTAATAATTATTTATAGATTTCCATGAATCCGTTATAATTTTAAATAAATGTTTTTCAAAAGAACTATAGACTCAGATTCAAATCGGCTCATTACTATTTTTTCAATCACCACTCTCACACGGTTAGAAAGAGACAACGCGGTTTCAAAATATGAATTCAGCATGAAATTTCTTTATTATTGAGTACTATACCACTATACGGTTTTAGCGAATGAGTGGTTCACGAATTAAACATACGCCAATTCCAAAGAAATTTATTCAAACCTACCACGCCTCAGCATCAATCTTGCAAAATACATGATAGAAAAGACAAATTCATGTTGAATTCAAACAACGTTACAATGTTTTTAACTGTGTCGGAATAGAGGATGAAATATATTGCCGATTTGAAACTGTTCAAACTACTAAAGAAATTTCTTTGGAATGAAGATGAATGAAAATGAAGAGATGAAATTACCGAGCCTAAATTATAAGTTATAAAAATTTATGAGTGTTGATTACAACAATAAGAAAGTTAGATTATATATAATTGTTAAAAAAAATATGTGCATTTCTTATTTTATTTTTCACGTATTATTTTTCGTTTTGACTGACCAAATGAAAATATCAGATTGCAGAATATTTAAATGCGTCAATTATTTTTCCCTTTTATTTAGAATTGTTATGCAATGATAAAAAAGGAATACGAACACTCCATTCTCCAGCTATAAGTATTATATTTTCATAGTACTTAGCGTATCTCCTATATTTGCTATCGCAATATGTGTAAACATAATATTATTTTATGTTAACTTCAAATGTAACGATATATCATTAGTTCTTGTTTACAAGTCTACTGGAGATGTATGTGTATGATGTATGCTAACAATTCCAGGGCCAACCTTGACCAAAGTTAAAAGAATACGAAATACCTTCCTTTCTTGTTATTTACAATTCTTATCAATATATCGACATCGTATACTGTGCTAGTTTAATTTTTAATTACGCATATATTTTTGAAAAAGCAAATATTCAGGGTCTTTTGGTTTTGGTCATTAATGAGGAGAGTGAGCCGTATGCCAATAGCAAATATATTATTACCACTTCATAAATATTAACTAGATATTTTCATAAAAAAAATACTTGACTCATACAAATAATTAATTTTTAATTGAATGACGTACTCTTCAATCAAATTAATACCTTATTTTTTGTTAGTTTTTTTTTGTTAAATTTAAATGGAGCAAACAATAATAGCAAATTATAAATCTTAAAATAATATTTCGATATAAAAAACATGTTTATGTTATGAGTCAATCAAATAAATATAAAGCCTACAGACCTACGAATATAAATATGATTTCATTTTTGGTTGAGATGATTATAAATTCTTATACATTTGACTCCCACCTATTTAGATAGAGTTGTTTTAAATTAAATGAATCACAATGAATAATATTTTTAAATATATTCATACTATGTTAATTAAAATCATATTGAAATATAATAGGCTTGTCGCAAGATTTTTTATATACCTTCTAAATATTAAATTTAAAAAGGTATTCTTTAAATAGCATCAAAACTGAAAATATTTCAAAATTTTTAATAGATATTTGAAATTTGGATAATATTTTGAAAAATTCACGTAATGTGACGTCATACGATATAGAGCTTAACATATGACAAGTATAAAATCGTAGGTGATAGAAAAACTGTTTTTCTATTGGCTGTGAATGACGTAATGTATATACTAGAACGTCACAGGAGTGGGGGGTTGTTTTTCATGACATTTTTGGTGCCAATATTTTTATTTAATTATTTATGAAAATATATTTTAAAAAATCTGATGTGGCCAGTATATTCCGTCAATCCTAAGTATTATGCACAAATTCCATAGGGCGCGAGCAGTCATGTGACTTTGTTGGCCTTGGCAAGCAGATATGGCAGCTAGTAAAGCTAGTAACATAGATGTCAAGTGTCATAATTTTTCATTCAAAACATCATGATTTCCAAATCCATTCAAAATTTTCATTAAAATTATCCTATCCTATATTTCCAGTAAAATTATTTCATAAACAAATTATGCAAATTGCACTTGACACTGACATCTTCTTTTTCTTTAGCTTTTCCCATTCGTTAAGGGTCGCTATTTTTTATTTTCTTCCACTCATTTCTGTTTTGTTTATCGTCTTCATTCAGTTCCTTTTCTCTCAAGTCTTCCGCTATACAGTCCTTCCATTTTATCTTTGGTCTTCCTCTGTTTCTTATACCTTTAATTACTAAGCTATTCATTCTTCCAATATATTCTTCATCTCTCCTCATGACATGTTCAAACCAATGTAATCGTCTCTCTTGTATCTTTCTTCTATCACTCTAGTTATTTCCTTTATTCTTTCAATTCTTACCGTATCTTTCCGTGTTTTCCCCAACATCTATCTCAACATCCTCATCTCTGCCACATTCATTTATTTTTCATTGATATTGACATCTGTTAATTTGAATTATCTGAATATATTAGCAGTTTTCATGGTTAGCATAGCTGGTTGATGTATGAAATTTAATATTTTTATAATTATTTAACTCTATATTTATTGAATATAACATATACTTTAAAATTTATTAATATTATATGCCAATAAATGATATTTAATTCCGTTTTTTCAAGAAAAAATGTTAAAAGTTGCAAATGAGGGTACTTCCGGGGGACCAATTATAACCAAAATGTAATCACGTCCGCATATGCATCTAAACTCGAGGAAAACAAAAATATTATAATTTTTGGAATTATCGAAATTTTTGACCAAAGACTTTACCTTACTTACCTTACTTACGAAATTTAAAAAAGATATATAACTTTTTCTCAAACTTTCGTAAAATACTTTATTCATATAAGTACTTAATATTGTTAAATACAAAAATTTAATTCACTTTCCTTCATTTACTATGAAAACAACTTTTGCCTGTGGGTTGCAATTCTAAAAAGGAAATTTAAATAACTATTCATTAACGTAAAGTCAAAGGAAAATATACTTCTATGAAATGTATAAAACGCTTAAGGATATACGCATTTTTTTCCTAACGATTTGCATTTACAATTATATGTTTTAATCCTATACAGTTTACGTAACGAATTAACATAATGAAAAACAAGAATTGTAAGAGTAAGCATCATATACAATACAAGGATTATTTATTAACTCTTTCCGGAAAATAACCTGACCTTAAGTAGATTTTATTCATTGATTAGCCATGAAATCGCGAACCAAACAAGGTTTTATTCATACGAGGTTTACTATATTCACAGAAGAATTATTAAGAATAAGTTGTGAAAATTAAGTTAAAACTTAATTAACCAATTTATTATAGTAGCGTGATTGAAAATATGTGTTTGCTTGAATAAGAGATTGATGCTACAATTCAAGATAATTTTGAAAGTATTCAGCATTCCAAGGAAGATGATAAAGTGTATTATTGTTCAAGGAATCTACATATTTAAATAAAATTCTAAAAAATCTGATGTGGCCAACACAATACAGTAAAATTTTTGAAAGATGTCCGATCAAGGTCATCTATGAATTGTATGAATTCAGATTTTTGTTTCCCCCATTTTGACAAATTCAGTAGTGTCGTTTGCTTAGTTTTTATGAGGGTACATAAGATATACTGTTACTTTATTATTATAAAAATGTATGTTACAATAAAAGCATTCAAAATTTAAAAATAAGTCAACTGGTAAATTTATTAGCAAATGTAAAACCAAATATGTGAAAAATAAGATACTGACACAATGTCAGTGTAAGTGACACTGACAGAAAATAACGTTATTCGTATACGGCTATGAATCAAGGTAATGTATCTGAATTAATAAACAAACTTACGTTACAGCGAAAGTATTATCAACAACGAGCATAGTTTTAAAGTGGTCGAAACAATATGAATTTTTGAAAAACAAGCGTGTTATATCCATCCTTGTTGCACAAGCATATAGCCTTTGTCAATTTGTTAATTCGTTAGTGATACAGATGACCTTGATCGGACATCTTTAAAAAAATTACTGTACCTTCCATCAATCTTGTGTATTATGTATAAATTCCATACATAAATTTTCTTGTAAAACATTCTAAATTTCCAGTAAAATTATTTCATAAACAAACTATGCAAATTGAACTTGACACTGACATCTTCTTCTTCTTCTTTAGCTTTCCTCATTCGTCAGGGGTCGCTACTTTTTATTTTCTTCTTCCACTCATTTACGTTTTGTGTGTCGTTCTCATTCAGTTCTTTTCCCTCAAATCTTCCGCAGTACAGTCCTTCCATCTTATATTTGGTCTTCTTCAACCAGAAAAGAGATTAGCGGATAATTATTGCGGAGGGGGAGTATGTTATTAACAGTAGTTTATAATGAGGGTAAAGTTGTTTTAGTTTGTTGCTTTTACTAAGTTAAATAATAAAGTTATAAAGTTCGTGCAGATTTTTTATTAAGTCCTTAGTTTGTATAAAATTTCTTGGCTTCTTCTTCTAAATAATAATAATATATTCGCCGAATAATACGAGTATCGACTGTAAGCGAATATCCGTTGAATTTTTAAGTTGCTTTCAGAATGAGTGAAAAACATTTTTAACAATCTACAAATACCTAAAATACTAGGAATTCATTAATTTAATAAATGAACTACTTTAAGCATTGAACATTATACAATTTCCGTATTACATTGTTGTACATTATGTTGATTATATAATTAAGTATCATCCATCTACCATCTCCCATAGCTTTTTAATTTAATTAAACGAGGTGGCATTGGACGACGATCATCTATTTTTTTGCTCATTTCTGCAACATGTAGTAATTATTTTATTTCTACTAATTTGTCGTTATCTTCACGAAGGATGTGTTCAATTATAATTATTTAACATTAATGAAGGTTTTGTAATTTTTAATTTAAATTTTGGAAATTGTTATGTCAGAAGTTTTCTCACTATTGTATAAAATTTAGCAATATATAAACATTTGTCGACATTGAAAAGACAATATAATTGTTGAAATGTAAGCTTGCAAATATAAACAAGAAAAAATTAGTGTACAAAAAAAAACGGATGTAGCCAACACAAAGCAAATTTCTTGTTAAAGAATACTAAAAAAATGTTTTTTTGTAATTTGTGTTAAGCTACAGATATAATGGTTAAAAATAATAATAAAAAAATCTGTTGTGGCCGGCACAATACCTTCCGTCATTCTCGTGTATAATGTATAAATTCCATAATTTTTCTTACAAAAGATTCTAAATTTCCAGTAAAATTATATCATAAACAAACTATTCAAATTGCACTTGACACTGGCATCTTCTTCTTCTTTAGCTTTTCCCATTCGTTAGGGGTCGCTATTTTTGCATGTCGTTCTCATTCAGTTCCTTTTCTCTCAAATCTTCCGCAATACAGTCCTTCCATCTTATCTTTGGTCTTCGTCTGTTTCTTTAACGTCCTATTACTAAACTATTCATTCTTGTTCCAATATAATTCTTCATTTCTCCTCATGACATGTTCAAACCAATGTAATCGTCTTTCTTGTATCTTTCTAAAAACTTGTAACACTAGAGTTATTTTCTTACCGTATCTTTCCGTGTATTCCCCAATATCTACTTCAACATTCTCATATCTGCCACATTAATTTACTTTTTATTGATACTGACATCTGTCAATTTGAATTATATGAATATATTACTAGTTCCCAAGTTTGGCATAGCTGGCTGAATTATAAAATTTAATTTCTTTAAAATTCTTTAACTCTGTATCTATTGAATATGAAGTATAAATTGTAATCAAATCGTATAGAGAATAATAAATTCTTTAAGTTATAATAACGTTAAATGTCAATAAATCAAATTTAACTGTTAAATCTTCAAATGAGACTACTTCCGGTTGACCAATTATAACCAAAATCTAATCAGTTGTTCTTCTGGATGTAAACTTGAGGAATACGAAAAAAATATAATTTTTGGAATCGTGGTATTGAAGTTATGGAATCCGGAACTTTTGTCACACACACACACACAGACACATAGACACACATACATACAGACAGTAAAAATGGTAAAATCGTATTATATGGATCGTAAAACGTGCTTATTCAGTAAAAACTCATCATTGAATTTTTTGACCAAAGACAATACCTTCCTTACCTAAAGGTGACGGAAAGTAAAAAAATAAGATGAGTCTGGTCTGAACTGATTTTTACCTCCTGCTACCCTTGGTATAGGGATCGTGCTAAAAATTGCATATCGAAATTTTGGTGAATGATTAAACTAGTGAGGAATTTTAATTTATCAAATATTAAAAATTGGCACCACTAACTTCCAAACAATAACCTAAACGATTATAAAAAGAATTAATAGCATTCGTTATTTGCTGGGGAGTAATATTTTATGAAGCTGCACTAATTCTGTTTTTTAATTGTTCACTGCTATTCCTATTCATGCAAAGAAACTTAATGCAATAGCCATCGTTACTAAATATGTAGGTACGTATTTAAGTTAAAAATTAAATGGCGGGAGATATTGTGTTGGCCCAGATTTTTTCAATTACCAGTATTGAAATTTATTTGAGATAAAAATCTTCAAATTTTACAATATCATTCAAGTTTTGTTTAACCGTCCTCGTATTTTTTATAGTTTCTAAGATTTCGATGTATGCGTACCTTATCTGGGACAGCTGTGCTGTACATTGCCAGCTATCGTTGACTTGTGACTAGTTTCTTCCAAGGTCTAACATTAATATGAGGTGTGGAAAATTTTACAGGAAAACCTCTCCACAGAAACGAACTTTCCTTATAATAAATTATTTACGTTTAAGCAAAGCCCGAAAGATCTATTAGGAAAGGACTATTATAAAACAAAGAAATTAAGACAACTCAATATACATAGAACTATTGTGTTGTAAGCTCTATATTAATTCTGTAAACAAAACAGACACTTGCGCTCGTTACAATTTTTGACAGGTAGAATCAAATTTAACTATTTACAAGTCGATTTTTCTTTCATTGTTTGTGGATAAAAATTATAACGAACCGTTTAAAATTTTACGCGTGTTTATGAATATGAACATGAGTTTAAAAAATGAAGATCATTGTTATTGCTGTTATTTCGTCAGTCATCGTTTGGCGCATATAACCATAAAAAAGACGAAACGAAATAAAAATAAATAAAAAAATGGTTCGGAAAAAATGTTGTTCTAAAACAGACTATAAACACGCACATATATAAAGAAAATTATCATAAAAATATGTCTAGTTAGGACAACATTGTTATAGGCAAGAGATATAATATCTTAATGTACGATATACATATTTAAATTTATTTAAAAGAGGCACGTATGGCCTCTTGGGAAATTTAGTGAGTCACCCATGATTATGAGTAATATAAAAATGTAACAAATTCTGCTAGTCATCATCATAGTTCATAGGGTGTTAACCCCATTATATCTTTAACCCTATCTTTCCACGCATATTATGTTAATAATTAATTTTAACTACATTTCAGTACAATACCTAGCATACATAGTTTTTTTACTGAACTACATATGTCAAAAAAGAAATTATTTATATAGACATGTCATTACATTGACAATGCAGATTGTATTCTTACATAACTGTAAAATAACAAAGAATATTAATACAAGTCATTTGTTAATATGTTCGCTCTATTAAAAATATTTGAAAAGAATATGTTTGTTAATAATTCATATTTTATATTGTGGTTGATATTTGACTTTCACGATTTTTTCGAAAAAATCTGATGTCGCTAGCACACTACCTTCCGTCAATCCTGTGTATTATGTACAAATTCCATACATAAATTTTCTAGCAAAAGATCCAATATTTCCAGTAAAATTATTTCATAAGCAAACTATGTAAATTGCACTTGACACTGACATCTTCGTCTTCTTTAGCTTTTTCCATTCGTTAGGGGTCGTTATTTTTTATTTTCTTCTTCCATTTATTTCTTTCTTGCGTGTCGTCCTTTTTCAGTTCCTTTTCTCTCAAGCCTACCGCAATACAGTCCTTCCATCTTATCTTTGGTCTTCCTCAGTTTCTTCTATCGTTTTTCATGACATGTTCAAATCAATATAATCGTCTTTCTTGTATCTAGAAACTTGTATCACTCGAGCCATTTCCCTTATCCTTTATTCCTTTACGCTATCTTTCCGTGTCTTCCCCAACACCTATCTCAACACCTCATCTCTGCCACATACATTTTCTTTTCATTGACACTGACATCTGTCAATTTGAATTATCTGAATATATTAACTCTATATCTATTGAATATGAAGTATGAAATGCAATTACATAGAGAATAACATATTCTTTAAAAATGTCTTTTAAAAAATGCAAAATTAAAATTGTTAAATTTCGAAAATTTATATATTCGCCTAAGTATATTTTTTCTGGATAAACAATATACTGCTAAAATGATCTCCTAATGAAGCAACTTTTCATATTTTTTATTATATTTATCAAGATTCCCATGTTAACACATTATCCTGGACATCCTGTATACAATATTTTTGAAGTGACCTATATTTTTTAAAAGATGTTTCAAGGAGATTCGCAACCTGATTAACTAGGTAGGGTCCATTGAAATTTGCCCCTACCTAATCTAAATGATTCATAAATGTCTGTTACTTTAACGGTCAAATGTAAATTAAATTAGAACATTCCACGTTTTAGTAAATATAAATTAATAATTCATATAAAGAAACATCCAAACATGCTTTCAAATTTAAATCCCATTTCTCAATTCATTAATAATTTACCACATACGCACACCGCAAAAATAGACTTCTATGATTAATATTTTATCTCGCATTTCCTGATAAAATACTAATACGTAATTGTCGTGTACCTAATGACAGAAAAATATTAATTCCAATAATAATGACAACACATTAACACATTACATTAATATGGATCTGTTTACGAAGCTAAATACCATTATCATTATTTTGCAACATAATAGTATGTTCATGTGTTAGTTAAATGTTAATTATAACAATTATTTTTTTGTCAAATTTCATAACAAATTTCCACATACAAAAAATTAGATTATGTCAGTGGAATAATATTCAGAAAGAATGTTTTTTTTATGAAATTGTTGATGGTTGTAATGTGATGTACGTAAACTTGCAATTTAATATCGAAATGGATAAATATTTGTAATAAAACAGTTCGTGTTTCATATAACACATAATTTCCTGTTTGTTAATTTTCATATTCATAACCAATTTCTATTCAAATTGCGAAATGACATTATTTTAATTACAAACGATTGAGTTCTACACTGATTACGGCCCAAACTTATAATGGTTCGGCCGGTTAATATTTTCAACAAATTATAAAACCTACACAAATGATTAGAAATTTCTACAAAATTATATAAACTTAAAATTTTAAAAAATGTGATGTGGCCAGCACTTTACGTTTCGTTAGGTTCGCTATTTTTTATTTTCTTCTTCCACTCATTTCGGTTTTGTGTATCGTTCTAATTCAGTCATCCTCTGTTTCTTCTACCTTCTACTACTAAGCTATTCATTCTTCTTCCAATATATTTTTCATCTCTCCTCGTGACATGTTCAAACCAATGTAATCGTCTCTCTTGTATCATCTAGAAACTTCTAACACGAGTTAATTCCCTTATTCTTTCATTCCTTATCGTATTTTTGCGTGTCTTCCCCAACATCTATCTCAACCATATTCATTTACTCTTCATTTATACTGACATCTGTCAATTTGAATTATCTGAATATATTAGCATTTTCCATGGTTATCATAGCTGGCTGATTTATAAAATTTAATATCTTTATAATTCTTTAACTCTATATCTATTGAATATGAAGTATAAAATGCAATCAAATCGTATAGAGAATAATATATTATTTGAGTTACATGCCAATAAATGATATTTGACTGCGTTTTTTCAAGAAAAATTGTTAAAATCTTCAATTGAGGGTACTTCCGGTTAACCAATTATAACCAAAATCTTATCATCTGGACGTAAACTGGAGGAATACGAAAAAATTATAATTTTTGGAATCGTGGAAGTTTGAAGTTATGCGATCCGAAACTTTCGTCACACAGACATACCGGTAAGTAATACTGTAAAATTTTCGTTCGGTATCCCGGTATACCGGTATTTGGAAAACCACTATTGCAAACCAAACCCACAAACAAAAAATTCTTAGAATCGTTAACAAAATCCATCAAGTTCCCCAAAGTGTTATTCCCAAAATAAACATTCAAAAATGCCAAAATTGTCGTTATATCGTACGCATCTCAAAAACCCAACTTTACTCAGTCAACCTCACTACCTCAACGTTGGATTTCCCCTCTAACTTTCACTCACTGCCTCGAAGGTCGCCGAAGACACTCCTAACCGCCATTCGGTCATTCGTCGTCCGTTCGTTCTGTTGTCCACGTCTGTCTAGTGTTAGTGCACCATGTGCTACAAATTTGCCCTTATACTTGTCGTGTCTTCATCATGCTGGGCCATGGACAACCTAAGGGTTGCTTACCAGTGGAAAGAGGTCGATTTTGATTTTCCCACCGAGGAGGATCGCAGGAGGGCCATTGAAACCAGGGAGTTCATCCCGGAGAATAATCTACCCCTAGGGTTGGAAGTATGGGAAGATAGGTTGTTTATTACTGTTCCCAGGTGGAAAGATGGGGTTGCTGCTAGCTTGACTTACATTAATTTAACTGGTAAGTAAAATATTAAAGTTAATCTATTGATGTACGTATTATTTTGAGGTTGGGATTAAAGATTTTGAATGAATACCATTCCTGCAATTCCTGCTCGAAAATTGAGGCGGGAATACCCCCAGTATCTATAATAGTTTGACTTGTGTTTCGTAATAATTTTCCAGCGTTTCTTAAGTCACTAACAAGTTTATACAAACTATACCGGGTGTCTACTTGAAATATTTTATATGAGCCTAGTTTCATCGGTACACATTTTCAGTAAACAAATTATAAAACTTGCGAAAATGATTAGAAATTTCTTTCGACTAGTTTAAAATATAGATTTTAAACTAAATATGTTATTCAAGTATTCCACTATCTTTTTTATTAGTAATAACAGATTTAATTCTATTAGGTATTACATCTACACATTCTTCCGTTAGAGTATTGTTTCATATATCTTAGAAGGTAAGTTTTACTGTATGCACTGGATTGTTACGAAGTTTTTCATATTATGCCAAAAGTATAGGGTCGGTAGACGATGAACTTGGATTAGATGATTACCCTTTAAACATTTACAGCGGTAATAATAAATAATTTCCTATTCCCAGATTAGGTATTCCGAGAATATCTCTTAACCCTGTGTTAAAATGACGTTTATGGAGAGTTTATTCTAGGGTTAAAACTTATTCTATGTCCATTATTATACATTTGTGGGTTAAGCTCGTAATAAACTAGGATTAGCTATTCCTGTGTTAAAAAGAAGCTATTCTGAACTTAACTCTTGTTTATTATTACCGCTGTTACACTTGGACCACAGTTTTTGTAAGTTTTAAGTCTATTTTTAAATTAGTCGAAAGAATTTTGTAGAAATATCTAATCATTTATGTTTGTTTTATAATTAGTTGAAAATGTAAACTGGTCGAACTATTATGAGCCTAAAATGAACTACAATATTAATTTTTACCTCTCGCTAAGAGATCCAGATTTTAGTGAATAAGCACGTGTTAAGGTCCCTAGAATCCGATTATAACATTTTTACGATGATGTCTGTGTGCGTGTGTGTGAATGTGTGTGTGTGTATGTGTGTGAGGACGTTGAGGGTACGGTTTCTCAAATTCTATAAGACTAAAGACCTGAATAGGTTCTGGTAACAATTGGACAACCAGAAGTGGTAGTATCTAAAAAAATTTTTTAAATATTATTATTTGAAAATTTGTTACTACAAAGAATAAAAATAATTAAATTTTCAATCCGACACGTTTAATTTTTTTTATACCTCCTATAGCATATAATAATATAGTATAATCTGTTGTTATATTCTTAAGAAATACCGCTAATACTACCAATGAATTTGAAGAATATTGAACATATTAAGTAGGGCGAAAGAAGAGATACAATTTCAATTAGTTGTGTGTACAAGAAATGTTAAATTCGTTACTTATAAGGCGCGAGCAGTCATGTGACTTTGTTGGCCTTGTCAAGCAGATTTGAGGATCCATGTTAGAATGACGACTAGTACTTATTTACATAGATGCCACAATTGTCATAATTTTTCATTCAAAATTTCAATATATTCTGATGTTTATTTGTCATCAATAGTATGGAATATACTTGTCGAGGAAAATAATCCACACGGATTTGGAAAATCATAATGTTTTGAATGAAAAATTATAATACTTGACACTTATGTACATTATTATTAGCTGTCATTCTGACACGGGCCCCTATATCTGCTTGCAAAGGCCAACAAAGTCACATGACTGCTCGTGCATGAAAATGGCGAGAAGTATTGTGTTGGCCACAACAGATTGTTATAAAATGAAAACCGAGATAGAAACTAAATATTTTATAAAGAAAATAAAACAATTTTCATATAATAAATATCAATTTATCCCATTAAACGTATTCCAGTTCATTATTCAAAATTACCGCTGGTGCTGGTAACAAAAGAGTAGCGTTACCAGGTTAAATTATGTTACCATGGCAACCAACGTCAGCACTTCCTCCGGCGTTAACATGATCAAACAAAGGCATGAATTTTTAGAAAAATTTAGATATTAAATGTTTAAATTATTGTACAATGCCTTTTGAACTACTTACTTAAATGAAGCAATATTTTTAATTAACAATTACTGGAGCCGGATTTAACCCAATGACCTTTGTTTATTAAATGAGTGGACAATTAAATCACCGTGACATTAATAATAATAATAAAATTTAATTTTATATTTAAAGAGGAGAGATATAGAAAACTTAAAGAAATTATCTGTGTACAAGTGGATACTATGTAGTAGTGCGACACTGCAAATACGAGTACATTACATAGTAACAACATAATACCGGTTTTAGAATGTTAAAAGTTTTTTAATACCTAAATATTTATATGTTTCAAATATTAACATATAGAGCAATGACAAAAATATTGTCTAGAGCTGTAATTCTCTAATAATCTATTGGTTTAATTTGCAAATTTTATGAAAGGATCCAAATGCTCCATTTTGTCTAAGGCTTGCCAAAGTGTTAATCCGTAAACTAACTGTCAAATTCGCTTTGGTACGAAATTTAAATGATTGAGTTTGGATTAAATTTGCTACCAAATACGTACAAATATACTTAACCTAACCTTAATTGGTTTCTGGAAGGTCCGTAGTATGCTCCAAATTAAGCATCTACGTACTACTTAACTTAAGGCTCTGAAAATCTAAGCTAAACGACCGACAACATATCGACCATACTTGTTTAAATAATATTTAAAGTTACTATTAATATAAAGTAAGTGTTTTCTATACTATTATTTTAAAACAAAATTCGAGACTAATATAGATATACGAATTTTGCGATTGCTCAAAATACCTGTTGGCCATATTTGATAAAGAGTATTAGTCAAATTTAAAGGATCGCGTTTTGATAAAACCGGCCCTGTTGATAAATCTGTGGCTGTGGGTTTTGAAATTTAATAGGTACGATTATATAACTAAAATAATAATTTTAAATATTTGTAATTTGGGGTATAACGAAATATTAACACCACTACATTTTTATAAACGAAGAAAACATGTGTTTAATGATATGTATATTATATCTAAGGTTACTGAATGTCCTATACATATATAATTTCATAACATTATATTATACGTATGTTATTAAATTCAATAATACTTAATAGCATTATTGCGAATAGCTTCAGCACGTGATATAAATGTTGACATAATCACATTCCTAATTGAAGAATGAACTATATAACCTACATATTAACTACACAAAATTTGTTTTTAATGTAGAACATATTAGATAGATCAGTCATTTTTTTATAATAAGGCCAGGTGGAGTAGCGGTCCTGCGTTCGAATCCGGGATAAGGCATGGTTGTTGTGTGCATCTTTCATAATTTCATCTACATCTACATATGTCTATGTGAACTTGAGGAATATGAAAAATTTATAATTTTTGGAATTGTGGTATTGAAGTTATGCGATCCGAAACTTTCGTCACACCCACACAGACATAGAAACACACACACACACACACACACACATACATACATACATGCATACATACATACATACATACATACATACATACATACATACATACATACATACATACATCGTTAAAATGGTAATATCGTATTATTCACTAAAACCTCATCATTGAAATTTTTGACCAAAGACAATACCTTCCTTACTTAAAGGTGACGAAAGGTAATATACTATCACTTTAATCCAAATAGTTTACTAAAATAGAAATTGTTTTCAAATTTAACCGATCTCGTAGCTCTTATAGTTCTCGAGATACCAATAATGGACAAGGAAAATGAACATATGTATACATAAAATGTATCAAAAAGTATGTAACAAATAAAATAATAAGTAAAATAAAATTATTAATCCGAGAATATAAATCATTAGTCGCGTGATGTGTTTTCCGCCAATCAACATTCAGAATCTCCCTAGTGACATGTCTATCACAGCGATGATAAAAAAACAAAAGAAATTATCACTTTATTTATAATCGTTACTAAGGGATTTGTTTTCTTTATTTACAACATTGACAATTAATAAAATGAGTAATAACAATAACTCAAACTCCGAAATATTAAATAAAACTCGTAAGTACCATGTTTTAATATAATATGATTATGTATATCAAAAGTTAGGTTAGCAGCACACAAAATGTGTTGCAAAAATTCATTATATTCTCTCATTAAATATAAGCTCGTGATATGATTCAGACTCGTGAAATCTGCAACTCGGTTTCACTCGATATCATCGATGATAATCATATCACTTGTTATATTACGTATGACTATATTAATACCTATTCAAAATTTAAAATAGTCTCAGATTCATTAATATATTTTCAATAATATTGAACATGCATTTTAAATTAAAATACGAAGAAAGATTTTATGAAATATTCATTAAAATATTGAGTTCAATTTTGTCTCTCACATATGACGCGTGTTCGATTCCGACCGACGATAAAATTATTTCGAAATTTAAATGGCACAAAATTGACCGCTGTGGTGCACTTTCCACGCCAGCAATGAGGTGAGGCCATGGTACAAATATATCATCATTATTTTCATTACCGATATCTGTGTACGAAGTAGATTGGCATACCTAGCAATGGATAATATCCCGTGATGATAATATTGTATATACATCAACAATTTTTTATTATATTTGTTTACGCAACATTTGTACAACAATTTAAATCTATAACGTTTTTGCGTCTATTATTCTATTGTTGTTTTGCTCTATTTCAATCTGAAATTCCTTTGAAACTAAGCGTCTAGCAAAAACTAGTATACCTGCAGTCTAACCTCCCATCTATATTTTTCGTTCTATTTCTAGTATTTTTTGCTAACCTTTGTTGCGTTTCCTGCAGTCTGGTAAAGGTACCATGGCATTGAATGACGTACAGTCTAGAAAAACGACGACCTGCATGGTATAATTGTGTCATGGTTAAGCTACTGAAGCAGTTGTTGATTGGGTAGGAATTTAATTAAACATTATACTTCAGATTTTATGATTCATGTGCTGTACGCACGAAATGGTTTTATGAGAGTATAATATATAAATAATTAATTATAAAAGTGAATTGTTATATTTGTCCAGAGATGGAAACTAAAGTTCTCCACATTTTTTTTATATTGAGAGCAGACACTTTAGTTCTAGAATTTTTTTATTGTTATTCGTTAAATCGTAATATTTTTTTTTTAATATTCTATGAATTAGATGTTAAGCTTGTATTGTTTTCAAACTCTTAAAGTAAACATAGTCCAAATGTTGTGAATGCCGTAAATATCTTAATTGTAATTTCTATTGGAAAATAATAAAATCTAACCTTTATGAAGCTGCTACACCGACCTGGTTTTCTCGGTTGAAGAATATCCATAGTTCATATACCAAATCACATACACATATAAAATTACACATATTATACTTTTTACACTTAAAAATAAGTCAAAAGAGTATATTTTACTATTTAACAACATTTACAAACACTACACTTGTCAACGTTCATCATATAAATGAAATAAAACTCTTTTACGTGAAGATTATGCAGGTTTGAACCAAATTCCGTACATATAAATTTATTAGAGAAATATAATAATTCATATCAGAGTCATCTATGGTTTATAAAATAAATACCATATGTTGAGAAAATGTTAATAACATATGAAGGATATAAAAATGAATCCTACTCTCCCTTATTCAGGGGCTGGAAATAAAAAAAAATACATCATACTAGAAAATGATAAATACATCGAACAAGGATTTTAATAATATTTTTTTATTGAAACCATACTTTATTTTAATATGGAAATAAGCCATTAGATTTTAGTGTAAATCGGAAAACCGGAAATGGCACTTTACTTGTAGCTTAAAATAATTTTTCTTCGAAAAGTACCTATAAATGTTTTTTCTCAATTCATGTTATTATAAAAAAAATCTGATGTGGCCAGCACAATACCTTCCGTCAATCCTGTGTATTATGAAAAATAAATAAATAAATAAATATTTCATCACGGCATATTACCCATTGCTGGGTGTGCCAATCTGCTTCATACACAGATATCGGTAATGATGGAATATTTGTACCGTGCGGGCGCTTACCAGGCGTCACCTCACGGGCACTCATTGCTTGCGTGGAGAGTGCGCCACAGGGGTCAATTTTGTGCCATTAAAATGCGATGTAATTTTTGGCGTCGGTCGGGATCGAACCCGGGTCCCCTAGATTCGCGACCAGACACTCAGGCACACGGCCACGAGACCCCATGTATTATGTATAAATTAAATCATATAGGCCCATACTACGATCACGGTTTTAACTAAAACGCTGTTTTAAGAAGTGTCAGATATCATTATTTTAATAACAATAATAAATAATATCGAATTTATCAAAATATGTTTTAAAAACAGAACGTAGTTTGTATTCAAACAAATATTTTTTAAAACATCGATCTTCAAACATACGTGCAAAATTTAATGTTGAAATTTGAATTTGACATTTTTTAAAACAGCGTTTTAGTTAAAACCGTGATCGTAGTACGGGCCATAGAGAATAATGTATTCTTTAAGTTATAATAACGTTAAATATCAATAAATGATATTTAACTGCGGTTTTTCAAGAAAAACTGTTAAAATCTTTAAATGAGGGTACTTCCGGTTGACCAATTATAACCAACATCTAATCACCTTTTCTTCTGGATGTAAACTTGAGGAATACAAAAAAAAATATAATTTTTGAAATCGTGGTGTTGAAGTTATGCGATCCGAAACTTTCGTCACACACACACACACACACACACACACACACACACACACACACACGCACACACACAGACATACACACACATACACACACACATACACACACACAAAGACACACACAGACACCACACACAGACACACACACACAAACACATTTTTTAACCAAAGACAATACTTCCTTACCTAAAGGTGACGGAAGGTAAAAATAACATACGCAGCGAACGCATTAAGGGCATTAAAACTTGAATATTTTAAATACCTTTAAGGTCTAATTTTAATATAAATGATTCCTGTTTGCTAAGTTAGAAAAAAAGCTAATACTAATCCATTTTTTAAGAAATCCCGGGATTTCCTGCTAAAAACTGCTTCAAGATACATTACTACGCTCTGACTAATTATTCAACAAGTTGTTAATTGTAAACAGTTAATTTCACACTTCAAATTATCTACCGTTAAAAGTGCAAATAATACTAATGCGAATTTTTGTCGGAAATTAAGCTAAGCAGAAAAATCCATTCTTTCATTAATGTTAACCAAGCGTGGTTCCCAATCTCGGAATTTATATTAGGTATTGTTAACGAGTACAGCGCACGCGAAACTAACTGATTATGCTGCTAAATCATTGAGTAAATAATGTAAAGTCAGATTATCTTGAACATAAATTGTCAAAAAAAGTTTAAAATAAAAAAAGCATTGTTGAGTGTTAACAATTACTTGAATTCTTAATCATAATTGGTACACTCTTCATCAGGCCCTCTGAGCCAGTAAGATTTTATAAAAAATTACATGGGGTCCCGTGGTCGCATGTGTTAGTGTCAGGTCGCGAATCTAAGGACCTTAAAACATACTTGTCTAAAAATATCATACTAATTTCAATACCATCATGTAAAGCGAAAACTTTAAATATGTAGCAATGGAACATGTTATAAATAATAAAACAATTTAGAGTTTAGAGCAAGGTTAATGAAAAAATGTTAAAAATAGAAAAACATTAAAAAGTAACAGGTGTTTCCTGAACAAAAAATTCTTAATTTAACAGCTAAATGTTTTAATCACATAGACCGGTCAGTATGAACATACGTTTACAGGCCTATTCTACTAAACCACATATAATGATGTCGTTACTCCACGACTGTTGTTAAGCATTTGGTTGAACGACATTAGTAACAACGAATTCCAAAAAAATATTCTACTAATCATATCGTTATAAATTATTGTTATCATAATTATAACGATACTGTCTAACTTCATGTTTATTTTGACAGAATAAATTTACATTTGTTTTTCAATTTATATTTGACATATTCATTACCTATATAGATTTTTTTTTTTTACCTTTCGCTAAGAAAGATATTGGATTCATGTTAAAAATCGCCTATCTAGATGTGCGTGTGTGTGTGTGTGTGTGTGTGTGTGTGTGTGTGTGTGTGTGGACGTATGTGTGTGTGGACGTATGTGTGTGTGTGTTGATGTATGTGTGCGTGTACTGTATGTTGGAAGGACGATTTCTCAAAAACTATAAAACTTAATATCTGTTTAACTAACTACGTATTTCCCAATCGGACGTTAATGAGAAGAGTTGTAAAGGTTTTGGTAACAATTGGACAACCGGAAGTGGAAGTAACAGATTCTAGAAACAATTCTTCTAAATATTATTTTCTGAAAAATTTTGTCCTTGCTAGTATTAAAGAAAAGTAAATTCTCTATCTGATACATATAAATATTCTATTATATTTTTTTATAGATTTAGAGATAAAGCAATGTAAGGTATATAATAATCTATTGTAATAAATCTCATAGCCCAGATAATGTCATGGAAACCAATTAAAAATTAAAATGTTTGTAACTGACAGATAAATGTCAGTGTCAAAAATCCGGAGACATTACTGAAGATTTTTGTCATAGAGAATTTAAGTTTAAATAATCGACATATAAAGAATAAATATAAATAGAATTTTTGGTGTAGAGTGTAGGTATACAAGAAATGTTAAATACAATAGAGCACGAGCAGTCATGTGATTTTGTTGGCCTTGACAGCAGATATAAGGGCCCGTGTCAGAATGATAGCTAGTAATTATGTACATAGATGTCAAATATAATTTTTCATTCTTAATTTTCCAATTCCATGTGGTTTATTTTAAAATTACCTGGCCATATTCTTAATAGCTAAAATAAAAAACAAAAAGATTAGTATGATTAAAAAACAACTGAATTTGTTGTTATTTTAGTCGTAGCTTAATCACCCCTATTGGTTTATTACCCATGTGTTTATTACCCATTTCTGGGTGTGCCAATGAATGTCTCAATTTATTTAATCAGAATAAAACTTCTTTCCTTTCATTATCCCTCATTCATTTGTGTCATTACCACCCCCATGAAAAAGTAGACCGTTAATTTGCTTCTAATGAATTAGCACACGTGGCAAGAATGCTAGGCATAAATTTTGTTTTATTAACAAATCTAGATGAACAGATTTGAAAATCACCCTGCACTTATAAAAATTAAACACGCAAACAGATTTTTTCACGCGTATTTAGTATAGGTCGCACCTTTTTCCCAAACCTCAACCAGTAATTATTAAGTGATTTTTCAAGATATGGTGGACTTGAGCGACTTTAATAATACCTGCAGGTCCTGTTTCACAAAAATATATACTTACTATATAATCAGGTTAGGGTAGTTTCGCCTTTTTTAATTTTTTATTAGAAGCAAGTATTTTTAAATTTAAATTTTCCATATTTTTTTATTTTGCACAATATTTGTTTTTAAATGAGAAAAAAAAATACTGAAAATATCGTCACTCTGACGTTACCCTTGCCGCTTCCGTTGCAACTTAGTTCCGACGTGCTGCCCGAAGTATGACAAAGATATTTTGCGACGTACGTCTTGCGGGGTAAAGGGAACTTGTTTGTTAGGTTAGATTGCTGTCAAGTTAGCACGTATTTTACTTACGAGAAAGATAGAATAAAAGCCAAAGAAACAAATAGAAACACGGTTATATCCACGGCGTCAGTATCACCATCAACTGTCACTTTGACATGTCATATCCCATCACTGTAAAACAACGACACTAGCGACATTTGCGGCTTTAAGTATGTAAGCGTGACGTCACAGAGAAGAGGTCGATTTGAATCATTAATATTTTAAATAACTTTTTTGCAATATTTACATAATAAATGTCGAATTTAATCTAAATTTTTAATTATTAATATATAAGGAGCGAGGAATATTTACTGAATGAAGATGCATGGTTAGTAAGAATGTTGTTATTATTATTTTCGGGTTTATGCTAACCCACTAACTGGGTATGTTAGATTTTTATGTATCATTTTACTAACCCATATAATAGCATTTTTTGCATGATCAGGTTTTTTTAAAACTTTACCGATAGGGTTTCCAAGGCAGTAAGTTTTGTTTACAAATTACTGATCAGTAAGTGATGTGGTACTGATCAGTAAGTGATGTAACTGACCTGTAAGTGATGTGACTACCTACCGATCTGGAGGTTGTGAAAATTACATAAATAAAAAATAAATGTACAATTTTTAAAGCTTTAACGATAACAAAACAACAATCATAGCTTACTTAAAAATGACAACTATTTTTTTTAAAATGTCAAAATAATTTTTAAAATAATTGTGAACTTTAATTTGTTATTATTGGGACGATCGTGCAAAAAATATAATAAGCATTGCGGGCATTAAGTGCTCATCAACCGGTAAGGTGCACTTACTGCCCTTAATACTTAAATAACTATTATGTATTAAGGCCGAAAAGTGGATTTTTAAGTAAGTTGTGAGTACCTTAAAAACGCTTTTCGTCTGAGGGATATACATAATTTTATGTCTTACTGGTTTCTATTAAATTATTAAAAGAAATATGCAGCAATTTGTAGCATTATGAGTTTTGATAAGTAGGTTAAGTTGCAATTGTTCGAAAATACTAGCAAATTTTCGTTAACATTCTTATTCACTATAATTGATAAAAAATACATTCCTTGAGATATTTTGGATGAAGCTGCTGAGATGAAGAACAATTTAATGCCGCATAAATAAAGGATTCAATATGAGAGCAAAATTTTAAAGTTCTAGGACTTTAATGTTTCACTTTTTGTTTTATAAGTTGTTCATATTACATTACTATAAAAACCAGTATGACATACAAATTATTATGAAAAGTAGCACAGCCTACAGGATAATTAAAATATCATTTAGCAAGTTTGAAATTATACTATTATCCTTCAAGGAACACCATGACACGTTAGGATATCATTAGGATAACATCTTAAGCAATTGACATACTTTACATTGTATTGACTTTAGATTTACCCAAAATGCAGTGTATTAGGGTCAGAAAAATCATAAGTACAATTGGTCTGGAAGGCGAAATTCTTATATTTAAGTACAAGATGAGTTTTTAAAGAATTCTCAGTATTAAGTAAAGTATATATCTTCAATAATGTGTGAAAATATAATTAGAACCTATATAATATTTTCCCATGAATAATAAATGTATTAATAATATCTCAACAATTGAGGATAAGTTTCTATTCCGCTCACTTAGACGTCTACAGTAAATCACCATTCACTCTTATAATACAGTTATATTGTCGTATAACAGTTTTTTATTTTTTACGAATATGTGTTTAAACATTTAACAAATCCAGATATTCTGGTATTTTATATATTTTTATAACAGATGTTAACAAAAGGTCAAGAAACCATAAAGTTCAAGATAAGAAAAAATGTGAGCTACTAACTAATTCGAGAAGCAAATTATATTTCCACAAATTACACACGATATAAATAAATATTTTATACTTTTACTTTATGTAGGTATATATTTTTTGTTTCATTGAGTATATATTAGATTCAGAATGAAGGTGAATACATAACTGTGGTTTAGTTAGACAAAAACAATGCTCTTTAATTAAGTGTATTTTACGTTGATATGATAATGGCTCGGTTAACCATAAAAGAATTCGAAGAAGCAATCAAATATCTTTGCATACAAATATTACCAAGAAGTCTTAAGGAATACACATTAGTATATATCGGAATGATACAAGATAAAAAAACATAAACATTAATGAATTCATAAAATTAAAGATTGTAGTTAAATCTGAAATTAAATATGGAAAAAGAAAGTACGAAAAATAAAATAAATAAATATATCGTAATGATGAATATATTTGTACCATGCGGGCGCTTACCAGGCGTCACCTCATGGATACTCATTGCTGGTGTGGTGAGTGCACCACAAGGGTCTATTTGTGCCATTTAAAATTATTTTTTACGTCGGGATCAAACCCGGGTCCCCAGATTTGCGACCAGACACTCAGGCACACGGCCAGGAGATCACATTGAATTAAATTTAATTTGTTAATATGTTGTCCAACTTGTACCTACATTAGCAGTGTACAGTAAATTTTTTGATGATGTCCGATCAAGGTCATCTGTATCATGAACGAATTAACAAATTGGCAGACATTTATCTCTCTCATTTGCAAAGACTACAAGCATGTACGATAAGGATGGATATAATACGCTTGTCTTTAAAAAATTCATATTGTTTCGACTAAGTTAGGATATTCCATTTTAAAACGATGCTCGTTGTTGACAATACTTTCGCTGTATACATAAGTTTATTTATTAATTCAGATATATTACCTTGATTCATATTTATTGTGTCAGTATCTTATTTTTCACATATTTGGTTTTACGTTTGCTAATAAACTTACCAGTTGACTTATTTTTGAATTTTGTATGCTTTTACTGTAACATATATTTTTATAAACTTGCAATAGTGATATTTTAAATTTACGGAATGAATCGGCATAAATATCGGATTTAATGTTGATATTATTGAATGGACTAAAGATTTGTCGAATAGGACATTTTAATTCATAATTATTGGTTTGGACTGTTTTTAAAATACAGGTTAAATTGTTTCTTGATTTTAAACTAGATAAGATGCTTTGATCATAGCTTCAATATGAGCATTGAAAGTAAATTTCTCATCAAATAGTATTCCAAGATTCTCATCAACAACAATTAATAATAAAAATAAATTTAAATTTACTTGTCAAAATAAGTTCTTGACAAGCTGTCAACTTAAACAATAATTATTTTTTCATCTCCCATGAAAAGATTATTATTTGCAGCACAAAATATTTAAATATTATTATTATTATATAAGGACATAATGATTAAATTGTTTAATAACACAATTTTCATCGGACAATTTGCAATAATAATAACAGACCATAGCAAAATGTCTCTGTAAATATTCTACAAGTTATTATTAGACTTCAGTTCTAAATATACGCGCAATGATGATAGTGAACTAACTAGCTATTTTTCTATTAAGCACCGGAAATGAAATTATGAAAATGATTAGCACGTAAAACAATTGCCAGTGAGCGCAAAGACAAACGAATGAAAGACAAGAGACAATCATATTTCGTTGAAAATTTTGTTTATGAAGTTTGTTTATCTTTTGCGAAATTAAATGAGAAATCGTTTGTGTTATGTTTGAAAGCAGTTTCCGTATTGTTTCTAAATTTTTAATTGTTAATTTAATTATAAAACTGCATAAATAAATCGACGTTTCCTATTATTTGCAATAAGAAAGAATGTAGAAGTTGCAAAATATTAAAAAATATTGTAACAGTCATAATATTAGAAGTAAAACACCGTTTTATTAAACCTTGGCCTGTAAGCTCGGTTCAAAATTTACGCTATCATGATAAATAAAAATAAACATTCTTAAAACCGCGTCTGAAATTCTAGTCATAATTTTTATTATTCAAAAATATCTTCACATGAATATTGTAAAATTTTTACCTTCCGTCACCTTTAGGTAAGAAAGGTATTGTCTTTGGTCAAAAAATTCGATGGTTTAGAATCCCGAGAGTAGGATTTTACTATTTTTACGATGATTCTGTATGTGCGTGTGTATGTGTGTGACGATTCTTGCATATATGATAACTCCAATACTATACAATTAAAAAAATTATAATTGTTTCGTTTTCCTTCTATTTACATCCATATGCAGGCGTTATTAGATTTTGGTTATAATTGGTCAACCGGAAGTACCCTCATTTGAAGATTTTTCTTGAATAAAATGCTGTTAAATATAATTTTTTAGCATTTAATATTGTTATAAATATTAAAGAATATTCTATTATCTATACGATTTGATTGCATTTTATACTTATATTCAATGGATATAGAAACATGGAAACAGCTACTATATTAAGAAAATTCTAATTGTCATGTCAGTATCAAGTGTAATTTACATTGACTGTGTTATAATTTTACTGGAAATATATACAATTTTTTGGAAGAAAAAAATACCGTTAAGATACATAGAACTGTCGAAAGGTATTGTGCTGGCCATATTGGTACAATTTTTCTTATTTAATTTTTTCATATTTTTAAATAGATTCTTTACTTTTAATAATTAAATTATTATAATTTGTTTAATTGTCTTTTTATTAAACAATAACATTAATCAAATAATTTAAATAAATACATGTAGAATATATATATATATATATATATATATATATATATATATATATATATATATATATATATTCCGTCGCTAGAGGCAGCACCAGTCTTGTTCTTTAATTTTTATAAATAAAATTCAATAATATTATATTGGAATAAAATTGTGCTTCCCAGCGTGCGTTAACATTGAGATATAGCAGACTTGCACTTGTACAAACCAAAGTTCTATTTTTAGAATGTTACTTGGTAATTTGGTGTTAGAAATTGAAATATATAGATCTACTTGTTTTAGCGTAGAAAACTTATAAAATAATATGTTAAAAAATTACTACGCGAAGCAGCGAGATTTTGCACTATTTTCTCTAACAAATCAAAATGGAGAAGCGAACTTGTCCATACCAAAGTTATGTTATATCTTTCAAATTTAAATAAATATGTTTTATTTCGCCTGGAATATACTTTTATTTAATTTCCAAGCAAGAAAACGAGATTCAGCGGGAAATTCAAACAATTTTTTAAATATAAAATTAATGTAATATGAAAATATTTGTTCAGAAATAATCATTAAATTGTACTAGGAATGTTGTTTTTGATTTTATTGAGAATTGAGACAAATATATGTTGATAAATATGAATTGTATAAGATATGTTTAATGAATAAAATTTATTTAAAAATATAAATTCATATATCGATATTAGTAAAGTACCGTTTTCGTTGACCGATATTTTATTTAAGTAACAATCTGTACACATTTTAAATTTATATTAGAACAATGTTTTGTAATATGAATCATTTATTCAATAAAATGTAGCAAATAATAGCCATATAATATTTAAACGAATGTATTACTAATCTAAATTATTATTAATATTGTTAATTCATTATAAATCAAATATGAAAACATTTTTATACCTTTTATTTTCTTTTTTGAACGATTTGTTATTTTGATACATTTTTCAGAACTAAATATATGTTTTAACAAATGTATTTTATATCGGTACGTGCAGAAGAACATATTGAATAATTTAATATTATTATTATTTATTGTACTGCGCTGTATCTAATATACATAAGCTCTCGGCTGTAAAGAAACATATTCCACCTCGTAATATACTATTACTCATACATGTGTATTGAAAGTTTCCGAATGGAAAGAGAATAAGAGCATGTACAGCAAACGCCAAACGTGATGGCGAGAAGAAGTTATGCGCAGAAGATCAAACTGCGATCTTGTTAAGTAGTATTTCAATATCCATATACTGCATTGAATTTCTGGTTGGCACTTGGTGAACATATTTTAACAATTGGAGTATAGGACTTTTGATGTGTTTAAGGAAGGCGTGGTCTAGTATGCGCGGCTCCTTGCTATCACCGGTGAATTTTGCTGTATGAATATGATTATGAATGTGGCTGATGCGAAAGAAGTGTGCTTAGACGGGTGTGTGGCGAAGGATCGTTGTTGCATAACTATTATTGTGGTTTGGATGTGGTATTTCGTTACCGAAAATCGGTCACTTTAATAAGGAAGGAGTGAGGAATATTTGCTGTATGAAGGTGCATGGTTAGTAAGAATGTTGTTAAGAAAGTGGAATGAGTCAGCTGAGCTCTGTTGTAAACCAAGGTCATCACACAATTGATATCTCAATTGTTTGCTGACTTAGCTTTACGGTAATATATCCACAATATTGTAGTTAGTGGGTACGTGAACCCGAGCGTGGGTATGTGTAATAGCTATTACTCATTCGGGCGCATTTTTTTCCTTTAGACTCCTTAATAGTCATGATTTCATGCTTGTTGAATAATATAGTATTACAAGTAGTTATTATTTAAATACTTTTATAATTTATTTAAAATCAACAGTAACGTAACTATATCACCTTGACATTCTATATTTTCCGATTCGATTCACACTATTGCACTTCCTAAATAGTAGTTTCACTTTTTGTTCTTTTGTTGTAATGTACTTTAAATAAAACACCAATTAAAACTGTAACAAATAGTTCTTTATTAGTTTTAAGTGCAATTATATCACTATAAAAGTATGTAATATTTACCGGTATAAATATCACATGTAATTAAATTCAGTGACGTGTACACGGAGAAATATATTCCCAGCAATGTAACAACAAAGAAAATTGTTAAGATATTTGTTTATATTATTTGTTAATTAATAATGTTATGAGACGAAGGCAATATAATATTAATTTAAATAAACTATAAATTAAATAAATGTAGTTATATTCGTTTACAATTATTATAGTCATGGCCGTCTGTATCGCTTTCTATTTTTGAATCATACCCCTTAAACTCATAAACAGTGGCTCACAAAAATATTCGTTTACTTCATTTTATGAGTAAAATTTAAAACAAAAAGGGTTTCCAAAAAAGAAATTATTTAAAAAAATAATTATAGTCTTCTTTCGATATTTTAGAATAAAATTTAGTATATATTTAATTTACTTTATGTAATAGTACAAAATTGATACACAAAATTTTTCATACACCTATAGTTATAAAATTATTTACCAGAAGACGGACCTTTTTGTTTTTTGGTTCGGGTCTGGTTTCGGGTACAAGCAAAATAAAAGTTAAGGTTATCGGTCCGGTTTTCATAACTCAAAAAATGACGCTCCAGTTAACCGTTTAAAATAACAGTTAATATCGGTTTGGGTCATCCGTCAAAAAGGTAAAAACTTTCTTAAAAATAGAAAAATCCTCTGAAGATGCCTAACACAATGTTAGGTGAAACGTTAAGTTATAAAGCACATTTTAGACCCACGGCCCAACCAGAAAAGGAATCAGACTTTCATAGACCCCGGCCGTGAAAGCTTAAGTATTTATTTCATTTGCTATTTTCCCAATGCTCGTATGTTAAATGTTTCTATAATATGATTTTCATCTTGTAAAGAATTGAATAGTTGAGCAATAGCAAATGTTTACTATGGTATGAACCCTTATGTATTTCGGGTAACCCATTAAGAAATATCGGTTCGGTTTCAGGTTTTAGAAAATTTTTGGTTAATTTGAGTTTTGCGATTTGGGTTCGGGTCCGATTCGACTCCCTGATTATTTAACAAATAGTACTAAATTTTAATATTAAGTGGGATACTCATTGGCTTTAATTACAGCTTTCAGTAGCCTAGGTATTGATTTTATTAAATTAGATGATGGAAGGTAAAACTTTTATTCATTCTTCGAAAGATTCGTCTGGAGTTGCTAAAAATTGGAAAATAATTTTTTGGAGATAGTCTATCTATTTATAAATATATAAAATAAATATTTCATCACGGCATATTACCCATTGCTGGGTGTGCCAATCTGCTTCGTACACAGATATTGGTATTGATGGAATATTTGTACCGTGCGGGCGCTTACCAGGCGTCACCTCACGGGCACTCATTGCTGGCGTGGAGAGTGCGCCACAGGGGTCAATTTTGTGCCATTAAAATGCGATGTAATTTTTGGCGTCGGTCGGGATCGAACCCGGGTCCCCAGATTCGCGACCAAACACTCAGGCACACGGCCACGAGACCCCATAAATTCTCAATACGGTTGAAATCAGAAGACTGGAGAGGTATTTTAAGTTGTTTCAGTATGTTGTAGACCAGCCACTCCTTAACAATAAATGCTTATTATCTTAGCCCCTCCCAGTCCAAGTTTATCAGCAGAAGTTTGTAAATTTTCTTTTAAAATTGATAAATAATTATATTTATTCATAGTTCCATTCACTCAACAAAAAATTTCCAACCCGTCAGCAAGCATACAGCCCGAAACAATAACAATTACACAGTCGATTTTATCGTATTACACAAATTATTTGTATCTATCTGGACTTCGCGAAAAAATATGCCCTGAATTTTGGAATAGAGTTATTTTCTCAGAAAATAGTAAATTTAATTTATTTGGATGAGATGATAGGCCTATGGTTTGGAGTAAATCAAATACTGAGGTAGAACGTTATTGTTTAAGGTTATAAATTTGTTGACTCGTTGGGGAATTTATGAAAAACTTTGTAAAAATCATGTACGTGGAATAAAACGTACCTTACAATACTCTAACAGAATAATGTGTCATTAAATATAAATTATTTATTATAATTAATTTTTATTTTTGTCTAGATCCAATGGATTCGCCAAAACTCAAACCCTACCCCAGCTGGGAAGCCCACCATTTAACCAACTCTTCCGATCCAGAAATTGTTTCTCCATTTCGCGTCCGTGCCGATAGATGCGGCCGATTATGGGTCCTAGACACAGGAACCATTTTGGACAACTTCAAATTCTACCGCAACACTCAAGTTATAGTATACGACCTTCACAATGATAGCTTACTTCGAAGATACGAATTCCCCAAGGAGCAATTAAAAGAAGAATCTTTCTTCGCTACATTAGCCGTTGAAGACGAAAATTGCGAAGATACCTTTGCGTATTTTGCAGATATATCAACTGCAGGTTTAGTGGTGTATTCATGGAAGAATCAGACAAGTTGGAGGATTACGCATCATTATTTTAACATCGATCCTACCGCTGGAGAATTTGATGTTAAAGGAATTAAATTCCAATGGATGGACCATATATTTGGTCTTGCTTTAAGTGGCCCGGATGCAGAAGGCTATGCCACTTTATATTTTCATCCTATGGTCAGTACTAACGAATTTTCTGTTTCAACCAAATACTTAAGAGATCCAGACATTGTAAATGATAAAGATTACAAAGAAAAAACATTCCATAACTTCAAACTATTGGGAAGTCGAGGACCAAAAGCTCAATCAAGCGTTTCTTTTCTCGACAAAAAAACTGGAGTTCTTTTCTACGGTTTGGTTAATCTAAACGCGGTTGCTTGTTGGAGGACCAGTATACCAAATTATAATATGCAATCCCAAGGAAGAGTTTATATGAGTAATGTAACAATGGTTTTTCCAAACGATATAAAAGTTGACAACAATGGTAATCTGTGGGTTTTGTCCGATAGGCTCCCACAATTTATGTATTCTAAGCTCGACCAAAACGATACAAATTTTAGAATTTTGACTGCATCTGTCCAAGATGCAATCAGAGGTACTGCTTGTGATTCGAAATTAGTAGTACCTGCTACACCCGGAATTGGGAATAGGTTTAATAAACCAACAACAATCACACCCAATTCATCGGGAAACAAAATCCAAGTCTGTTTATTCCTTGTCGCTATGGTAACAATCTTATTTAAGGTCTGAATTTAGGTTGTGAATCGTTGTGATATTTTAGTTACCAATTGGACTTCGCCATTTTGGTTATCATTACATGATGTAAAATTTTAAAGATGTTATTTATTTTTAATGTCGTGAACATTCCATTTCATTAAATTTTGTAAATTTTTTTAAGTCATAGTTTTAATTTATAAGTGTAAGCAAGTTTTCTGTACTTGTGTTTTGTGTGAGTATTAAGTCAGTATATAAGTCGCATAAAAACTTAATTATTGTAACCATATATTATACTTTAACTTTATGACGTAGGAGTAATATTTATTACTATAAATATTGTTTGGTACAACTTTTATCAATTTATATTAAAGGAAATTGAAGAATAGTACTTCTTTCTTTAAGGGTCTGAGGCACAATATTTTTGTTGATTACAACAATTGATTTTCAGAATATAATCCAAGAATATTGATAACAAGAATCAAACAAAATATCTGTTGTGGCCAGCACAATACCTTCTATGATGTTTATATAAATTCCACTCAATAAGTTTCCTTGTATTTTCAATAAAATTATTTCGCATACATATTGTGTAAATTGTACTTGACACTGACATCTACATTAATATTGAATTATTGAAACTATTTCCATGAGGACTCAGCGAAGATTACAATATTTATGAAAATTAATTTATTTATAAATTTTTATATGCAAATACATTGAATATCAATCAAATCGTATAGAGTATAAAATATTCTTTAATATAACTGAGTTTTTTTTGAGAAAAACAGAGCTTCAAATTTAGGTACTTTCGGTTGTTAAATTATAATCAAAATCTTTTCATTTGGATGTAAGAATAAGAAATACCCAAAAATTGTAATTTTTGAAATTGTATTGGAGTTATTTCGGCCGAAACGTTCCTCACACACACACACACACACATACACACACACACACACACACACACACGCACACACACACATACACACATATTTTAATACTATTATTTTGCGAAGAATCAAATGGTTTCATTACTATTATAATATACTGCTTCACCCCGTTAAAAATTGTAGTAGAATTTTGAAATCTTGGTGAAATCATGCTTTTTCCTTTTCTATCAATATTTATTTACAATGTTACACACATTTTCAATGCATATACTAGTATATTTACAGCACAATCAATATTAAAAACAGTCAAATTTGTTTATTTAATGCAATTCAAATTTAAAGTATCAACTACTAGTGCTATGTTAACTACCGGTGGTACGTTAACTTCCGGTGCTTTTACCTTACCTTATTTTTACAAAAATTGATCAAAATTATGTGCATTTACAACTAAAAACTCGTAAATATCTTTCTATCACTGTACATAAAACAATACTGAGACAGCAACGAAGCAGCGATGAGAATAAATTAAATTATGTACATATTATACAACATTTAGTTATTAATTACTTAAACAATAAAAAAATATTAAAACCACCTATGCTCAACGAATGGTTGGAAAACTTGGAAAACTTCAAAATTATTACATTATCGAATTTTGAATTCAGTATATGCCGTTCCAATATGTATCTTCAGTTGAAAAACACACTGTATAAATAAAATAATATTTTCAAGCGCATTCGAAAAAATAAGTAAAATTTATTTTTTTTACTTTTGTAATTGTAATTTTTTTTAATAAGAACAAAACGATGTTAGTACCATATAATATAATAAAAATGAAAACAAATTAATAATGTTTACTGGTTCACATTTACAAAACTAGGCTGGTAAATATATAATAACTGTATCTATACGGTAATATTATCACCATACTGACATGTCAACAATAGTCTACAAAATGAAAATGAAATATAATGAAAGTATAAGGGTCTTCATTAATACATACAAATAACATTAGTATATTGCTCTTAACACGATTGCCTTTATTCTAAAATAATAACTGCGAAGAATAAAGCACATAATATGAATATTTGTCAAATTGACATATGTCAAAATAATTGTTCTGTTTATTATAGGATTCTGAAAGTAGCATTATTATGACAATTTCAAAAAATAATATTTATTAACAATATCTTTATTTTTTGAAACACATTTTTTTATTATCTTCTATAGATTTAAAAATATAGATATATAATCTAGAAAATAATTTGTTGTAGTAAATCTCACAGCCCAAACATCTCCATGGTAACTACTTGAGAAATTAAAATGACTTTAATTGACAGATAAATGTCGCTAATATCAGTGTCAAAAATTTAAAGATATTACTGAAGGCTTTTTCTGGGAACGATATTTAATATTTCTTATTGTATTATTAATATATTTAAAATTATAGGTATATTACATTAATCCTTCAGAAATACCGCCAATCCCGTTAATGAATTGGAAAAATCTCGAACATTTAGAAGAAATGGAGAAAACTTGCTCATAGAATGAATTTCAAATTATAGAAAATACGTAAATATAAAGGTGTAATTAGAATTTTTTGTGTGTACAAGAAATGTTAAATATAATACTTATATATAGCACAATGGAAATGGCGAGAGGTATTCTGATGGCCACAACAGATTTTTTTTGTCTGCTTTGGTACTTACCTTCTACTTTCGGTTCAAATTTATAATTTTACAGTTTCTTACTTATACATTTTTCACCTCCCGCTATCTTTGGTAAATTTTAGTAAATTTTAAGATTCCTAGAATCAGATTTTAACATTTTGACGATGATGTTTGTGGGTATATGTGGATACTCTTTATGCTCTAACTCAAATACTATCATTCTGAAAATTTTGAAACTGTACTCTTACTTTACTTTAATATAGAAAGAAGCCATTAGATTTTAGTGTTTTCGATATTTGTGTTATAAAAAGTAAAGATTATCAAATTTTCTACATATATGCATTAATACTTTTTCTATATATTTTATGAATAAATTTATAAAATGGAGTCTATGCTTTAAAGATAAATATACCTCCTTTGTCACACAATTCAGATCTATAATTTATGTACCTGACAGATAAATGTCACTGTCAATAAATTCATCTTCATATGCTTGTAATTAAAAATAATTTAACGTCATTATCACAAAATAAAATTATGGTAGAATTCTGATGAAACAAATACGGATAATACATAATGCAATATCCAGCATTAGTAAATTTGTAGATATGTATTTAAGTTAAAAGGCGGGAGGTATTGTGCTGGTCACATCAGATTTTTTATTTAATTTTATCCATATTTATATGTTAGTATAAATTGATAAAAGTTGTAATAAATAATTGTATTAATATAATCTGTCACTTTCCTTCAAATAAAAATGTAACAACAATTAATAAACAATCTTTGTCAACTAATCTTAATCATATTTTTGTCACAGGATATGAATGTCTAATGTAAATATTTTGAGGGTTATAATGAATTTTATTTTGTATTATAATTTATGAGAATATAAATTACACCGTATCTCTTCTCTTTTATGTGTATCGTTTGATAATCAACCGCTTTTGAAGTGTGAAGTCGATCTTGCAGTTTATTAAAGTATTTTGTTAAAGTTACAAGCATTGATTTAAAATAATCATGCATTGGTTTGGTTCCTTAGTAGGATTTTTGAAAAATTCTAAAAGGATTTTGCATATTTTTGTTTTCATTGCTTGCCTCTTCATTTCTGTCATCCAAGTAAGTATGAATACAAATTGTTATGGATTATTTAAACATAAATTAAACAAACACTGCAGGAGAGAAAACTATTTCTCCTTTGGTGAGTTATATAAATTACACCTCTGGAAAATCATGCATTTCTCTTTCTTGTTGTATAATATTTTTTTTCTAGTTATCGGCATGTATAAAAAAACTACAAGAACCCCCTGTTTCCACACATTATCGGTTTGCTATTAATGATAGTTTGAACTATCCAGCAGTAACAATATGCAGAAATCCAGCCTATAAATATGACGTGTTAAAGGTAAGAATATTGTAAAAAATTACAAGATATCCAATAAATATCCTAAGATCAATAGTCGTGTTCCTTCGCGCAATCTAAATGATCAAAGTGATCATGATTAAGAAAACACAGAACCTTCCCTTTCCCTTTTGAATCGTCGTTTTTGAGTGATAACGCGGATTTATTTCAGAGTAAATTTAAAATTGGCTGACGACACTAGCTTTTCGAGAAATGTATCAATCAGGGGTTTGTTACATCAAAGGAAATATGATTTTTCTATAAAAGCATGTAATGACCCACTATACTTTTGAAGACAAAGAAAATATTTCATAAAAAAATTGTTTTAAGGAAACATACTTCATATTCCTTATCAAGAACATTTTAATACTGGTTATAGCACAACAGTAGATTATTTATAAAATAAAAAAAGTTAGTCTGTATTGGTCTGCATATGACATGTGACGCTAGGTGGTGGTTTATATTGTTCAAGTTGTTTTCTTGATATAATTTGTAAGTTCTATAAATATAGGTAAATTTTTCGACTGTGGTAGATTAGGTGTCAACAATTACTCGAAATCTGTCATTGAAACGAATAGTTAACAATGTTTGTTGACATGTTTACTAACATTTGTTAGAAGACGTAGAAAATTAGTACTTTCGACCTAATAACAATGTTCGCTTACAATAATAATCGGTAAACTTAAATAATTAAATTTATTGAATATTTAAATTTTGATGGTGGCATTCTCATAAAACCTTAGCTTAGCTTTCTTCGATTTGTAAATCTAACAAAAGGAAAACTTCTCTTCTCGAAACTGTGGCGAACGTATTTTGTTATTATAGTGTGGGCATCATTTGTGTTAACTTCTTATCAGCAATTGTTCACGAACTATGTTGCTGAACATTTGTTCGCTAACAAAACAATGTTAGCTAACAATGTTCGTTTCAATGTGGACCAACTTTACAAAATCATCGTTTTATTCTGTTGTGTATTTTGAGAGCAAACAAGAATGCATTTTTTTTAATTTTACAATTTTTACCTTCCGTCACCTTCAGGTGAGGAAGGTATTGTCTTTGGTCAAAAAATTCAATGATGAGTTTTTACTGAATAAGCACGTTTTAGGGTCCATATAATACGATTTTACCATTTTTACGATGATGTCTGTATGTATGTGTGTCTGTGTGTGTGTGTGTGTGTGACAAAAGTTCCGGATTCCATAACTTCAATATCACGATTCCAAAAATTATAATTTTTTTTTATTCCTCAAGTTTACATCCACAAGAACAACTGATTAAATTTTGGTTATAATTGGTCAACCGGAAGTAGTCTCATTTGAAGATTTAACAGTTAAATTTGATTTATTGACATTTAACGTTATTATAACTTAAAGAATATATTATTCTCTATACGATTTGATTACAATTTATACTTCATATTCAATAGATACAGAGTTAAAGAATTTTAAAGAAATTAAATTTTATAATTCAGCCAGCTATGCCAAACTTGGGAACTAGTAATATATTCATATAATTCAAATTGACAGATGTCAGTATCAATAAAAAGTAAATTAATGTGGCAGATATGAGGATGTTGAAGTAGATATTGGGGAATACACGGAAAGATACGGTAAGAAAATAACTCAAGTGTTACAAGTTTTTAGAAAGATATAAGAAAGACGATTACATTGGTTTGAACATGTTATGAGGAGAAATTAAGAATTATATTGGAACAAGAATGAATAGTTTAGTAATAAGACGTTAAATAAACAGAGGAAGACCAAAGATAAGATGGAAGGACTGTATTGCGGAAGATTTGAGATAAAAGGAACTGAATGAGAACGACATGCAAAAATAGCAACCCCTAACGAATGGGAAAAGCTAAAGAAGAAGAAGATGCCAGTGTCAAGTGCAATTTGAATAGTATGTTTATGAAATAATTTTACTGGAAATTTAGAATCTTTTGTAAGAAAAATTATGGAATATTATACACGAGTGACGGAAGGTATTGCGCTGGCCACAACAGATTTTTTATATTTGCAAAAGTGAATATTATGTGTGTGTGAATTATATATATATATATATATATATATATATATATATATATATATATATATATATATATATATATATATATATATATATATATATATTCAATATACTCTGTACAAACGATTAAAAATATTGACAATAACAAGTATTATATAATATTATTCAACATTTAAAGGCTGCAGTATATATTTCGGTGGCCCTAATTATAACAATATTTAATATTAAGGCCGTAAAATCTTAATTGTCATTTCTATCGGAAAATATAAAAATCTAACCTTTTTGTAGCTGCTACGCCGACCGTTATATCCCTGGTTTTCTCGGTTCAATAATGCAGTTCATACACCAAATCACACGTAAATAAATATATAAAATTACACATTTTATACTTTCCACACTTAAAAATAAGTCAAAAGAGTATATTTTTCTTTTTAACAACATTTTCAAACACTGCACAAGTCAACGTTCATCATATAAATGAAATAAAATCCTTTTACGTGAAGACTATACAGGTTTAAACCAAGTTTTGTACATATAAATTTAGTAGAGAAATAAAATAATTTATATCAGTCATCTATGGTTCATAAAATAAATAAAATATGTTGAGAAAATGTTAATAAAATATGAGGAATATAAAAATGAATCCTGGTCTCCCTTATTTAGGGGCTGGAATTAAAAATTAGAGCATACTATACAAAATAATGTATCGATCAAGGACTTTATTAATTAAAGGTTTTTCTCTAAAAAATAATAAATAAAAAAATAGTAAATTATGCTAAACATAAAATAAAAGGTTGTATTATTGTTGTACTAATTAATATAAGTTCTGAAAGATTTTTCATTTTGTAAAACTTTTATAACCTTGTAATTTATAGAACAAATGAATTTACATATGGATATTTAGATTTTTCATGACAAAAGAACAATTAATTTAAATTAACATAACAAATTTATTTATTAAAAACTCTTTATTTAATAGTTGGTAAAATTTCTATGAACATAAATACCTACTTTTAAAGGTGAAATAATTTATGCTTTCATAAAATTTTAATTATCTGTATAAAAATAAATATATAACACCACATATTATTTATTAGTTTAAGTTATAAGCCAATGTCTTTTATTATAGAAATTATTGCACCAAATAAAGAATTATAAATATATAATAATATCTTTTGTACACGTGTTAACCCGACACCAGAACATTGGACTTTAACTTTCGCAATTTCCTGCTCCCTAATTATTAGGTAAATAATCTGATGTGGCGAACAAGTTACCTTCCGTCAAACCTGTGTGTTATGTACAAATTCGATATATAAATTTTCTTGCAAAAGATCTTATATTTCTAGTAAAATTATTTGCTAAACATCTTCTTCTTTAGCTTTTTTCATTTGTTACGGGTCGCTGTTTTTCTATTTTCTTCCACTCATTTCTGTTTTGCGTGTCGTCCTCGTTTAGTACCTTTTCTCTTAAGTCTTCCGCAATACAGTCCTTCCATCTTATCTTTGGTCTTCTTCTGATTCGTCTACCTACTACTCCTAAGCTATTCATTCCTTATTCTAGTTTTCCGTGTCTTCCCCAACATCTATCTCAACATCCTTTTTTGAATGCAAAATTATTTTTTTCTCATAAAGTCCTGTTAATAGTACAACAAAAGTTTTTTTTAGTATTACAATTTGGGACAACAAAATTCCAGCGTTGAACATACATCAGAATGGCAGAATTTTCCATTTGATAAGGCTACACTTCAACAGGTCTGGGATAACGCAACATACAGAAAAGACGAAGTTATTAAACTTTATGGATTACATGGAGAATCAGCAAGTATGACAATAATTAATAAATAAAATAAAATATTTTGAACAAAAAAAATATTTATCAAATTCTAATATTGTTAGATGCAGAAATAAAACAATATTATTATTTCTACCACGGTCGCTGTTTCACATTTTTGCCACGTATTGGTACCACCCAACCTTGGCCCAATTCAGGGTGGGCTATTTTACTTCAGCACATAGACCGCGACACAGAATCGAGTTCAAATAAACCCAAAAAAATTGGCCTTGCTACAGAAAGTGTAGTAAATGGTTTTCATGTTTACGTACACGAAGTAAGGGAACCATTTACAGGTAAGTGGTGCTTTCTCCACTCCAACTTAAATATTTGTTGACCCTATGATTTTACTTTGTTGTAAAAAATATTTTTGATTAGAATAAATTCAATAATAAATTTTTTATTAGGTACAGTAATAAATTTTTTATTACAATAATAAAAATTTGATTACAATAATGAAAATTATTAATCACAAAAAAATTATGATAATAATTGTTATAGTCGCCATCCTTTTTCCTCATCTTGTCCCTTGCCCTGCGGTGTTGTTGCCTCTTCATAACTTAGCATTTTTATTGTTATTGTAGAGAATAAGGCACAAACCAAATATCAAGTGCAGTATTTCTACGTAGAAGTTGGAGAAGAAGTAGAAGTAAAAATAAATGTAGATGAATTTAAAGGAATATCTACAAATAAACGACCATGTTTAAATGATGTTAATTACAGCCAATATAAGGTAAAATACAGAATTTTACAATAATTATATAAATATTTTTCAACAATTTAAATTTGTAAATTATATTTAGTGCATAGAACAAAGATGGTGGAACAATATATCTCAAGCTGCAGGTTGTACCGTTCCTTGGATGAGAGACGTAATCGGTCTTCCGCATTGCAATAAATATCAACAGTTTTTGAATTTATTACGTACATATACTAAGTAAGTATTTCTGTATATTATTACGCTTACAATATCATATTTCAAGTCACATTCATTTAAGAGAAAAAGAGAGAAAGTTTCCAAGTAAGAAGAGAAGAAGAGCATGTATGAATGCGATTGTGAGGGTAGCCGAGGCGAAAGAAGTCTGCTTAGATAGGAATATGTGGCGAAGGATGATTGTTTCCTAACTATTATTGTGATCCGGATGCGGTATTTCTCTACCGAAAATCCGTCACTTTAATATGTTTGAGTAAGGATTTGTTGTATGTTGATGTTGTTCTTATTGTTTTCGGGTTTGCGGGGACACGCGTGATTTTATGTATGTATGTATGTATATATATATGTACATTCAAATGAGCTGTTTGTCATCACTTTTTAGACCTAAAAATTCTTCTTCAACACAGATGTTGCTTATTAGTAGACGAATGATTAAAATTTCACATAAATAAAAAATATGTTGTGGCCAGCACAATACCTCTGACCACTTCCGTTTTTGCTTACATAACTATACGACGCGAGCAGTCATGTTGGCCTTAACAAGCAGATATGGGGGCCCGTGTCAGAATTACAACTTGTAATTTTGTACATAGATGTCAAATATCTGAATTTTTCATTAAAAATTTCAAGATTTTCTAAATTCAAGTAGTTAATTTGTCACCAGGAGTGTGGAATTTACTTGTCGAGGAAAATAAACCACATGGAATTGGAAAATCACTAAATTTAGAATATAAAATTATATTTGACAACTATGTACATAATTACTAGCTATCATTCTAACACGGGCCCCCATTTCTGCTTTCAAGGCCAAAAAAGTCACATGACTGCTTGCGCCCTATTGTATTTAACATTACTTGTATAACTACACTCTACACCAAAAATTCTACTTACATCTATTCTTTATATTTAGTTTTTTAAATTTTAAATTCATTCTCTGAAGAAATTTTGTCCTGCTCTTCTAATTTTTCGAGATGTTTGCAATTCACTGTCGGGATTGACAGTATTTTTAAAGGATAGCTAGTGCAATTCTTATTATATGTATCCATAATTCTATTGAGTGTCAAATTTTGTAATTATTTGAATAATATCTTCCAACATAAAATCTTTTTTTGTTTCTTGTATTAGATCTAGTAGATCTACAATATTATATTTACAATTTTGTACAATAGGAGCATGTCCGTTATTAGCCTTCTTTTTTCAAGACACTGTAATTTTAATTATTTTAGTATATTTTTGTAATTATCATTAACAATGGGGAATTTAATTTTTAATATATGTACAATTTTTTTCTGTACAGCTTCTAGCAAAACCATATTATTTGCGTAAATCACCCACTTGCTCAAATGGACGTTACTTATGGTCTTCGACGAGGCATGTTAACTTGATAACTTTCAAATTTTAACTGAATTTGAATCATATTGAAGAAATATCAAATAAATGAATCTGATTGATAATTAGGTTTAATCCTGCATATTTTCTAAACGAATGTTCTTAGCGATTCCAAACTTTAATAATTTATTCAGTGTATGAAATTGTTGTTCGGTAGATTGGCACAGTTAAGAGCAGGCAAAAATACGTGGTGATATATTTATGAATTTATATAATTCTTGGCAAAATTTTAGTGTCATGAAATTGTTTGAAATTTGCGAACAAATATGTTGGCTTCATTTCCATATTTCTCTTTTATCTAAATTCGCCACACTTAGCAAAAATACTTACGTTAGTAAGTCAGAATTACGTAATGATTATGAAAATATTTACAAAATGTGCCGAAAATGTTTACTTTATTGTTTATTTAGTGAGTAAGTTAGTATATTTTTAGAAAAAACTTCGTTTTGAAACATTTCGTTGCCAAGATAAAACAAAAGTTGTGTAGCCAAGGAATTGACATTTGAAAAAGCTAATCAAAGAAATTTATTGAACTATTTTTCGTACGTGGCGCAATTTTATTTCTATATATTTTTTTTCTAGATTTACAGATGTGGATGATCCATCCTGTCCTTTGCACCCTTGCAACGTGACCTCCTACAAACTCCAGATTTTAAAGCGTCACCCCCTTCCGGCTCCGTTTAGTCAGATTTATGTTTACTACATTTCGAAGATGGTAACTGTTATGCAAGAACTACCAGGGTATGATGCCAATGCCTTTTTGGCAGACCTAGGTGGATCGCTGGGGTTCTTTTTGGGCCTATCAGTACTTGGAATATTAGGGGTGGTGGAGAAAACTTGGACTACTGTTAAATGCTTAGCAAGAGAAAAGAGGGCTGAGGAAATCAAGGAAGTAATAATTGAAGAGAAGTAGAAATGTATCGTATATTTATTGAAAAAAGAATTATAATAAATATATGTGTTTACTGTATTCTATTTATAATAAAGATCTATATTACCGATCAAAATTATTTGACCAACTACAATTTTTAAATCTGTTTCGTCATAGATGCATCTATCGAACAGCGGTACGCATTGGGGGTTCTTTATGCGAGTAATTTTAACAATCGTAGAATGCGAAAATATACCTAAATTAATGAGTAATAGCGATTTTTTAAAAATATTAATTAGATATTAATAATTAAGATGATTTGATTGGTTGCCTGATTTTAAAAGCGAGATTCGCGCGCTTTTTTGGCTCGCCTACCAGGAAACATCAATGGAAAAACAATAGCGCCATTTTCCGTCATAGTTTCTATTACAATATTGTCAAAAAATGATCACTGTTTCATTGTTCTATAATTTATTGGAAAAAAAATCTGATGTGGCTAACACATTACCTTCCGTCAGTTCTATATATTTTATACAAATTACATACAGAAAGTTTCTAGCAAAAGATCTTTTATTTCCAGGACAGGTATCATGGATATCATTTCCCCCACTCCAAGCAGCACCTAACTGTCAACCTTTAACAAAGCAATTTGTTTCGGTTGTTTAAGTTTATGTTGTTCAGTTTTTTTTTCGTCTTTTTACTTGATGTAGTAATAATTATTTTGCAAAATTTTGTTAATACGAACATATTTTCAAATTTAACAAACATCACACAGTACATTTAATAAAACCTATTGCCTATAATTTTAAAGTAAAATTTCATTACTTCACAAACAAATCTGTTGTGGCCAACACAATACCTCTCGCCACTTCCGTTTTTGGTTACATAAGTATAATAGGGCGCGAGCAGTCATGTGACATTGTTGGCCGTGACAAGCAGATATGGGAGCCCATGTCAGAATGACAATTAGTAATTATTTTCATAGATTTATGTAGATAATTACTAGCTATCATTTTGACACGGGCCCCCATATCTGCTTGTCTAGGCCAACAAAGTCACATGACTGCTCGCACCCTATTATATTTAACATTTTTTTTTGTATACCTATACTCCACACCAAAAATTCTACTTATATCTATTCTTTATATTTAGATTTTTTCTTTTTAAATTCATTCTATGAAGAAATTTTGTCCTACTCTTCTAATTTTTTGAAATGTTCCCAATAATTGTCGGGAATGACAGTATTTTTGAAGGGTATATGTAATATACCTATAATTTTAAATATTTAAATATTAATACAATAAGAAAAAATATAATGTCTCTGGTTTTTTGACACTAACAGTGTTTAATTTTTCAATTGGTTTCCATGACATTATTTGGGCTGTGTGATTTATTACAACAGATTATTATATACTTATTTACTCTTCTTTAATACTAGCAAGAACAAAAATTATCAAAAAAGAATATTTAGAAGATGTTTTTAAGAATCTGCTACTTCCGGTTATCCAATATTACCAAAACCTTTTCCCAATAATGTCCGATTGAGAAATACGTAGTTAAACAGATATTTAGTATTATAGTTTTTGGGAAATAGTCCTTCCAATATCCCCACACAAATACACACACATACATCCACACACACACACACACACACACACACACACACACACACACACACAACACACACAACACACACACACACACACACACACACAACACACACAGAGAGACATCATCGTAAAATATTAAAATCGGATTGTAGGTACCTTAAAACGTACTTAATTATTAAAATCTGGATATGCGATTTTTAACATGAATTCAATACCTCTCTTGGCGAGAGGTGAAAATGGCAAATTGTACATGAAAGGACCATTGATATTTTTGGAAAAGATACGGTGTCATAATTTACAGCGAAATTTTGATGTAATCAATTTCGATTGGGCCGGAAATTGATTGAAAATAAAGCGGGGGCATTAGACGCAATTAAAAAATGGCATAAAATTTTATGCCAATTCGTATATAGTAGGTACAACTTTATTTTTTTTATTATATGAATTATTTCATTATATCTTCATATTCTAAGCTTTGAATTGTTTAAAACTCAAGGCCTTTTATTTCCCATGTAATTTTTTTTATAGATTTCCGTTTTGAATATGGACTGTCACAGTCAATTAAAAAAATAAAATAAAGTATACTTTGTAATAAAGAAAATTTATGACAAAATATGAATTTTAGTTCGAAAATATTTTTGTATGAATACTAAATTTCAAACCGTGAAAATAATTTTTATGGCACCAATTTTGTTAGTTTTTTTTATTATGTTTGAAATACGTTTTTTATTTCATATTTTTAATGTAGTAACTGTCAGAATTTTTAAGTGTTTAATAAAAAAGTAATGAAATATTATTTATTATTTTATGGTTTAATTTTAAATATTATAAAATTTATTACATATTTGCTTTATTTCTTTAGAACTGTGGTTAATTGAGTGGCAAAATATTTTTTTTTTTTGTTGAACTTTTGATATAAAATTATTTGGTTTTTGTATTAATACTATTTATATGATAAAAATATTTATTGTTGACACTTTATTTATTTCACCATAACCAAACGGTAATTATACCTATCTATTATATATTTTAATAGTAGGATTTTATTTATATTGTAATGAAAATCGCCATATTATTATAATATTATTGTGACGACTGTTTGGTACGAGGCGTTTGTAGTATACGTATGTTGCGTTCTGACAATCGCGCGATATCTGCATTTAAATATAAATGAAGGGAGATATTTCTGTCTGGGAGAAGTGGGTTGAGTGAACGAACTATCGGCAAGGAAAGATTCGGGGCACCGAGTGGACTATTTGCACAGGAGTGCAGGAACAGTGAAAGAAAAATAATTCTGATACTAGGTTCCTTACCGCACCAAAAATAACGACATAATCACCTGTTGACATACAGAAATATATCATCACGGTTATTATTATTAGGTACCTACCCTTTTCTCGGTATGCTGTGAAAAATTATAGGTACCTTTTGAATCTGTTGTGGCCATCACAATATTCTCGCCCTTTCTATTGTGGTATATATTAGTATTGTATTTAACATTTCTTGTACACACAGTAAAATATAATTACACCTAATCTTTACATTTATGTATTTTCTATAATTTTAAATTCATTCTATGAGCAAGTTATCTTCATTTCTTCTAAATGTTGGAGGTTTTTCCAATTCATTAACGGGATTGGCGGTATTTCTGAATGGTTCATGTAATATACCTATAATTTTAAATATACATACAATAAGATATATTAAATATCGTTCCCAGAAAAAGCCTTCAGTACTATCTCTGAATTTTTGACACTGACATTAGTGACATTTATCCTGCAATTACAGATATTTTAATTTCTCAAGTAGTTACTATGGAAATGTTTGGGCTGTGAGCAGGCTGTGAGATTTACTACAACAGATTATTTTATAGAGAATATAATTCCTTAGTCACGTGACATGTTTTCCGCCAATCAACATTCAGAATCTCCCTAGCTACGCGTTTATCACAGCGATGATAAAAAACAAGGAAATTATCACCGTATTTATAGTCGTTACTAAGGGATTTGTTTTCTTTATTTATGACATTGACAGTTAATTTTGAGTATAAAAATAAATAATAACAATAATTCAAACTCCGAAATATTAAATAAAACTCGTAAGTACCATGTTTTAATACAATATGAATATGTATATCAAAAGTTAGGTTAAGTTAGTTTGCAAAAATTCATTATATTCTCTCATTAAATATAAGCTCGTGATATGATTAATAATCGAAGATATTGCTCGTGAAACCGAAACAGCACATCTCAACTCGTCCTTCGGACTCGTGAAATCTGCAGCTCGGTTTCACTCGAGAATATATCATCGATGATAATCATATCACTTGTTATATTACGTATGATTATGTATCTATATGTTTAAATCTATAGAAGGTATAATAAAAAATTTAAATATGTCGGATAGACAATTTTGTTTTTTAATATTTGTGATAACATAAATTTTTAAAAAATAATATTTAGAAGATTTTTGTTAAAATACTACTTCCGGTTGTCCAATTGTTACCAGAATCTATTCAACTCTTCCCATTACTGTTACATTGAAGAATTCAGAGTTACACAGGTCTTTACTCTTATAGAATTGTGAAATCGTAACAACCTCTCACACACACACGCACACACACACACGATCGTTTCGACCGCGATAACTTGAATACTACAATTCCAAAAATTATTTGTGTGTGTGTGTATGTGTGTGAAATTATAATTATTTCGTACTCTTTTTCGTTACATCCATATGAAGTGTTGATTAAAATTTGGTTATTATTAGTCAACCGAAGAACCCTCAACCCAGTTTTCATGAAAAAACGCAGTTAGATATCATTTTTAGACATTTTATGTTATTATTCATAATAAAGAGATTTAAATTTTATGAATCAGCCATAGAAACTGCTGATATATTCAAATAAATCTAATTGACTTATATCAAGTGCAATTTCATGGTGTATTCATGTTTGTACGACGCGGAAAGATAGGATAAGGAATGAGGAAGATAGGATAAGGAATGAGGGGACAAGGGAAATGGCTCGAGATACAAGAGAAACAAAGGAAGACTAAAGAGGAGTTGGAAAGACTGTATTACTAACCCCTAACGAATGGGAAAAGTTTAAAAAGAAGTTCGTGTTTAATTTTACTAGAAATATAAAATCTTTTCTAATGAACTATCTGTATGGAATTTATACAAAATACGTAAAATTGAAGGAAGATAGTGTGATCAGATATTATACTTCACATTTACGTGTATTTTGTAGGTGTATAAATCAAATAAAAAAAAATCATGCATAAAACCAAATAATATAAATGAGGTCAACTGAATTCTGTCTGATGCTATATTTATTTATCTTACTCTAACTCTTGTATCTATTATAGTATAGAACTGATATAATCTCTAAACCATATTCCCCAATGTGTATTATTGCAACGTAAAACAATTCCTGATTACAACAATGGAAACGACAACAATGATTGTTGATTGTAAGCCGTCGTAAGAACATAATGTGTGTGAATGATTCGTGGTGTGTACCGGGCTCGGGCAGCTATTCGCGGCGCTGGCTAGAGCTAGGTATTGTAGCCACCACCTTATTAAGCTCGGAATGTTTGCAGCAGCACCAGCGCCCAGCTGCCCACACAAACAGGACGCCGACAAACCGACTGCTGAACCACTTCAAGGTCACACCATTCAACCAAAACCGGAAGAAAATCATCATCTTCCCATATGGGCTTAGCAAAGACAAATACCAACTCTTTGGGACGTATTTTGAATTAGTGGTTTGTTTTCAAATTCATCAATTTTTAAAGAATATTTGGATATAGATAGTTTTGTCTTTGCATGCATACCTAAAATCAATTTTTAAATAATAGTGTGTGCCAATTTCAGTAATATGTTCGAAGATCTCACAACCATATACAGAGCTATCGACAATTTATATTACAGAATTGGTGATATTTGTAATCAATATTAAATATATTATTTAATAATGAAAAGAATAAAACATAAATGATGTGTGATACACTACATTATAAGACTATGTTTTCTTCCCAATTAAGGGTTTCCGTATTTAGTCTAATCTAGTGAATACAGAAGGTCTAGATACTAGATCATTGTAGGTCCGTATCCGTACTCAATGAAAGATAAATGTCATCACTGCTGGGTTGTCGTACTCACTATATGGTTCACGTATCCTATATCCAATATACTATTGTGGATGGGTCTTTTAAATTAGTGTAACGCTAAGACAGCAAACATTGATAATACCATAAAGCTCTTCAGGATACTGTGTTTTTTATTTAGAAATACTTTATCCTTAATAGTAAGCGTTATAAACCTTAACGGCCGGCGGCCGTTATAATAACGCGCGCTGGCCGTTACGGACTCCTTTTTATCTCTCGCTAAGAGAGGTATTAGATTCATGCTAAAAATCGCATATCCAGGTTTAATGAATGTGTGTGTGTGTGTGTGTGTGTGGATGTATGTGTGTGTATGTGTGTGGGACGTCGGAAGGACGATTACTCAAAAACTATAAGATTTAATATTTGTTTAACTACGTATTTCCCAATCGGACATTAATTGGAAGAACTAAAAAGGTTTTGGTAACATTTGGACAACAGGAAGTAGCAGATTCTTGAAAAAAATCTTCTAAATATTAATTTTTGAAATTTTTTCTTTGGAATATTAAAGAAAATGAAATTCTCAATCTGACACATTCATATACTTATTTATTTAACTACCGCCTGTGGTCTATTTGTTATCAGAAAAATATTAAAACCTCAATTATATGTGGACTGATTTATACTAGTATAAAATGTAAAATTTGACTGAAATGTACTCACTGTATTATTAACACTGAATGCTGAATAATTTCAAGCAGGACAAGAAACTTTAGTGGTTCGCCGAAAAACTTATTTTTAAGTTAAATTAACCAGTTAATGAAATTTTTTTTGATTAATGTTTACGATTTTGTAGAAGGCAAATAAATTATTGATTTCGGTTAGGGATAACCAATTTAAAAAATCGATTTATTAATTTGATTTCAAGTCGATCATTCACAAAATTAAGAAATATCAACATTGATTGTAATAAGTTGTGATTTTTATTTATTTGTTTATAATTTATAGGTATTAATACATAAAAGTGCAATAAATATTAAATACTACAAGTGTAAATTATACGAGTATTACGTACGTGCTATATAAATTATAGTATAGTCTGGCAACAAACTACATTTTTTTAAAAGAAATATAATTTGTCAAGAAATAGAATACTAGCTTTATATAAATAGCAGTTCTATATACCTAGTAACACATTATGAAAAACAATTATGTGGTCAGTACAATTTTAAGTCTCTACGCTTGTTGCATCGCCCTGGGCCCTGCATTAACTAGGAAAGTAAAAATTAAAATTATTAATTCCTTAAAAAAATTCCTCTGTATATATTGGTTCACTCTTTGCAATGACCTAAAAAGTTAAAATTAACAATAGACGTTTTTGATCTTCATTTATTTTCTCATTAACAACTTATCTATTTTTATCCTCAATCAAAGATTGTACAAATATTTACGCACATCACGAATTCCTCAGTAAATCCTCTTAACATGTCAGAGCCTCGAAAGATTAACAAACGAAAAGACCACAAAAACGAAAAACAGTTTACGTGCAACGCAATTTACTCCATCCTTAAAATTTACTACGAATAGATGAAATATAATAAAGAAAACTGTCACACAACTGAACATTTTTGTTTTTAGTAATTCTCAAACGAAATGAAACAAACACAACGAAAACAAAAGTAATAAGGATAGCTAACGAAAAGGGATACGTACACATAATATGGTTGGAAGGCGAAAGCATAGTACAGGCAATTTGTGGTACTCATATAATACGAAAAGATTAGGAGCAAAATCGCCCAGGGAAAGGCAGTCTAGTAAAATTCAGCAAGGCGCATTAATATAGTATAGAACCCCACCCCATTGAACTAATTAATGCAGGGTCATGTCACAATTTCAAGTTACACTTACATTAGACCATTTTGTGTGATAAAACGCCGAAACAAATTATTTATCTTTGAAATCAATAATTCACCCCTAACAGTCTTCATCAATAGACCGAAGCCGGTGTACGTTTAATATTTTATATAGCAGCCTATGTTTATATTTACATTTTTACCTCTCGCTAAGAAAGGTATTGGAGTCATGCTAAAAATCGCATATCCATATTTTAATGATTAAGTACGTTTTAAGGTCCCTACAATCCGATTTTAATATTTTTACGATTATGTTTCTCTCTCTCTCTCAGTGTGTGTGTGTGTGTGTGTGTGTGTGTGTGTGAGGTCGTTGGAGGTACGATTTCTCAAATTCTATAAGACTAAAGACCTGTGCAACTACGGATTCCTTAATCTAACAGTAATGGAAAGAGTTAAATAGGTTCTGGTAACAATTGGACAACCACAAGTGGTAGTTTCTAAATTCTAAATATTATTTTGTGAAAATTTGTTACTACAACTAATAAAGATAATTAAATTCTTAATCTGACACAGTTAATTTTTTTATTATATCTCGTATAGGTTTGGAGATATAGGATATAATAATATAGAAATTAAATTCGTTACTTATAGGGCGCGAGCAGTCATATTACTTTGTTGGCCTTGGCATGCAGATATGAGGATCCGTCTCAGAATGACGACTAGTAGTTATTTACATAGATGTCACAGTTGTCATATGTCATAATTTTTCATTCAAAATTTCAAAATATTCTGATGTGTGTCATTCGTGGAAGGAATATACTTGTCGAGGAAAATAAGTCACATGGATTTGGAAAAAATTATGATATTTTGAATGAAAACTTATGATACTTGACACCTATGTACAATACTAGCTGTCATTTTGATACGGGTCCCCAAATCTGCATGCCACGGCCAACAAAGTCACATATGGTGGAAATGATTAGTTTAAATTATTTTCTTCCTCGATAATCCGGATTCGTAAATGATAGTAAAGGACTAACATAGCCCTTTTACTACTATTACACTATGATAGGTATTAGTTTTTAAAATATTCGAGTTTTTAATGCCCTTAGCATTCCAAATTCTTACTACTTTCAAGCCTTCTGTTTTTGTCTTTTCGAAATCCGGAATCCAGTTTCAAATAAAAGAAAATTGAAAATTTGTGATGCCACTAGTTGATTCTGCATTAAGCTCCAGTTTTATATGTCTAATGGGAGTAATGTGCATGTCTCTTAGACTTTTTTCTTTACAAATTAGAAATTTGTGTCCCTGTAAAGGAAAGCATCTCTCACAATTAGGTTGGGAAGGTCATCTAATCCGATATATTTTTGCAGCTAAATTTTATTGGGGATACCTCTGGCAGTCTTGGCAAAGACAGATTCACACGTTGCCAAATGTGATAGTTTTGCTAGAAACAAACACCTATCGAATCGAGCCAACTACACTAACAGGAGATTTGATATCTTCACCAATGAATTTGACAGTAAATTGGATTACATTATAAGCGCTATTGAAAAGATTGCATCTTATACATAGATTTTCCTAGATAACAGAGTTGAGAAAAGACATTCGTTTTCTACAAATTAATTCTTGAAGTTCTGGATCCTGCATTTTTCATCTTTCTCTTAACGTTTTAAAATAAAACAGTTCTTGTCGTTTGGAAGGATATTTATTTTTTGTTTTGCATTTTTGCAGTAACCCATTTTTAATTTTTACAAGAGCAACGACCTACTGTTGAATGTGTCCAGATGCACTAAGAATTTACTAAAGGCTGTCCTATTTATGCCACTATATTTCATTGTAAAATTACTTTGCTTTTGCGATGTTATTTATTACTTCTTCACCATTATAATAAATATTTATTTTCGTTTATTTATTTGTCATTTACTTACTTTATATTTTTAGTTACATGTACATACATACAGAGTGTTGACTGCGACAATGTAAAATCATACTTTCCTAATTTCCTGTTTCCCCAATTATTTTCGATAAAAATGTTACAAATAAAACTTATATATAAGAAAAATCTGTTGTGGCCAGCACAATATCTCTCGCCATTTCCGTTTTTTGTCAGTATATGGCGCGAGCAGTCATTTGACATTGTTGGCCTTGACAAGCAGATATGGAGCCTGTGTTAGAATGACAATGTCATTAAAAATTTCAAGATTTTCTAAATTCACGTAGTTAATTTGTCACCAGGAGTGTGGAATTTACTTGTCGAGGAAAATCAACCACATGGAATTAGAAATTCACTAAATTTAGAATGAAAAATTATGATATTTGATATCTATGTATATAATTACTAGCTATCATTCTGACACGGCTCGCTATATCTGCTTGTCAAGGCCAACAAAGTCAAATGACTGCTCGCGCCCTATTGTATTTAACATTTCTTGTATACCTACACTCTACACCAAAAATTCTACTTATATCTGTTCTTTATATTTAGATTTTTTAGTTTTAAATTCATTGTATAAATAAATTTTATCCTCTTCTAATTTTTCGATATGTTTCCAATTCATTGTCGGGATTGACAGTATTTCTGAATAATATGCCTATAATATTAAATAATTAACTATTAATACAATAATAAATAATATATGTATGTACTTCCCAGAAAAAGTCTGCAGTAATATCTCTGGATTTCTGACAGTGACATTTATCTGTCAGTTACAAACATTTTAAATTTTTATTTAGTTCCATGGCATTATTTCGGCTGTAAGATTTATTACAACAGATTATTTTATATATTATATTACTTTTATCTCTTATAGAATATATAATAAAATATTTAATATTACCAAAAAAAAATTGAAAAAATAATATTTAGATTTTTTCAAGAATCTGCTACTTCCGGTTGTTCATTTGTTACTAAAACCTTTTCAGCTCTTCCCATTAATGTCCGATTGTGAAATATGTAGTTAAACAAATATTAAGTCTTATAGTTTTTGAGTAATCGTCTTTCCAATGTCCGACACACACACACACACACACACACACACACACACACACACACACACACACACACATACACACACATACATCCGCACACACACGCAAACACACACACACACACACATCATCGTATAAATATTAAAATCGGATTGTAGGGACCTTAAAACATACTTATTCATTAAAATCTGAAATAAAAATGTATTGAAACTTGTACATGAAACGAATTGTGGTAGCATAAACCACTCTTAATTTTCAAAACATAAAGAAGATAACATTTAAAAGTATTAATAAAAAAATTACAAAAGTGGGAAAGAATAAAAAATTAAAAATGTATTGAAACTTGTCACAGATGAAACGAATTGTTGAAGCATAAACCACTCTTAATTCTCAAAACATGAAATATAAAGAAGATAACATTTAAAAGTAATAATAAAAAATTATATAAAGGCAATTAAAATTTAGAATAAAGAATTTAATTTTCATTGAAACATTAAGTTTGAAAAACTTTTATAATAAAACTATTGTTTACGAAATAAATGCGATTCTGAATGTTATAGGTTTCAGTTAAATTAAATGAATTTCTTTGTTTCTGTTGTATTTGACGTTATGGGAAGAAATAATTTATAGAATTTTTAAATTAACATAGTATGTTTTCAGTAATAGGCGGAAATAAACACGGCGTATTTTATTGTTACGTTATCTCAAAACGGATTAACATGTCTTATTTTGTGGATAAAAATGCACAATCGCAGAATTGGTGGTCAGTCGTCTGTGAACCCCAGCAGTCAACATGTGGTCGTTCTTAGTGATTTTATATGTCGTGTTAGTGCAAAATTGCCACAGTATTGGGGTATGGTAAACTTATTCACAATTATTATACCTAATTTCATTAGATTCATTGGCTGATACCACAAGCCTTGCTTTAACTAAAACGATGTTTTAAGAAATATCAAATTTTATTATTTAATATTAATAAAATATTAAATTCATCAAAATATGATTTTCAAGCAGAACATAGTTTATAATCAAACAAATATTTAAAAAAAAATCTGTTGTGGCCATCACAATACCTCTCACCCTTTCCAATGTGGTATATATAAGTATTGTATTTAACATTTCTTGTATACACAAAAAATTCTAATTATACCTAATCTTTATATTTACGTATTTTTTATAATTTTCAATTCATTCTATGAGCAAGTTTTCTCCATGTATTCTAAATGTTCGAGGTTTTCCCAATTCATTAACGGGATTGGCGGTATTTCTGAAGGGTTCATGTAATATACCTATAATTTAAAATATATAATTAATAATACAATAAGAAATATTAAATATCGTTCCCAGAAAAATCCTGCAGTACTATCTCTGGCATCTTTGACACTGACATTAGTGACATTTATTTTTCAATTACACACAATTAAATTTCTCAAGTAGTTACCATGGAAATGTTTGGGCTGTGAGCAGGCTGTGACATTTTCTACACCAGATTATTTTATAGTTTATATTTCTATATCTTTAAATCTGTAGAAGATATATTAAAACCTTTGAATAAATAATATTTAGAAGATTTTTGTTATAATACTACTACTTCCGGTTGTCCAATTGTTACCAGAATCTATTCAACTATTCCCATTACTGTTAGATTGAGGAATTTGTAGTTACACAGGTTTTTAATTTTATTTGAGAAAATGTGTCTCCAACAACCCCCCCCCCCACACACACACACATCCACACACACACACACACAGACATCATCGTAAAAATGTTATTATCGGATTCTAGGGACCTTACAACGTGCTTCTTCACTAAAATCTGGATATGCGATTTTTAGCATGATTCCAATACCTCTCTAAGCGAGAGGTAAAAATTGCTCTTCAAACGTAAGGGTGAAATTAAATTTTGAAATTGACATTTCTTAAAACAGCGTTTTAGTTAAAACCAGGCTTGTGGTACCAGCCAATGTGAATATAAAAGTAATGGGTAATATGCCCTGACGGTATAATATATATACCTTACAAAGTGGTCATTTACCAAAATCTTGATATGCGATTTTTAACACGATACCTAATGTGGTAACCAGAATTTTGAATTTACACATTTGGTCGATCTAGTTTTTAGTAGGTATATATTTTTTTCAAAATATCAACTAGTGTTTGTTTCTTGAAATAAAAATAACGTATAAAGAACGTAAAATGTGCTTAATCATTGAAAACTCACTATTTTTTTGACAAAAGAAAAGCATTCCAATTAAAATAATTGGTTACTTATCGTATCATCGTAGGATGATCGTTTATAATAGTTAGTAACGTCATTAGGTCGATATAAAACAAAATCAAACGCCTCGGTTTCTAATCAGCCACGTCCGTTATTTGCATATTGGTCGGGTGGCGTTCAAGATTTTTCGTAATACCATAAAGATCACGATATTTTTGGAATCATTGTATTTTTTAATAATATAATTGTTTTTATACTATTGGATATCAAATTTCATGTAATTTTAAAATTTGAATAAATATATAGATGTTCCATTTGAAAATATAAAGTTATATATCATTGCGTAAAAATGGAACACCTGTACACAAACGTATACTGTATATACATTTTAAAATAAAACAATTTTTTTCCATAATATTTAAAATAATTCAACCAATGAATCAGCCTGTATAGTTTTTTTCATATTGTGTCAAAAGTAAAGTGTCCTGGTAGAAGATATATTTGGACCAGGCCATCGAACCCGAATCTGAACCGAACCGCAAACAAACCGTAACATTTTAGCGAACCCAAACCCAAAACCGAACCTCAGATATTCTTTTCAATTGAACCCGAACCAGGGTTCAGCTCCAGTTCAGGTTCAATTTCAGTTCGAAACGTAATCGTAACACTTATAGCCGATCATCGATGATCGACGATCGACGCCTTCTGCGTTTGCATCGCTGTACGTGTTGATTGTTTGTGAAAAATGTATTCATATTCTTGTCTTGCGCTGCATTAATTATAAATTCCGGTACGCATTTTAAATTATTTCTATATAAAGATTGTTATTCAAAAAACATTAATTCAATTTCATTATTTTGAACAAGAACTGCCCATGAACCCATTTTTCAAAAAACGTATTAACCTGATCCTGAACCTGAACCCAGTTTTGGCGGGTTCGAATTTTATATTTAAAGTATATAGCCGAAAGAATTTTGTAGAAACATTTCACCATTTATGTAGGTTTTATAATTTGTTGAAAACGTAAGCCGACCGAATTAAGGAGGTGTTAACAAAAAATCTGCACACTCTATATCTTTATTATTTAACTTAGAAGACACAGCAAACTAAAACAGCTTTACCCTTTTATAAACTACATTTATATAATATAATCTGCACAGCAATCCACCACTAATCTAATTAAATTAAATAATTTTAAAATATTGTGAAAATATTCTCCTTTTTGAAGTGGCGAATTGTATTTTTAATTATTTATATGAAATTTCGTATTTCGATTCAATTTATATTTTATCGCACCATTAATGCTTTGTTTATAAAAATAACTTTTATTTTTTGCACAATCGCTATCATCTAACGTGAAATATAATTTGGCATAGATAATTACAAAATTATTTTTTCAAGGCTTCATATGCAGTTTACGCAGCAAGTTTTTCTTATTAACAATTGCATTTTGCTATACGTTCATACACATGTTCTGTTTCTTATAATATACATGTTTACGTACATATGTGAAATTTTGAAGTCTGTCTAATTTTCTTAAAAATTATTTATCATATCGAATAGATTCCGTCTGAAGCTTATTTTTTTTGTATTTTGCTAAGTTTTCTACAACTACCTTTGGCTCTTTGTAGTGCTGTCAACTTTTTTAATTACATAATCTATGTTTTAAATAAAAATCGTAAATGACTCGCCTTCATGATTTTATTTTAACCATGTAATATTCATTAAAAATAAGAACAATAATCCGTAAACGATTGTATAAACATATAACTAAAATGTGGACCATTTTTTTTTAGTTGTTCTATCAAAATCAACAGCCACAACCCCAGCCCCAGCCCCAATATGGGCCAGTTGTACCCATACAAGTTCCCAAAGTTGAAAAATACCAATGTACCTGCACCGATGGAATCACAACCAAAATAATTCCAATTAATGAAAATGATGAGAGAGTAGGTTTCATCACTTCGTACTTCACTCAACCTATGCAAAATATGATTTCTTCGGTAAAGTCTTACATACAAAAACCTTTCGAGCAAAATCCTATGGGGATGTATACACAATCCTTCGGGGATAAATCATATCCACTGTCAAACGTAAGAATTATTCACAAATATATTTTTTGTCAATTGTTAAAAATGATACTTGTTGTAGATGCAAGACTTTGCAAGTAACGTGCCATATTTTAAACAACCTGGATTCGGAATTGGATTGGGAACAGGTTTTGGATTCGGACAGGGGGTACCTACTTCAGGTAAATTCAGTTCAGGTATGGAACAAGCTATACCTATTTTCAGTTTTATCGTATTCAAATTAACTCAACTTCGTGATTAAATATTACAAGGTGGATGTTCAGTAACAGAAGTTGACTTTTTATATTTCATATACTTCATTCACGGTAGCAAAAGAATGTGGAATTAATTCTTGAACAGAAAGAAATCATTCTATTGGTTCGGCTCCAAAATTGTCCTTTTTTGACCAATAGAATGACTCGTCTGTTTTCAAGATTTAGTTATACGTTAACTAAGTGTGTGAGTCTCTTCGACGACGGCTGCAACTTTGTTTACAATTGATCGTAAACACCTAGAGTGCTTAGTTGTTAAATCTGATGTGGCCAGCACAATACCTTCCGTCAATCCTGTGTATTATGTACAAATTCCATACATAAATTTTCTAAAAACCAATGAGTATTGGACCTAAGTGTATTAGAATTTTTTTCTTGTTTTCATCTCTACTATCACCTGCTATAGTGTGTAAAGTTTTTTTATTAACACCCTGTATATTCCAAAAAAAAAATTCTTAGTAGCATGCAAGTAGCCCATTACAATATATTTAATATAAGAAGCCATGCACGACTAAGATCTAGACCGTCACAATGATTCAGATTATTATTCTTGGTTTTGAAAATCTCAATGGCTTCTCTAATAAACCTGTTGTTTAGGTGTGTTGGTCTCGCCAGTATTTTTGTTTCTTCGAATTTTATATCCAGCGTTCGATCAGATTGAACCAGCCAGAAAAATCTTCAATTGCAGAGCATGCCCTGGAAGAATTCGAAGAAACAAAAATACTGGCGAAACCAACACACCTAAACAACAGGTTAATTAGAGAAGCCATTGAGATTTTCAAAACCAAAAGTAATAATCTCGATCATTGTGACGGTCTAGATCTTTGTCGTGCATGACTTCCTACATTAAATATGTTGTAATTGTCACCTTGGTTACCTGTTGCTAATGTATTTGTTATTATTTATTTATTTATATTTGTTGTTCATTCCTGAAGAAGGCAGTAGTTAATACTGCCGAAACGTCGGTATTTAAAGAAATAAACAGAAATAAAACTAAAGAATGTTGTATCATTTTAATAACAAAAGTTGTTTTCAGTCCATAATCTGAATAAATCAAACAATTCTTTATATTTTTTATAGATTGTTTAAATTCTGCTCTCGGCAAACTCTACGGTACTAGTCCTTGTCAGATGAATATGCTGAACAGCGTACCAACCATGAAGTACCAATCACAATACATGTATCCTGGTATGTCCAGCAGCATACCTGGAATGCCAATGCCCTTCGCGAATCAGTACTCACAAGGAAATGTTAGACTATATGGCGGATCTACAGGATTCGGTGCTAATTTAAATCCTAATGCTAATATGAATACGAATTTAAATACAAATTTTAATGCTGGGTATAATGGTATGCTGGGAATGAATGCCGGAGTTCCAAAAATCAGTGTTAGCGGTCAAGTTATGCAACCAAGCCCAACATCAACATATATAAACTTCAAGTCGAATCTTCCAGGAGCAAATCAGGAAGCAGGGTCATCAGAAAAAAGTAATGGTACAGTATGAAAAATAAATTAAAAAAACTGTTGTGGTTATTTCAAAATTTCTGTTAATTTGTAATAACCATGACTTGTGACATTTTATTCACAATCATTATAGTAATCTGTCGATTCCTAACCTCTTAGAGATTAGGAAATACGTATTTCCTAACTGCAATGACAATCTCTTGGGTGGAATATAACAAAATTCACTTCCACCTGATGGGTTGGAAATGTTTATGTAGAGATTGCCTAGCAACATTGTCATACATCCTTATAATAAAGAAGGCTAAACAAATTTTAATAGATCTGTTAAAAAATATTAACAAAATTAAAGGTTATAACTGAATGATTTATTCCGAAAATTATTGATTTAAAAATCTGATGTAGTCAACACAGTACCTCCCGCCATTTAATTTTTACTAATTTAATTACATACCTACATATTTACTTATGCTGGAAACTGTATTAAATTCCTTTCCATATAATTATTGTCCTATTTACTATTTTTCTTTTTAAAATGTTACTATTATTAATTTGAAATGATTAGTTTTGTGACAATGACATTTATCTGTCAGTTACATATATTTGAGATCTGAACTGTGTAACGATGGAGTTGTGTTTAAAGCGTAGGCTCCGGGATTTAAATTAGAGATAATTTTATAAATTTATCCATAAAATATATAGAAGAAATATTCATGCAAACCTGTAGAAAATTTAATAATCTTTAATTTTTATAACAACATAAATCTCGAAAAAATAACATTTAAAAAAACTATATTGAGCCATTTCCGGTTATCTGATTTACAAAAAAATCTAATGGCTTCCACACACACGCACACACACACATGCGCGCACACGCACACACACACACATACAGACATCATCGTGAAAATATTAAAATTAGATTCTAGAGATCTGAAAACGTGGTCATTTACCAAAATCCCGGTATGAGATATTTAGTACGATCTCTATACCTCCCTAACCCAGGGTAGCGAGAAGTGAAAGAGAATGATTGTGAATAAAATAATATACATACTTCGGTTGGGTTTCGTTACAGCTCGCGCTGTATCTTATACATAAACCCTCGGCTTTAATGAATCATATCCCACCTCGGATGTAATATACTAATACAGGTACAGCAAAACATTCTCCCTAGTTTTATGGGGGTATTTTGAAGCGAGCGGTGGTCGTAAAAGAGTGGGGATAGTTCCAAACTTGGTACCAAATTCCCCCTCGCCAAGGAGTTCCGGACCGAAAACTGATTTTATTGTGGGTAAAAATCAACCCCATAAATAAAAATATATCATCACGGCATATCATGGGGTCTCGTGGCCGTGTGTCTGAGCGTCTGGTCGCAAATCTGTGGACCCGGGTTTGATCCCGACCGCCGCCAAAAAATACTTCGAATTTTAATGACACAAAATTGATTCCTTTGGTGCACTCTCCACGTCATCATTGAGTGCCCGTGAGGTGACGCCCGGTAAGCGCCCGCACGGTACAAATATTTCATCATTACCGATATCTGTGAACAAAGCAGATTGGCACACCCAGCAATGGGTAATATGCCGTGATGATATATTTATTAGTTGTCGTGATGGGACGTGGACGACTTCAGACTGCTGTAACACCCGAAAATTTTGCAGTCACTCAACGTTCCGCTCGCTAACATACGACCACTCTTCGGCTCGCTGGAGAATGTTTGGCTTCAGCAGGACAAGCTCATTCAGGCGCACATCAATGCAGGTTCCCTGGCACTTAAGCTCCCTGAGAGGCGATATTCTATGACTCGTGCGTTCCTCAGATTTTACGAAAGTCGTTTAACGCAGTATTTGGACAATGACGGACACCACTTGACCGATATTATTGTCAAAACCACATGAGATTAATTTTTTATATCTTGAGTAATTTTTTTTAATCATCTTCAAAACTAGGGACATTGTTTTGCTGCAACTGTAGAAAAAATATGATGGAGATAGTATCTTATTTATGGTGCCGAGAGGTAAAATAAATTTATAAATATTTTCAGATACTGAAGGAGGACCCGCCAGCGCAAGTCCATCTGAATCAGAGTCATCTAAATAATAAAATGATAATTAATTTAATATGACAACTATTCTTACTTTATACAAATAAATTCCTATTCTGCATTAATGTACAAATGTTTCTATTCTTACCCTGTCATTTATTTTCCTAATTACCCCAAAGTTGGCTTTGAACCTAACAACATTCAACTGTTAGACAACTACGCAACGAGTAGTAAAGTGAAGTAATGAGTTGGCTTCATTCATACATTCAAATATTGTGACATAGGATGAATATACGAACCATATTCAAAAGTAGGAAGAGATAGGTGGAGAGTTTTGGCCAAAAGAAATAAATACTGTGCCAAAGTTAATTAAACAGGGCAGGGTGTAATTATTAATTATTACTAGTCAATTACAAGGATAAATGATCTTTCTACAATTTCGAACAAAGTAAATTAAACACATTAGCAAAATTAAGGTAACGCGAAAAAAGTTATATATTTCAAAAGTATACACCCTCTGTCTTTCATATTTGTGTTGGTAATTCTACATCTACAACAAATAACAAATGACGATATAACACCTAAAAGTGACTTACTAAAGAATGATTATCATTTATTGAGGTGTTAAATATTTCATGGTCTTTCGTTTTATTAAATATGGATGTTTAATTCGTGTTCACTATAGATTAATATTTAACAATCATTTTTGCTTTTGTTGTTCTTCCAATTCTAATAAGTATTTAAACTAAAAAAAAAATTTTTTTTAAAAAATAAGGATTGTCCTTTTTTCAAAATATTTTTTTTTTACTCTAAATAGTAAGAATTGAAACGACAACAAAAACAGAAATGATTGTTAACCTTTGACCTAAGTGAATACGAATTAAGCACCCATATTTAATTAAACTAAATACCGAGCAATATTTAACACCTCGTTAAATGAAAAAGTAAGTGACTATATTTAGGTGTTATATCGTCATTTGTTACAAGTATATAACGCAGAAGGTTCAGACTGTGTGTGTATATCAAAACATACATCGCATTCTAAAAGATATATTGATATTTTTTCATAAATCAAAAATGTACCAATATTATGCGTATATTTGCAAGTTTCAGTTTTCAATTGCGCATCATTTTTTTAGAACTTCAGGCATAAAACACTTGACATTCTTAAATAAAAAAAACATTCCGCGACCCTTGGATGTTTAGTTAGTTCGGGTTCACAGTGCTATACGGATTTGTGTGATGTCAATAAAAAAAGCAAGCAATCAAGCAGTTTGTATTAATTAAAGGTGACTGATAAAACTCACCGTTATTCTAATTATTGTACAAGTATAATAATAATACTTTATTTGACTATCAACACATAGGTACAAAATAATTATACATCATCCATATATTCATTAATACTCCAATATGCTATTTCTATTAAAAACTATTTCAAACTATTTGATTCAATATTTTTTTATGGACTGAGAGAGTTTGTTAAATAGCTTAATACCCATTGAGAATATGTTATCGGAAGCTAAATTTAATCTATGTCTCGGAATAATAAAATTCGATTTGTCATTCAGCATTCAGGCGTGGATTACCAGAGGCTTGATTGATATGTTATACATTGTTTGATAGGCATGGAATAAGTGATGTGTACATTTATTGTATTATTTGTTTGTAACCGCAACATATATAGTATTTTCCTAATTATCTGAAGGTGTGAGAAACACCAAGTGAGAGGTTAAGATCCACGAGAGGTTTGCGATCAGAGGTTTATTTAGCAAGACACCATTTTTTGGATGGGTTAATGTTGTAGTTTCGATGGAAAATGTATAGTGTCTTAAAGAAGTCTATGTTGAAAAAATAACTGGATTTAACCGAAAAATAGTTTGCTTTTATGTTAGGCTAAAAACAATGATAGTCACGCACTGTTTATAATAAATATATACATAATATATTTTAATGGTATGTTTTATTTTATTTTCAGTACAATGTTTTTCATTGACTGAAAAAACATATTTTTTGTTTTATTCTAAAAATACCTTAAGTGCGTCAGCAAAACGTTACATTATTTTCAGAACGGAAATAAGAAAGTATTTCCAGGAGAAATAAAGGTTATAATAATAATAATAATTACATTCATTGTTACTTCCATAACTAATTAACATTTGTATAAAACACTTGAACAAAATATGGAAATTAAAACTGAATATCTTTAATAATATCTAAAATCTGCTGAAAAAATTAATATACTCATTTGTAAATATTATAAACATATTGAAATTAATTAATAAATGTAATACAAGTTTTATTTACTGGTCCAATTATTGTTCAAACAACTTGAAAATAAAAAATTGGCTTCGGTTTATAATTTGTGTCATCGTAAATCAAATGTTTTTTAAAAATAGTTTTTATTTTATTTTAATGGGTGTGATTAATACACTTTTAAATTTGTTTAAATGTAACATATCCCACATTAAAATTTGTTACTTAATGCAGAAACCACCAATGTCAACAAGAAACTTTGTGTTAATTCTCAAGAATACGCAACAAATTTTGACACAAGTGCACGCACTGGTCTGAGGGACAATTCGACAAAAAAACCAAGTATATGGCCCTATCGATAAAATAAACCCCAGTAGAGTTAAAGGATTATGAATTAACTATAAATTATGTTTTAGTTTTTATAATTTATTAAACTAAACTAATCTAATTCATACTTGTGTTTTAGGTTGGTCCCTGAGACCGGGTGCGTGCGTATTCTTATGGGTTAATAAGAAACATTTTTCAAGACTTTAGTTTCTTCTATAGATAGACAGGGCTATTTTGGAAGCATCGTTATGACATAACGAATCGTTAAAACGTTATATCGTTAAAATAATAACGAAAATCGTTTAATGGGCTTATTCTGTATATGTTCGTTATGACATAATGCACTGTTATAACAATATTGTTATTTTTTAACGACTGGAAAAATAATTCGTTACAGAAACGTTTTGTGTCAAAATAAAATTGCTATTATATTGAATAGTGATCTCAAAAACCCGTCATATTACAGTTTTTGCAAGGTAATAATACTAAAATAATTTAATAAGTTTTTATTCCTAGCGCCTAGCGCAAGCTTCCCAATTTGTCTACAGGTCGTGTAGTAGTAGCTCTAGCATAGCCCACAAGAAGAAGAAGAAAGAGTCTGACAGTTGACAGATTGACAGCTGACTCGCACCAGAACTAATCTAACCTAGAAGTGTTGTGAGTGATATGAATTATTTTAGATATTTCATTTAAAATTATAATTTGATTTTAGGAAATAAAAATTATTTTTTAAAAAGTATTACAGACTACGGATACGAAAATAACGATTATCGTTAAGTAGATATAACGATTTCGTTATGATAACGATTCGTTAAGCGAATGTTTTACAGAATAGGCCTATAAGTACTTGTATATAAAAATCATACAACACAATCAATCTAATTTTGGTTAAAATAAATTGACATAGGTTGTTTTTGCATTAAGCCGCGTAATATACCTATTTAGGATGGAAATTTACATTATCAATAATTGTTTTATTGCAGTGCTGAAATGCGGGAGGTGCCAACAATGCAATGTACGTCTATTGCACATTACATTTTATTCATGAGTAAAATTCAAAGAAATTTTGGGTAAATGTCAATACTATAATTAGTATAATTCATAGTGGTATGCATTACTATGCCAATAAATTAATAGCTATTTATGGACAACATATTTTTATCCCTTCTTTCGCGGTTCTTAGTATGTCTCGAAAATATAATTCGTATTTTCAATTTATAACCAAATATTAATTGCATTCTGTACTTTAACAAGATTATACCTATTAGGTAGAAGGTAGGCAGACAGTGGTTTTAGGTAGACAGTGAAATAGGTAGACAGTGGTTTTACGTATAACTCCGACTCTGAAAACAAATGCATGATTTTGGAAACTGATCATACAATTTAATCTCACTTTTAGGAAAAAAAATCTGTTGTGGCCATTACAATACCTCTCGCCCTTTCCATTGTGGTATATATAAGTATTGTATTTAACATTTCTTGTACACACAAAAAATTCTAATTACACCTTTATATTTACGTATTTTCTATAATTTTAAATTCATTCTATGTGCAAGTTTTCTCCATTTCTTCTAAATGTTCGAGGCTTTTCCAATTCATTAACGGGATTGGCGTTATTTCTGAAGGGTTCATGTAATATACTTATAATTTTAAATATATAAGTAATAATACAATAAGATATATTAAATATCGTTCCCAGAAAAAGCCTTCAGTACTATCTCTCAATTTTTGACAATGACATTAGTGACATTTATCTGTCAACTACAGACATTTTAATTTCTTAAGCATGGACCATGGAGATGTTTGGGCTGTGAGCAGGCTGTGAGATTTACTACAACAGATTATTTTATAGAGAATATAATTCCTTAGTCACGTGACATGTTTTCCGCCAATCAACATTCAGAATCTCCCTAGCTACGCGTTTATCACAGCGATGATAAAAAACAAGGAAATTATCACCGTATTTATAGCCGTTACTAAGGGATTTATTGTCTTTATTTATAACATTGACAGTTAATTTTGAGTATAAAAATAAATACTAACAATAATTCAAACTCCGAAATATTAAATAAAACTCGTAAGTACCATGTTAAAACATGGTACATACAATATGAATATGTATATCAAAAGTTAGGTTAGGTTAGATTGCAAAAATTCATTATATTCTCTCATTAAATATAAGCTCGTGATATGATTAATAATTGAAGATATTGCTCGTGAAACCGAAACAGCACATTTGAACTCGTCCTTCGGACTCGTGAAATCTGCAGCTCGGTTTCACTCGAGAATATCATCGATGATAATCATATCACTTGTTATATTACGTATGATTATATATCTTTAAATCTGTAGAAGGTATAATAAATTTTTTAAATGTGTCGGATAGAGAATTTTGTTTTGTAATAACATAAATTTTCATATGCAGAAGATTTTTGTTAAAATACTACTACTTCCGGTTATCCAATTGTTACCAGAATGTATTCAACTCTTCCCATTACTGTAAGATTGAGGAATCCGTAGATACACAGGTCTTTAATCTTATATAATTTGAGAAATCGTACCTATAACAACCTAACACATACACCCACACACACACACAGACATCATCGTAAAAATGTTATTATCGGCTTCTAGGACCTTAAAACGTGGTTATTCAGTAAAATCTGGATATGCGATTTTTAGCATGATTCCAATACCTCTCTTAGCGAGAAGTATAAATATTAATGACGTAAATTGGCTAATATTTTGGCTTCACTATATCTTGCGTGATTACTATTTAATAGTCCTTCCTGTAGTAAACATGAGATGTACGCACTTGAATGCAACATGTATAATTTATTTCTACATCCAGCAGGAATGTAAATATAGGATAGTCCAGGTGAAAATGAATGTGTAAATATTTTCAGACGTTTAAATTTTCAATTTAAATTCACATTCTTTCGCATATGCGCTGTCTTGAGACGGAATTAACTAACAATTTGAAAATTGGCTTCAGTTCACCTAATTTCAACAGAAATAAATCAAACATATTTCTTTCAACGAGTGACTAACCCAAGACTAAACTCGAAGGAATTTTAACTACGGATTCACAAATTTAGGAACTTACACGAAACTAATAATATGTGAATTTAAGTTACCATATTTTAACGAAATACTTATTGGTGTATAAGTTCATGATCACGGTCTACTTTAAATTGAATTTTTATTTTAATGTAACGATGTAAATAAGTTCTCTCCTATTTCGCGCTTACAAAGTGAATTTTGTACAGATGTTTTTGTCAAAAACAGTGCTACAATGTTATGATATGACATATATTTTTATTCTGAAATTCGAATAAGTGTACCTTGTATAATATTAGTAAATATGATTTTTTGTTCATATTTCTGTATACATTAAACACAGTAACAATTTAATTGTATACTATGTTTGAATTGGCGCCAAATTAGACTGCCTGTGACGTCCAACAAATACAAGCCAAAGACAGAACTGGAAAGATAAAAATTTAAAAACGTTTATTTTTTCTTATTTAATTGTTTGGGTACACTAGCACAAAAATCTGTTGGGTCTTTACAAAATATAAAAATCTGTTGTGGCCAGCACAATACCTCTTGCCATTTCCATTTTTGGTTACATAATTATAGGACGCGAGCAGTCATGTGACTTTGTTGGCCTTGACGAGCAAATATGGGGGCCCGTGTCAGAATGACAGTCAGTAATTATGTACATAGATGTTAAATGTTAGAATTTTGCATTAAAAATTACAAGATTTTCTCAATTCACGTAATTAATTTGTCACCAGGAGTGTGGATTTTACTTGTCGAGGAAAATAAACCATATTAAATTGGAAAGTCACTAAATTTAGAATGAAAAATTATGAGATTTGACATCTATGTACATAATTACTGGCTATCATTCTGACACGGGCCCCCATATCCGCTTGTCAAGGCCAGCAAAGTCACATGATTGCTCGCCCCTTCTGTATTTAACATTTCTTGTATACCTACATTCTACACCAAAAATTCTACTTAAATCTATTCTTTATATTTATATTTTTAATTTTAAATTCATTCTTTGAAGAAATTTTGTCCTCTTCTAATTTTTCGAAATGTTTCCAATTCATTGTCGGGATAGACAGTATTTTTGAAGGGTATATGTAATATACCTATAATTTTAAATATTTAACTATTAATACAATAAGAAATAATATAATGTATGTACTTCCCAGAAAAAAATCTTCAGTAATATCTATATACATCATATTTATTTATCTCTAAATCTGTAAAAGATATAATAAAATATTTAAATGTATCAGATAGAGAATTTACTGTTCTTTAACACTGGGAAGTACGAAAATTTTCATAATATAATATTTAGAAGACCCAGGAAACGTTTTGACTAGCCTTTGCGTAGAAGCTTAAAGTATTTAAGTCTACAATGAAGAAAGTAAGTAGATCGGAAGAGGAGTTAATTATCGGCAAACCTCTCGATTTCCGAAGTCCAGACAATGTAAAAATAATCTAGTTATGAGTCAGGTCACATTCCCGCGGGAGTCGAGCGTTGGGCCAAGTCGTGCTATTCCTGCTCCGGTTGCTAGACGCACAGGATTACTCACAGGATTCGTAAGCGAAATAAGCACGACACCCAACTTGAAAAGCAGAAGCGGATCAACAAGATATGTGACATTGTGTTATGAATTATAGAACTATTTTTAATGAAAACTGACGAACTGTACGAGGTTATCTATAGAATATTTATAAAAAGATTTTGAGAGGTGTAAATAAATAAATTTATCATCACATCCTCTATGCATTTCGAAGTCAAAGTATATTGTGTAACATGTGCTGAAAAGGATCTAAGTAGGCTGCACATTGTACTTTTTCTACAATGTTTAAACACTTTTACAATAATAATTAATGTTAAGCAATCAAATGAACAATGACTTTTTAAATAAAATATCACAAATAGTTTGTAGAAAATTTAGAAAACAAAGCTTACAACCGAAGGTTAAGGTGCCAGAAATAATTGCTCATAATTCAACCCAAGACTATGGGAAATGGACAACCTTCTGGCTTTCTAAATTATAGTGTTCTATTATTATTTTGAATGTGAGGACTTAATCAGTAACCACTTTTCCTACTATTACATATGAGATCTACTGTAACATAGTCCTAACTTAGTTTTATGGAAGAAATCCGTTTTCAGCTATACCTATTTTACATAGATGGTATTTCAGAGAACATTGACTATATGGTATCTGTCATAGTTTCAAAGTAACGTATGTCCTAAAAGTTTTAGCATAGATTTCAACATTTTTACTTCTCGCCAAGAGAGATAGTGTGTGTGTGTGTGTGTGTGTGTGTGTGGATGTATGTGTGTGTGTGTGTGTGGATGTTGGAAGGACGATTTCTCAAAAAATATAATAATACTTAATATCTGTTTAACTTCGTATTTCTCAATTGGACATTACTGGGAAGAGTTGAAAAGGTTTTGGTAATAATTGCACAACCGGAAGTAGCAGATTCTTAACAAAATTCTTCTAAATACTATTTTTTGAAAAATTTTCTTCTTGCAAGTATTAAAGAACATTAAATTCTCTATCTGATACATATAAATATTCTATTATATCTTTTATAGATTTAGAGATAAAGAAATATATTATTTATAAAATAATCTGTTGTAATAAATCTCACAAACGCAAATAATGTCATGGAAACCAATTGAAAAATTAAGATGTATGTAACTGACAGATAAATACATGTCTCAAAAATTCAAAGACATTACTGAAGACTTTTTCTGGAAAATACATACATATTATTTCTTATTGTATTAATGTTAATTGTTTCAAATTATATGTATATTACCCTTCAGAAATACTATTAATCCCGACATGTCGAAAAATTTGAAGTGTAGGACAAAATTTCTTCATAGAACGCGAATAGTCTTGTGAATTTGTTGGCTTTGACAAGCAGATATGAGGGCCCGTATTAGAAAGACAGCTACATAAATGTATAATGCCATAATTTTCCATTACAAATTTCAAAATTTTCCATCACCATATTGACAAGTAAATTCTACACTCCTGGTGACAAATTAACCACTTGAACTCAGAAAATCTTGAATTTTTTAATGAAAAATTAAAACATTTGATATCTATATATATAATTACTAGCTGTCATTCGAAACGAAACAATTCTTTTCTTAATTCTATTACGCGAGAAAGCATCATTTTTCTCGAGAGAGCCCTGACTTCTGTGTTAACAATATACTCAAATTATTCCGCAATTATACGGCCAATGTTTTTGCAATAAGTGCTTGGCTATGCAAGAAGGAATAGTTGAAATAAATAATTAATGGGGCTCCATCAGTACATATTTCAACACATTTTCATAAGATACAAGATAGTAATTCGATTACAGTTCTCACTCGGTTCATTCATATTATATTTTAATTCACATAGTATGGTTAAAATTGTCAAAAAAAATCAATGTTTCGAAGTGCTTGCGAAACACCAGTGTTGTAGTGTAGGGGGTAGTAAATCCCCTCTTTAAACTATTTCTCATTCTTGTAATTAGACATACGAGTAGTTTTACCTAATCAGTATTACTACTAACAGCGTACAACAGTTAATAGACAATGAATGTTTTATTTATATCTGATATGATCCTGCGAGTTTCATGAAAAAATTAAGTGCATACAATAGATGAAATTTTAAAAAAATCTCCCGTTTTCTTTTCGTTAGAATTACTATCTTGGTATTTGTTTTTCAAGTTTATTTTTTTATCTTCGGATATCAAATCTTATAAGTATTTTCTTCTTTGACCTTTACCTAATCCTGACGCTTTGCAGCTGTGCTGACTGCAGTACAGGCATAGAGTGCTGTCGAAAATGACTGGTGAACACGTTTCGCCTATAAATAAACCGCTGAACTTGGGTAAAACACGTGCACCTAACATATACGCACTACGCACCGAAATACACATTTTATTTATTTTATCTACGGCCATTTACTCGCATGTCAAAATATTTGCTGTTCTCACATATATAAACCAAATGAACAGCAACAATTTATGGAGTTGCAAGAATTTTCAACAGGAAAGCAACGAATATAAAGAGAAAATAAATAAATAAATAATTCTATATATATTCACTGTAATGACGATATATCTGTACCATTGGAAATGTTTACAAGGTTTCACTTCACGGGCCATCGTGCTGCTTTGGGGAAAAAATACATCAAATAATAGTTATAAAAAATCTGTGTATTATGTATAAATTCGATACATATATTTTCTTGCAAAAGATTCTAAATTTCCATTAAATTTATTTCATAAACAAACAATGTAAATGCATTTGACACTAACATCTTCTTCTTCCTTAGCTTTTCCCATTCGTTAAGGGTCGCTATGTTTTATTTTCTTCTTCCACTCATTTCTGTTTTACGTGTCGTTCTTATTCAGTCCCTTTTCTCTCAAGTCTTCCGCAATACAGTCCTTCCATCTTATCTTTGGTCTTCCTCGTTTCTTTAACCTTCTATTATAAGCATTCATCCAATATATTCTTCATTTCTCCTCATGACATTTTCAAACCAATGTAATCTTCTCGCTTGTATCTTACTAGAAACTTGTAACACTAGAGTTATTTCCTTACCTATCTTTCCGTGTTTTCCCCAAAATCTACTTCAACATCCTCATCTCTGCCAGATTAATTTACTTTTTATTTATACTGACATCTGTCAATTTGAATTATATGAATATATTAGTAGTTTCCATGTTTAGCATAGCTAGCTGATTTATAAAATTTAATTTCTTTAAAATTCTTTAACTCTATATCTATTGATATGAAGTATAAAAAGCAATCAAATCCTATAGAGAATAATATATTCTTTAAGTTATAATAACGTTGAATGTCAATAAATCAAATTTAACTGTTAAATCTTCAAATGAGGCTACTTCCGGTTCACCAATTATAACCAAAATCTAATCAGCTGTTCTTCTGGATGTAAACTTTCGTCATATACACACAGACACACACACACACACACACACACACACATACACACACACACACACACACACACACATACATACAGACATCATCGTAAAAATGGTAAAATCGTATTATAAGAACCCTAAAACATGCTTAATCTCTAAAAACTCATCATTGAATTTTTTGACCAAAGACAATACCTTCCTTACCTAGAGGTGACGGAAGGTAAAAAACACTGGATGAAATAGATCAGTCTACAAATAGTTTTTTTGTGTACTCTAAAATTAATAAAAAGTGACTAGTGTCGTTTAGAAATAATCAATTCAAATAAATTTACGTATAGTTTAGTCTACAAGTCTACACAATAATTATAAATTAATTATAGAAACTAGATAATTTCCATTATTTAATAGTTTTAAAAGTTCTAAGACTGAGTGCCTTTTATTGCACATAAATATCCTTCCAGTGTCTGAATAGTAGCTTACCACCATAAACCCGCAAAGGTTATATTCCTATTCTAAGCCTTTGATTACATTTACTGAGATATTTATACCTCATACTGGTACACGAGAAATTAAAGATAAATTTAGAAAATTTTCTAAAAATTTTCACATCATAACCTATTTTTATCAACGGTGCTGTCATAAATATCATGTGAACCCGGTTGAAAGCTTCAAAATCGAAATTTTCAGATAGGAACTTTTGATTGGTGATGATCTTGGCACGCTTACAAGAATCATTTTGTTGGGATGAAACTCGTATTCAGGGGAATTCTTTCAGCATGTAGAACATATACCAGTCAACTAATAAAAGAAATGAAATAATAAAATCATATATTTTACCTGTCAACTCATATAAAGTTATTGCCATGATCGAATAATTTGGCAGAAATCAAAATTTTAAACTATCGTATTTACTAAAACCTATAAAATACTTATTATTAACACAAACTGTTACGATATTATTGATATCACATTTCGTAATTTACTTGTATTAGACTTGTTACAAATTCGAAAACTTTATTATGAAAATCGTCAGTATTGTTTAAAAATAGTTATTTAAACTACAATAAATGTAATGTTGTATCTTTTGAGGATGTTAAAAAGTGTGTACTTTACGTATTGCTTAAAAAATTATAAAATATTACCTGTTTGCCATCAGTCAAAAGAATTATTTAAATGTTGTTTTCATTCAATCTAAGTTGCCTATGTTTGTCGCTATTTTACTGAAAAAGTATTAACAGGAATGCAAAAGTATAAGCAAACAATTACTTTGCCAAAATAACGCTCTACCAACTGAGCTATGGCTGATGTATCCAATGGTTGACATTATCTTCCACTTTAACCGCTAATACATCTCTCTTTAGAGATTACAGTTTTGTGTCAAGTTGTATGATGTGGGGTTGGGTTACCACTCATCATTGTGGACATGTCAGAACTTACTCTTGGCCCTATCGGTCCAGTTTTTGAATTTTTTTTAAGAATCTGCTACTTCAGGATGTTTAATTGTTACCAAAACCTTTTGCATAATGCTCGATTGAGAAATATGTAGTTAAACAGATATTAAGTTTTTGAGAAACCGAACCGTCCTGTCAACATCTTCACACACATACACACACACACACACACACACACACACACACACACACACATCATCGTAAAAATCTTTCGGATTATAGGGACCTTAAAACGTGCTTATTCATTAAAATCTGCATATACGATTTTTAGCATTATTTGGGTTGTTAGCTTTATCACAACAAATTATTATATACCTTATATTTCTTTATCTCTAAATCTTTAGAAGATATAATAAAATATTTAAATATATCAGATAGAGAATTTACTTTTCTTTAATACTTGCAGGAACAAAATTTTTCAAAATATAGTATTTTTTTTAAATCTGCTACTTCCGGTTATCCAATTAGTAACAAAACCTTTTTAGTTCTTCCTAGTAATGGCCGATTGAGAAATACGTAGTTAAACAGATATTAAGTATTATAGTTTTTGAGAAATCGTCCTTCCAACATCTCCACACACATACACACACACACACACACACAGACATGTAAATAATAACCACAGTTATTAAATTTGATGTGATAATAACAACCTATATCCTATGCTCTACATAACCTCTAAATTTATATGTAATAATAATAATTGTGTATCTCTTAAATAAATGAATTTTTATTACCTTTATAGATTCATAGTGTGATTGTTTAATATTCCTGTATAATATAATATCACATTTCTTACAAATAAATAGGGAAATGAATTATCAGTATATTTGACATTGGCTCGCTTATGGCAGCGATCTTGTCCCATGACCATATCTTGTATATAAAGGTACCCTACTCTGATGTAACGAGGGTGCCAACAAAGGGCACTAAAAATGTCTCTGTACAATTGTATATATGTATGCAATGTAAACTTGTAATAATTGTAATTAAAATTTGTATAGGTCAAAGGACATCAAAACAAATAAAACATTATTATTATTATTATTCTATCATTTAAGAAATCGTTTTGACTACATGTACACACAAATTTAATATTAGAAATAATTTAAATTTTCTGCAAAACATTGCCATTTCATATTAATTTATGATTGGATTAAAATTTCCATTAATCCAAAAATTTATGTACCCATAAATTGAGTATTAATTTATAATCCTATTTACCATCTTTGTTATTGTAAAAATTCAAGGAATTCAAACGTACTCCAAGTTATTATAGTCCAATAAATTTCATTCATCCTTAAGAATCAGTACAAATTAAATCTCGCCAAGATGAAAAATTATCAGGATACATTGGACCATTTCAATCACACCAATTACACAGTTGAAAATAATTTGCAAATTGGAAGAAGTCCACATCTACATGCGAGAACTAGAACATCTCACTCTTGGCAAATTCTGGTCTAGTCTAGGCTCGGTATTAAACAAGCGGAACGAAGAATGTACTAACGGAATAGATATAGATAGAGATCTTTGATTCCGCTATGATAAAATGTGTTTCAGATTAATCATAATGTAATGATGTTGAAACTTTGGTATTATTTTTGGGAAAGTGGCACTAAATTAAACTAACTGCAATGGTGAAATAGATATGACTATGTTTTGAAGTTGGGATCAGGTTTTGCGTATTATTTGACGTATAATTTTGTACAAAATGTTTCAAAAATGTATTAATAAAGATAGACCTCTTCTTCTTCTTCTTCATTACGTTTATTCTTGCGTATCTGCAGATGTTTTTCTATTATTTATTAAATATTGGAGTGACGCTTGAGTTCGTAGCGTTTTTGATTTATAGGGCAAGAATGCCTCGGAAAACAATATTTTAGACATTACGTCAACGTTGTTTTAATTGTATAATCAATGAATATACAAATTATGTAAATTATTGTCAAAAGAAAATGGAATGCCAAGTTGAAAAAAATCTATTGTAACTAATACAATACCTTCTTTTGTATTTTCTTGTATTTTCAGTAAAATTACTTCACAGATATATTATATAAATTTTTTGTACTTGACACTGGCATCTGTCAATAATATTGAATTATTGAAACTGTTTCCAAAGTGACGCAGCAAAGATATAATTATAATTTATAATTTTTTATATCTAAATGCATTGAATATATAGAAAATAGTACAATCAAATCGTATAGAAAATAAAATCATTTATAACGTAAAATATCAAAAAATTAACATTTTATTCTGTTCTTCTAAGAACATCAGTTAAGAGCTTAAAATTAAGGTACATCCAGTTGAGAAATTGCAACTATAATCTAATAAAGTCTTCATTTGGATGTAAGAATGAAGCATACGAAAAAAATTATAATTTTTGGTATTATAGTATTGGAGTTATAGCGGCAGAAACGATCATCACACACACACACGCACGTACACACACGTACACACGTACACACACACACACACACACACCAAACATATACAGACATCATTGTAAAAACTCACCATTGAATTTTTTGACCGAAGACAATACTTCCTTACCTAAGTGACGGAAGGTAAAAAACGAACATTTCGGACATATTTATGTGTTTAACAGAGGAGTTCAGGCATCAGATGCCGTTAGAACCATTTGTGTCAAACAACCCTATACAATATTCACATCGTTGAAATCAGAAAAACAATTCTCTATCTAACGGACTTATAAAAAAATTATGGGGTACCATTTAATAGTATTTTATGTATCTAGGACGAAAAGTGAATCTTTAAGGTATGAGCGAGTTGTTTAATGATATAATTACTTGTGAGTACCTTAAAGACCTTCGTTTGAGGTACATACATAATTTTGTCATACTGGTTTTTAGTTATTAAACTATTAAAAGAAATATACAGAAATTTTTAGCAGTATGAGTTTTGTATAAGTAGGCCAAGTCGCAATAATTGTTTGAAAATCTTACAGGTTGAAATTTAATATTTCTGGTTTTATTAACATTATTACTAGCTATAATTAATGAAAAAAATACATTCCTCGAGATATTTTCGATGAAGCTGCTGAAGAGAAGAGCAATTTAATGCCGGATAAATAAAGGATTCAATTTGAAGGTAAATTTTTAAAGTCCTAGTACTTTAAAATATCACTTTTTGTTTCATAAATCATTCAAAAAAACATTGCTTTAGAAACCAGTATGACAAAAAAATATAATTTTGTTCTACCGTTTGAAAACAAGTAGCTGAATCTTCGGTTTGTTACTTTAGTTAAATTATCTCCTTATTCTTTATCATTTTTTGTACATAACAAAAAAAGCACTAATTGTTTTAAAGAAAACATTCTGTATATATTTTATTATTTACGTGACTAGTCCAGCTTCAGTTTGAAAATGAATTAAGTTCTTATACTTAATCTGAGATTACCATAATTTCAGCTTAATTTTAAAAGCCGTCAGTGTTTGAAACATATAATTTATTAGTTTATTTTAACCTTGGAGACGCGTGTCCAGTAAAAACGTTAAATCATTTAAGCAATTCTCAATTACTAACATTTATCTAAAATATATCAATATTTTTAAATTATGGGAAAAAAAATGTAGATTTTATTTGAAAGGACAAATAACTATTCTGACAGGTGCACATCAACGTTAGATGTCAATTTTTTCCTGGGAAAAAATAGCTTTTTGTCTCGGGCAATTATTATTGGCTAGTGACCACGGAAACGATTAGACAATATTTAAAATATTTTTATTTTTAAATAGTGATTTGATCCCAGTATCTTCCCTATCGAATCTTGTGTAGTAACTACTGAGCGACTTGCTGCCGGCTCCTGTATTTATATAACGGTGGGATGAGATAAGTTTGACATGGATCTAGGAATGCGAATTACTGTTTCAGGGCTATTTTTACACCATTGTTAATCTTTACTTGCTACTTTTTCCAACGCTACCTAACCTAAATTTATAGCTACGTGCTCTTGCTCTACATGAGCGAAGTATATTTGTTCAGCACTATAGGTCGCAGGTTTAAAACAGATTGATTCATCAATAAGATTATTTTTATTCAAGAAGAAATATTCACAGACTACAGATGAATTTCTAGATGAATCTACAGAAGACAATATCACAATCTAATGTAACATCACTTCAAAAAATTTTATAGATATTTGATTTTTCATACAATTTTACCTCTCACTAAGAATAAGCACGTTTTAAGGTCCCCACAATCCGATTTTAACATTTTTACGACGATCTCTGTGTGTGGATATGTGGATGTGTGTGTGTATGTGGGATGTTGGAAGAACGATTACTCAAAAACTATAAGACTTTATATTTGTTTAATTACGTATTTCCCAATCGGACATTCATGGGAAGATCTGAAAAGGTTTTGGTAACAATTGGACAACCGAAAGTAGAAGATTCTTGAAAAAAAATCTTCTAAATATTATTTTTTGTAATATTAAAATAAATTAAAATCTCTGTCTGATACATTTAAATATTTTATTATATATTCTATAGATTTAGAGATAAAAGAAATATAGTATATAAAATAATCTGTGGAAATAAATTTTACAGCCGAAAGAATGCCATGGAAAATAGTTGAAAATTTAAAATGCTTGTAACTGACAGATAAATGTCAGTGTCAGAAATTTTCTGGGAAGTACATACATTATAATATTTCTTATTGTATTTATAGTTAAATATTTAAAATTATAGATATATTACACATATCCTTCAGAAATACTGTTAATGCCAACAATGAATTGGAATCATCTCGAAAAATAAGAAGAGTAGGACAAAATTTCTTCATAGAATGAATTTATATATAAAAAATCTAAATGGAAAGAATAGATATGAGCGAAAATACAGCTCGAAGGAAGACGATATTTAAATGTTATAAATACAAGGTGAAAGTGAAGATGGTCTCCACTCTGCAACGTAAAATACAGAAAAATTGTATCTCATTGAAATAATGAGTAATGAAAGAAAAATGTACTTGGAAAATCTCATAATTCTCGATCTGTGACTATTATGGAGATGACAATTCTAGGTTAAAAAACTTAAATTTGTTTCAAACATTATGGGACAATGTACACCAGCACTGTAGACTAGAGTAACATTGAACTGCGAAAAAGCTATCAAATTCTTCTCAAGTAAGTTGTAAATATTGACAAAATTACACATCGATATAAGAATAATCGGAGTGCAATCTATCCATCACTTTATTAAAGGGAATTAGTGTTATTTAGATACATGTATGAAAAAATAAAATGTAAAAGAAGATATGTAAGAATAGATGCACTGAAACATACGGTAAAGAATGGAAAAATAACGGAATAAGTGTTAGAAGTTTCTAGAAAGATACAAGAGAGACGATTACATTGATTTGAACATGTCATGAGGAGAGATGAAGAAGAATGAATACCTTCGTAATAGAAAGAAAGAAAAGGAACTGAATGACAACGACACGTAAAACAGAAATGAGTGGAAAAAGAAAATAAAAAATAGCGACCCCTAACGAATGGGAAAAGCTAAGGAAGAAGGAGATGTCAGTGTCAAGTGCAATTTGCATAGTTTGTTTATGAAATAATTTTACTGGAAATGTACAATCTTGACGGAAGGTATTGTGCTGGCCACAGCAGATTTTTTATGTTTCAGTTCAATAAACTTTTATTTTTTTAAACATATGTAACTTCTAACATAATCACAACGAAGTAATAATGTCGAATGTAATTCAAGTTAGTTTTTTTCTCAAATCTAATAATAGCTCAGTTTTTCTGTGCTACTGACTGAACACAATTTTGTTCGCTATACTGTGAATTAAAAATAGACTATAAGGAGTATCAGACCTTCACACGATACGTGTATCAATTATAACACACGTACTATCCAAATGATGAATAAAATTATGTGCAGACATTTTTTTAGCACCATAAAAGCAATAATTTCGATAAGTATTATAACATGAAACAGACATACCGGTATAGTGATAATAGAAAAAGTTGTTCTGGAAGAAGTGGCAATACTGTCGAAGGCCGCAAGCTGTCCTGCTAACCTAGTTTGAGAGGCAGGATTGCTATTTTTGTCCTTCCCCTATTATTCACCATTCCAACCCTTGGCAAACCTTACAGAATATTTGACAATTTTGTATTAGTAGTAGTTTTTAAATTAGGGGTTGCAATTTTTTCTTGTGTTGGGTAAAAGTTAGGTTACCCACGTCATGTTGGAAGAAGAAAGTGATCAGTGGCGTGCAGATGCGGGGCAACAGCTCGGCATATATTTTCGTATCCCACCTCAAATATACCGTCTCCTCCTAAAAAGGTAGATTGCCCGGGTTGTTACAAGCTTTCCAATTGGATAATCCCGTGATCCAATCCCGCGGCTTGTTATATTCTTGGATCACATTGCCGACATTTATATTGGGCCGTCTGCTAGCCGGCTCGGTCAGAACGGCTTTCGAACGTAAGTGCAGCAGATGTGTGCGGTTTGTGTGATCCACGTTCACGTCCTAGTGCTTGGCAACGTGTATTCATAACAATAGACTGTGAAGTGTTTGTGATTCCGATTTGTGTTGTCGGGCTTGCATGTGCTTGTGCTTGTACGGATCTCGACCGCCCGAAGAACGGGTTGGAGTTCTTTTTGCTCTCTATATCCGGATATCAGTCAATCTGAACACACCTAACATCTCAATACTGTGATTCTTCATTGGAGATCGCGACATACACACCTTCGTCAAGAACATGTAGTAATTCAAAGGAATCAAAATTTTAATTCGCCTCCACCAAATAAAACAAGCAACTAATTGTATCAACTTTTGGGATGGGATTAGAAAACCAACAACCATTTGATTATTTGAATTTAGAATTACATAACTTTTGGACATTCTGGAATCTCCAGAACACTCTTGTACTTTCCATTTCAAATTTAATAGAAGAAAACTGCAATTTAAATTAAAACTTTTGAACATTTTAAAATCTTTCGAACACTTTAATTCAAAACTTTTTGTTCTCTTGCGCTAAAGCGCAAATTAGATAGTTTGTACCAGAAACACATTGGACTTAAAGAAAATTCCAGAAATCGACAAGAAATACAATGAAACATAACAGAATCTTGTGTCTGGTAGTCGACAAATATTGTAACAAAATTATTTTAAACAATTTCTTTACCAATTTACTAAAACAAACTATAGTAAACAATTTTTTTCAAATGAGGACTGTGCCACCATTTATCCTTACAAAACCAATGGTATATACAGGGTAAGTAAGATCTTTAAAAATCTGTAAGATCTTACCTAGAAATATATACGAAATGTCGGTTTTGTAAGAATAAAACGAGTGTTGGTTAATTCGCACAAGTCTTTTCTTTATTTTTCTGTATCTTTCTTTCTTTCTGGAACTGTTTTCTCTGTGTGTTATGTAAGAATCACATGTATTCTCGTTCATTTGGTGTTCCGGCGGCCATGTTTTGACCTCGTGGATTTGTACTCCGTACATGGTGGCAGCGCACCCGAGCGGCTATTTATACCATTGCTTGGGCGTGTAGCACTAAAATTGCTTCTGTTATCGGATCCTAATTACAAACGATTAATTTCAATCAATTAGCAACTGGATCTTTTATCATAATCGACATGGAACTATATCCAACAAAAGGAATGAGAAAAGAAATTTGAAAGGGATATTCAAGATTTTAAATTTTTAAATTTGTCTAGATTTTAAAAAAAATATTTTAAAGTTGAATTGTTTTTTTTTTGCTCAAACTTTAAATAACTTTACTATTACAAAATAATTTTTTGAACACAGATTTGGATATATGATGACACATTTTGTAATAATATTTTGACCTCCCACTAACCTAAATATATAAGTCAGGGAGGTAATGTTTTCCGTCCAAAAATTCGATAGTGAGTTTTCAGTATAATAAGCACGAATTTTTACAATGATGTCTGTATGAGTGTGTGTAACGATTCTTCCACGATCTCATATTACAAAAATTTCTATTAGTCGTATTTAAGCTTTCTACATTCATATAACGATTAGATTTTAGATAAAATTGAATAACCAGACGTGGAAAGCCCATAACAGTTTTTAATGAAAAACTATATTAAAATATAATCCAATTAGTAATTAATAATTTTATATCAATGCGAACAACTTATTAAAAATTGGCTAAAATTAATAAATCGGAAGTGATACTTTATTTGAAGTTCTGAACAATTTTTTATATTAATGAGATCGACATTTTTGATTTTGCTAAAACTGATAAACCGGAAGTGTTACTTTACTCGAAGCTCTGAACAGATTTCCTTGAAAAAATATATTAATATATTATCCAAAACTTCTCATATTTAGTATTTAAAATTCGTGTATGATTGGAAACGACATATTAGATTTTCAGCATATATAACATAGTAAAATATTTAAAATTACAGACTTTTCTATTTATTAAAACAATAAATTAGATTTTGTTTACAAATGATCAACCGGAAGTGATATTTTACATAAAGCACATTTGTATTTTAAACAAGTAATTGGCGGGAGGTCATGTGCAACAATTAACAATAATTTAATTTTAAAAAATGCGTTATTGCTCAGTTGCACCAACAAGAATTAAATTTTAAGCAACCTTTAAACAAAAAATGCAAATTGAAATTTTGAAAACAATGTATAATAATTTATTTGACATTTCGATGCAAAAATAAGGCTTGCAATTTATGTTGATAAAACGTAATCAAAAATCTGCATTATTTTAAATTAATGTTTGGAATTATTGTGTGCCCGCACGTTCCGCATAAGTCATCATCATTACCAATATCTGCGTATAAAGCATATTCGCGCACCCAACAATTGGTAATATGCCGTGATAATATTTATTCAGAGTATAAAATTCTTGTATAGAAACTAAAATATAAATGAAAAGTAGTCCACCAGTTCCAAAATTAGGATTGTTGAATATTTGCCAGGATTCGGGTGTTATTGAGTATTTGTTATGTAATTGTTGAGAATGCACTGTTGCCAAATGTGAACAATTCCACCGAGCGGTGTCCAATGACTCGCCCGCGGCCCTAAATAGCACAAGGCATTTCGACTGGGATATTTCCGTTAACGCAAGCACGGACATTTATAACTACACAATCCTAACACGTGGCAATGCAAGCAACAGGACTACGTCTTGGTTTCGTTTTATTTATTTCAGAATATAAAACATGGTCAATATCTTTCATCGCTTTATCATTTCACCAATAATGAATACTGGTTTTAGTTATGTTTATTGGAAGGAAATCCTGATGTCTAAATATTTATTTTAAAATTTGATTAATTGCTCTGTATATACTAAAACTTTAAACATTTTATATCAAATATTAAATTATTTTTTTATCATCATTGGTGCAGTTAGATCGTATGAAATTTGCGAATTAAATCCTGTTTAAATTATACAATAACTATAACAAATGAAAAAACAATGTTATATGGGATCCAATATCAGAAAAAAATTTGCTTTTTACTAACAGCATTTTTTATGACAATAAATACTGTACAATTCTTTGTAATAAAAGATAAAAATGATTTAAGCACAAAAAATATTCTTAAGCCATTGAACATACAACAAAAATTTGTATTTTTTTATTAGAAACATTTGTCTCGATTGTTGATATTTAAAATTAGAAAAACAAAAGAAAAACATCAACATTAGTTCTTAGTCCTCCTCTAGTTGACTATGAGCCTTTTTCATAAAATAACTTTTATCACCGAAACAATTCTAAACGGATATCATTTATTTATTATGGCTTCTGGTTATGTTAATAATTATTATTAATATTATGGCACATATTCACAGACCACAATTTGTTAAATAAAAATTATTATGAAATTATGTGTTAACAATTACTGGAAAGTTCAGTCAAACAGCATTTATTCTTACTCTACCAACGTTTCGGTGCACCCTTGCACCTTCTTCAGGGTCTGCAACAAGTATACAAGAAAAATGTAATACATACAAAATAACATGGATATTAATCACACTTACAGTAAGACCTTACAAATTGTTACAATTCATGTACACAAAATACATTCAGTTAATTTATTAAACATCGTATAAAAAATTCAAAGAACATACATACATCCATTTCCTCTAAAAACTACAGCCGAATTTTCCGTATTATTCGTTTGTCGTTTTTAAAAGCAAATGGATATGTGTATGCTCTTTGAGTATTTTGTAGGATGTTTAATAAATTAACTTAATGTTTTGCACGAATGTATTTTGTGTACATCAATGGCAACAATTTGTAAGATGTTACTGTAAGTGTGATAATGTCCATGTTATTTTGTATGTAGGTGCAAGGGTGCACCGAAACGTTGGTTTAATAAGAATAAATGCTGTTTGACTGAACTTTCGAGTAATTATTAACACCTAATCCACATCACAGTGGAGAAATTACCCACCGTGGTGGTATTTTGATATGTACGCACAAATTAGAAGAAATGTACAGTATTTTCTTTGCTTTATAATAATATTGGAGAGTTGAATTAGTATATTACTAACCGAGGTGGAAAGTGTTTCATTACTTTCGAGGGCGAAAATAGCTAACCAAGGCGCGAAGCGCCATAGTAAGCTATAGCCGGGGTTTGAATATTATTTTATTCACAATCGGAAATGAATAATAAATAATCGACGTTTAAATAATAATAATAATAACCTAACATAAATAAATGAATGGTTTGAGGGGTTTAGCTTGTTTATTTATAACTTCAAATTTTGATTTCTTCACATTCATCTAATTTTTTAATATTATTTACAATTTTATTCGTTTCTTTACCTACATATAAAATGTACAGAAGTTGTGTTCACATGTAAATATCCATCAATGATATGACTGATCTCTCAGGGAGGGAAGTAATCTCGAGGTTGGATTTTGGTATCTTCCCGCCCTGCAAAACTTTCCAACCTCTTGGAAAATGAAATTTTTAAAAGTCAGAAATTTTATTATCGGATTGTGAATAAAATAATTATTATACTAGTAGTGGTAATTAAATTGTTTATTCTCTAGTCGACGTCTCGATTATAACAATAAGTAATCTTCTTCAGGGTTAGGAATTAGTCAGCCATTTAATTACTACTACTAGTCTGATTATTGTCCAAGCCTCCAATATTCAATAAGCCGATTAGTCTTAGCAACATTGTTAAAAAAATATCCAATAAAAACAAATGTAAAGCCTGTCATTTTCATATATTTGTTTGTGCTTGAAATTATTATTGATTATTTGCCATAGCAATGTTGCTAAGGGTTAGCATTTTTTTACAGAATTAGGGTGGTTGTTGGAAGAAAGTATTATAATTTTGTGTGTTGGTGTGTGTTACAGGAAGGCTCAGGGCTGTTTAACGTGTCTCGATAGCCCCACTTCTTCGTCCGCTCGTCCGCCATGCCGAAACCCCAAGTACAAGAGGGTGACGATCCCGATCCAGCACCATACTTGTTCGTGTCTCTCGAACAAAAGCGTATCGACCAGACCAAGCCCTACGATGCCAAGAAGACATGCTGGGTCCCTTGCGAAAAGGAAGGTTTCGTCATCGGTGAGATCAGGGGTACCAAGGGCGATCTCGTCACCGTTGGAATTCCTGGAGGCGAGGTACTTACATTGACCAAACACATAGACGAAACGGACCTAACTGTAGACCTCCTGAAGATCGCGAAATAATAATACTTTGCTATTATTAATTTGGAGTTTTTTTAAATTATTGGTGCTTGCCTGAACTGAAGATGGAAGACTTTTTTTTGGAGCAGATTCGAGCAGAAAATCGATCGACCGGTCGATCACAATTAATTTTGATATTATTATTAATTTTCTTGATCGCAATCTTGAGAGAAAAAAAAAGTTGGTTATGAAAATTCTATCGACATCTAGTTTAGATGGTAAAAAAGATAAGTTTAAGAAGAAACCCAAAAAGGAACAATGTTGCCAATCGAAGAAAGACCCTCACATTAAGACTGACATTGATTTTTTTCTGTTTTCAAAATTAGACTGTACCTAACAAAACGAATTCACCACCAATAAGAACAATATAAATGACCATAGATTTTCACAAAATATTTAGACCATAGGACATTGGACATCTGCACTATAATTGCTCTATTTTGCACATTACACATAACACATTACCTAAACAATTCAATATAATATACAGGGTGTTCATTTTAAATGGACCACCATTGCTATCTTGAGAACTATACCAAACTATAGAATCGTTTCACGATTGTTCTTAAATTTCAAGAAGACATAAATAATTTAGTTGAGTACGCAAATAAATTGGAACTAACAATTAACACTGATAAATGCTATTATATAAAACAAGAAATAGGAACACCTACAACTTTCAATATAAGGTGGAAGGAAATCAACCAAACTAATCATGTAAAGGATCGACAATATTGTTAAAAAGGCTTACAAAATGCTAGGCTCTAATTTTAGACATCCATCCACGATTTTAACATTGTTTTCTTCTATATGTTGGAACCCACGGTATCATATTTATATTAATCGTATTGAAGCGATTCAACGATTTTTTTTTTTAAATTTCTGAATCGTAGGTTTCCTACAGGCCAAAATTGTTGTCATTAGAAATCGAAGAAAGTTAAGCGTCCTTGCGTTCTTACATAATTTTTTAACAATGTTGTCAATTCACCAGAATTATTATCATCATTTCATCTCAGAGTACCCAATTATGGTACTAGAACAAGAAATTTATTCAAGCATCTTTCTGCCGTACTAATTCTGTCCTAAATTTTCCCATCATAAGAATATCACACTTGTACAACTTCAATATGCCTGATTTATTTTCCACAAGTTTACAATGTTTCAAACGCTCACTTGAATATCATTAGTTATATTCCCCATTTAAATGTTTTGGTCTTTGATATATTTTTTTCTAAACATATGCGTACTAGCTTTTATACGTCTTAATTGTAACGCTTGAGCTTCTCTTTAATTGGAAAATTTTCCTGTTGAGAAGCCAACATTTATAAGTAAATAAATAAATTATAAGAGCTACAAATGAACACCCTGTAAAATAATCGGTATTGTTTGAGAATTTTAAGTCGCACTCTCCTTCTGCACATTATTTTATAACGCATTTGTGACTATTTTTGAAAAATTGTTATTAAATTAAAACTAATATTTGCACAAAATGTTCTGTTTATTAGTCATTTAAATTTTATTTACTGTTAAATCATGTCTGCACGTATTGTGTCTAAAATATACATATTTAAGGGTTTTTCACAAAAAAAAATTATTATTTCAAAACCAGAATGGAAATTTTGTTCCATACCTTGTTGCTAACAACAAAAAACTTGAATAACTACAATAGTTCGATTCAGTGCCGCTTCGTGGGTGCAAAATTTGCAAATTAACACACTTTAAACTGTACTTTTGATTAATTGAAAAATTCTATAAATATTGATGAAATTTCCTTTGTTAGATTCATTTTGTAATCAAAATTATTAGGTTAAACAAAATCCTTTGTTGTAATCAACAATTTTATGGTCATAGTTTGCATTTCAACATAACATCAAAACAATGTCAGAATATTATCTTTTTTCTATTAAATTTTAACAGTAAATTCAATATCGACAGAAATAAAATAAAATTATCTTACTAAGATTTGAGAATAATAAATATAATAAACGTTCCTCCTTGATATAAGCATTTGATTCTTCGCAAAATTTAAATATTGGATTAATTGTCGAATTCATTCTTGTAATCAATATTCTTGAACTATAATCAAAATATTCTTTGTTGTAATCAACATCTTCACTATTATTATTTCAATATAACAATGCTAGAAAAATATCCGTTTGGTAAGATAATTAACAAGAGCTCTATTCGAAACAAATTAAAAAAAATATTTTTTCACTTTTATTACCTTACTGTGTAAGTTGTAAGTAATTTTTTCTTAAGGAAGAAGAGCATTTTATAAAAATTTATTATGTACTGCCCACCCGTACGGAGCGGCCCTGGTTCGATTCATGTGGGAAACCCTTAAATTTGATGTTAAATTAAGAAGAAGTAAATAACTCTCACTACTTTTTCGTATGCCTGGCACAGTAACCGTAACAATTCTGTCGAATATTTGTTAATTTCTGTGTCATAAACAGGAAAAGAGTTTAAAAAAGGAGAATGTGTATCAAGTAAACCCTCCGAAGTTCGAAAAAGTCGAAGATATGGCCGACTTGACCTATCTAAACGAAGCATCCGTTTTACACAACCTTCGACAGCGATACTACTGCAAGTTGATCTATGTAAGTTATTTCACTTTTTGTTTTGTTCCTATAGGAGAAGAACTTCAAGAAGGAATTAGTCACTCAGGTCAACCCCCCTAAGTACGAGAAATGCGAGGATATGTCCAACTTGACATACCTTAACGACGCTTCTGTGTTGCATAACCTGAAGCAGAGATATTACCATAAGCTTATCTACGTAAGTCCGACGAGGGATGTGCTTTCGACATTTTCTCCACCCTCTTTACCCCCTAACTGTTTTCTTCTTTTGCTTATCCTCCCAACAACGGAGAGAGGCTTTCAACAACAGAACATGAAGATCTTTTTACTATGTTTATTATTTTTTCTTTGATTGCTTTTGGTGTAATACATCCAATATACCTCAAGATGTATACATTGTTTTTTATTCAATTCGCTTAAATGGACAAAGCGAATTTTATTTAATAATCTTAATTAGTTTTATTACAGTATTATGTACGCATCAAAATGGGACGAAGATGTGCACATATGTTTTTGTTTGTAAAAGATAGCTCTTTACTTTTTATTCATACGTATTGTTACTATTTGATTACAACAATCAAAAATTTCGGAACAACAAACAAAATTTTTTATAATTACTTCGATACTAATTTATATTGAAAAACATACTTTTTTAATAATATTAATATTGGTAGTACAAGTATTTTTATTATCATTCGCTTTTATTTTATATCGTGGTTTATGGCAGACAACTCGAAACCGTCACAAAACATTCATATTCTTTCTCGTATACGACTTGAATTCTGTGGAAATAACTTGCCTTGTGCAACTTCAAATTCATCCAATATATCTTTGGCATAATCGATATCTGTCATTTTTATTTGAGACTAAATTAAAATTGTTTTAACTGACAACATAGCAACACCCGCAAACTACGTAGAAACCACAGCATACTTAAAATTCACAACGCCAGCCCAATGATAACTAATATACAAATATTATTCACGTGACTATAAGTTGTATAGATTTTTTTTCTATGCAAATAAGAGCATTTTATAAAAAAATACTAATATTTAGTATCTTGAAATGGTGCATTTGGGCGCCACAACTTGCTTGTCTTTCAAAATTTTATATTGTTTCGACTAAGTTAGGACATTCCATTTTGTAACGATTCTCGTTGTTAACAATACTTTCGCTGTAACGTTAAGTTTATTTATTAATTCAGATATATTACCTTGATTCATAGTCGGACGAATAACGTATGAGTATCTTATTTTTCACATACAAACTTACCAGTTGACTTAGTTTTGAAATTGTATTTTTACAGTAACATTTTATAATAAGAAAATAACAGTAGTGTCTAAGGTACCCTCATAAAAACTAAGTGAACGACACTACTGAATTTGACAGAATGGGCGGAGCTAAAATCTTAATTCATACAATTCGTAGATCACTTTGATCATACATCTTTAAAAAAAAAATACCGTACCTATTGAATATTTGAATTTTTAGAACCAAAATAAAATAATCAAGATTGTAGCACTAAGTAAAATTAAACATTTGCTATAATCTTTTAATTATACCCTTAATACACAAATAACTATTTAGCTCTTACTTTGATTACAACAATGAAAACTTATTTAGTAACAGTGATTATCAAGCAATTTTTAAATCAATCATTATCGAATCAAACCTAAATATTTAAAACATGGAATCGTAAACATTAATATTAGGTGCCACTTTGATTACAACAATGAAAAGTTGTCTGCAACAATAAACACCACGTAAATTTTAAATCAATCAACCAACAATAATATTATGCATCTTTTTTGGTAAGAAATACGCAGAGTGAAAAGCTATCTTGGTGTTTTTCTCAACAACAATGTTCTCCAGACGAATATATTGCTGTTGCGTGTGCGAGTGTTCGACTATGTGTCTAGCAGATTGTTAATGATTTGGATATGTTCTTTAGACCTACTCCGGCTTGTTCTGCGTGGCCATCAATCCCTACAAGCGTTTCCCTGTGTACACCGGCAGGTGCGCTAAGATGTACCGTGGTAAAAGGCGTAACGAAGTCCCACCCCACATCTTCGCTATTTCTGATGGTGCCTACGTCAACATGCTTACCAGTGAGTACAGAAAATTGGAAAGACGATGAAGAAAACACAATATCTAAACAGTACAAATCTTGCTAATCATTTCTTTTCTTTTTCTAGACCACGAGAATCAGTCTATGCTGATTACGTAAGTATCTGTTCTTCATTTCTTCTTTCTTTCGTCTCCGTTTGGCTAACAAATTTCTTCTTTGTCCTCTAGCGGAGAGTCTGGTGCCGGAAAGACTGAAAACACGAAAAAAGTAATTGCGTACTTCGCCACCGTTGGTGCGTCCAGTAAAAAAGAGGCTACGGACAGTAAAAAAGGCTCTCTTGAGGACCAGGTCGTACAGACCAATCCCGTACTTGAAGCCTTTGGTAACGCCAAGACCGTGCGTAATGACAACTCTTCCCGTTTCGTAAGTTTAAACTCCAAGGATTTTTGATCGTAAATTGACATTTTCCTTTCTGTTTAGGGTAAATTCATCCGTATTCACTTCGGCCCCAGTGGTAAATTGGCTGGTGCTGATATCGAAACTTGTAAGTTTTATTTTTGAAGATATTATTTGATAGTTGTTAACGGTATTTTTTTCTCCAGATCTGCTGGAAAAAGCCCGTGTCATCTCCCAACAAACTCTGGAACGTTCCTACCATATCTTCTACCAGATCATGTCTGGTGCCGTTCCCACTTTGAAGAGTAAGTTTGGAAGACAAATTGAAAAATTGTTTAAAAAGTTTCATTTTAAATTGCCACACTTTAAATTCAAACTTTAGAGTTTTTAAATTAATATTAATTGATTATTAATATTTGAAAATATAATTTTGGATTAATTTAAACAAAACGATAAACATTTGACTTTTTTATGTACTTGTACTTAACGAATGATCGAAGATCAAAATCAACAAAAAACTTTGTTAATAGTATCAAAAAATGAGAAGAGTTGTTAGGACCTCTGGCATGGTTGACATGTTGAGTAATCTTAATTTCTCTTTATCCTCGTCGTATGGTTTCACAAAAAAATATTACTCTAGATGAGAACAATTGAATTGATTATTTCTAAAAGGGTACGACACCTTTACTAATTTTACAGTGCACTAAAAAAAATATTTCTAAACTGATCTATTTCGTCTAGTGTTTTCATTTTTTATATAAACAATTAGGTAACAATTTTATGAAAATTAAATATTGCATCTTCCAAAAAATATAATTAATAGTTATTTAAGTATTAAGGGCAGTGAGTGCACCTTACCGATAAGAAGCACTTAATGCCCGCAATGCTTATTATATTTTTTCCACGATCATCCCAATAATAACAAATTAAAGTTTAGAATTATTTAAAAATTATTTTGACATTTTCACCGCCTCCAGTTCGGTAGGTAGTCACATCACTTACCGGTTAGTCACATCACTTAAACAAAACTTACTGCCTTGGAAACCCAATCGATAAAGTTAAAAAAAAAACCTGATCGTACAAAAAATATAAATTTAGAAGAATACGAAAAAGCTGAATTAATACGAAATGATCCAGTTACTTGTGCGAGATATTTTCTAAAATTAATGAATTAATGCTGAGTTTGAAACAAAATTCGATTATTTTTCAAAATTATTATGTGGAAGACAGTTATGAGAGGGTGGAATTTCAAACGAAGGGTTACATCATGAGCATATATTCCTTTGGTTGAGCATATATTCCTTTGGTTGACGGATGCTCCAAAATTTGATTCTTTTCACAAAATTAATGTTCAGGTGTGTATTTTGTTTATTAACAAATTTATAACTTGCCGTTATGGTCCGGAAAATCCAAACATGGCCGTTCAAAAACAGACACACGCACACACTTGCTGTAAAGAAACAAAATAAAAATAAATGCAGATTAATTTCCCAATACGCGTTATGCTAAGAACCATGATTTATGAACCATTAGTTCACAGTGAACAAAATTCAAAATTAATACGTTTGCTATTGAAAAGGCACAGACAATATATAATTACTGATATATATTATTGCAATCAAATTTTCTTTATTGTAATCAAAAATTTCTGTTGTTATTAGAATAAATACATATAAGAACAATTATTATAATCAATTTTTTGTGTGATTGGTCATTTTGTTTGTTGAAATCAAATTCTCATTATTGTAATCAAGAATTTCTTTGTTATAATTAAAAAATCCTAAAGGGAGCAATATTATTTACATTCATTAAATTGCTAAATTCACCTTTAATTTAAATTATTTTTATTTGTTGAAAATTATTCTCCGAAAATTCAGCCTACTTCGTCTAATAGGAAATCTGCCACTGAGTGCCGAACAAATGCCATTTCTTGACCAAAAGAAAACTTTTCGCTATTCTTCACACTCATATATTTACAAGTAAGTGTGTCTTTTCATCACAGAACACGCCTTTGCAATAATCAATTCAATTATTAAGAAACTATTTTCTTGTTTTTAACGAGAAGTTCAGTGTTGGTGTTTTTGATCTTCGATGATACGCGCCATTGTTGTCTATTGTGTCATACAGAGTTTAGGATCTGGTTATGAAAATCGCAAAACTATTTTGTAAATTTAGAAATGTGTCTACTCTCCGACGACATCTACGAATACAACTACGTCTCTCAGGGTAAAACTACCATCCCTAATGTCGATGACAACGAAGAATGCTCCCTCACTGACGTAAGTCCAGGGGGTCAACGTCGTTTTGTTTTGTAGTTTCATCCTTTAGGTTCATCGTCTACGTTCTATGTCAAGGAATGATGGATAGAACTTGATCCACCTTTTTTGTTTACCTCATAGAATGAGTTGTAAACCCTCCCTTGTATAGTGTGGCAAAATGAATTTGTTGACACTATCCTGATTTGTATAATGATTTCCTGCTTGTTTCCCAGAAATGTGTTTACTCACTGATAATGTCAGCGACTACTATTACGTGTCGCAAGGAAAAACGAGTATTCCCGGAGTAGATGATAATGAGGAAATGAGTATTACCGACGTAAGTCTGAAACTAACACGTCGGGCTACTACTTCAGTCATTTTAACCTCTGTAGCTAACTACTTTTCAGTAGACTATGCTTTTATATTTTATTTTTCTTTTTACCTTTAATTTTCATTAATCATATTTAATTTAGATTGACATAAAAGTGATGCACTTCATATGATCTGTTTTAATTTATTCGTGGTTCGATTCCGACTGACATCAAATTTGAAATTTGAAAATTATTTCCAATATTGAAATAGCACAATAGTATATTGAAAGACAAGTGTTACAAATTGACGCTGTAATTTTATTTCAAAATTATTATTGAAAAATATTTATTTTGACAATCAACAAAAAAAAAATGAATGAGTGGTCATATTTACATGACAACTAAAATGATAGATCTGTTTTCATTTAATAATGTAACATATGCCTATTGTTATACTATTCGACAGCAAATTTCAAGTACTTTTCAAATATAAATACAGGATAAGCTAACTTTTAATTAACTATTATAATTAATAGCGAAAAATGGCTCATATAAAAGTTTTATTTTAAATATGCTATTTAATGGCAGATATATTTTTTAAATAACAACATATAATTGTTTTACTAAAATATAAAATGTCATTTCTTTGTCTCTTCAACGATGTATTAGTTTTTATTACTGCATTTGAAAAAAATCGAGAAAAATAAGATAATTGAGATAAATGAGAAATAATTTTTGTTAAAATATTCTAGATGGCTATGTGAATATAAATAATAAATAAATAGAAGTAAGTAATAATAAATAAGTAACAAACAAATGTATACTTTGTTAATATTAACATTGTTACATTTTGTTTATTTTCACAGCCACCTATAATAATTGAATAAAAATTATATCCCATATATCTCAATTATCTTATTTTTCTCGATTTTTTTCAAATATATTAATAAGAACTAATACATCGTTGAAAAGAGAAAAAAAATGGCGGTTTATATTTTAGTAAAATAATTATAGGTTGCTATTTAAAAAACTAAACTTGATAGTCGCAACTTGTAAACCTAACTTTACAAAAAAAATAGCTACATCTGCCATAAAATAGTATATATAAAATAATAAAACTTTTATACGAGCCATTTAGTTAAAGGGGGAGGGGCGTCTTCCCCCACTCACCCTGTATAGGGTGTTCCATTTGAAAATATAAAGTTAGATATCTTGCAGAAAAACCTATACTGCAGATTTATAGAGATTCCAATTTAAAATAAATTTCGTTTGAATTTTTTTCACATAATATAAAATAATCGAATCATTAAACCTACACATTTAATTTAAAATAAATTTGTTAAATATTAAATAGAATTTTCAAATTAAGATTAAATAGAAAAGGTCAAAAATAATTTTGATACAAATTCACACAAAAGATTAAATAATATGTGGTGCGTTCTCCACGCCCACAATGAGTGTCCGTGAGATGCCCGCACGATATGAATATATCTGCGTACAAAGCAGATTGGCACACCCAGCAATGGATAATATAATGATATATTTGTCTTCTAATGCGGAAAAGATCTTATGAAGTATATTACATTAACATCAATCTAAATTAAAAACATTTTCTTTTTAATTTGATCTAAAATAGTTCAATGTATTTTTCTTTATTCTATCTTTTTTCTTTATCTATCACTGATGATTAACTTTCTATAGACATATTCTAACTTTGTTACTAGTTCTTCTAGGTGTTTTCTTCGTAGAGTATTGTTTTATATTACTGTAGTTAGTTATTGTGTTGATGTGTGTGGACTGTGGAGGGGGGCGAATGTAGTCCCTGATCTGCCATTCTGCCGCAGACTTAATGCTGGGGAACCGAATCTCCGTCTATCCATATATAACTCAGGGAACAACTCGCATTCCCGGTGTAAATGATTGCAAAGAATTTGATATCACGGACGTAAGTCGCGATGGGTGCGGCTTCCGGTTTGGGATTGTAAAGTCAGGGGGCGTGCGGGTGTCTCAAGAAATTTATATATTTTTCAGGAAGTACAATAATAAAATGACTTAAATGATTCAATTAATCTATATATCATCATCGCTTCTTTTGTTATTTGATGATATATCTTTGATCAAAATGCATTTAGCCAAATTTTTAAAATCGCATAAAGTCTGTTGAATATTACGACTAATGTATTATATACAAGACTTTTGATAATTTCGTTTCATAACCCCAAATTAAATAATCTACATGACGTATTTTTTCATTAAAACTAGTTCGACCCCATTCAGCAGTAGCGGGATGTAACATTACGGTGTAGTGTCAAATTGACAACTGGAATTTATCATTTTTAAATATATTAGAACTCATTACTTAGCTGCACCACATAATATAAGCGTTTTTCTGATACCAAATCAATGATAAATAAAATTAGAATGAATTTCGTCAACAAATAGGTGTAGTCGATTGCGTTTAGTAATCCTACCGGTCAGTCACATTACTTACTGATCAGGACCACAATACTTACTGATCAGTAATTTGTAAATAAAACTTACTGCCTTGGAAACCCTATCGGTAAAGTTTAAAAAAAAACCTGATCGTGCAAAAATTGTATTTAATGCATCTATCGTCATGAAACTTGACATCATAAATGACATTACTAGAAAAGAAAAGCCCTAATCTAGAAATTCAACAAAGTTATAATAGGCTAGAAAAGCTGAGTAGACAATGTTTGCTATGTTTTTCCAAAAATAATTCGGCGGAAACAATGAAACAACCTCTCAATTTGATTGAAAAGTTAAAGAATACTAAACATGACCGATTGCTTATATTTGTTGACAAAATTCATTCTACTTTTATTTATGATTGATTTAGTATCAGAAAAATCCTTATATTTTGATGCAGCTAAATAATGCCTTCTAATATGTTTGAAAATGACATATGACAGCTGTTAATTTGACAGTACACTAGGTACTGCTGAACGCGACCATGTAATACTACTAATCAAAAGAAAAATGACTGTCTTTTTATTATTATTTGTCTAATTTAAATAAAAATTACCAATAAATGTACTTGTAAATATGATTGTACATATTTAAAATATTTACATACTTCTTGAGAAATCATCGCGAATTTACTGAAAAATATAAAATTGATCAATGTTTCTCTACACGGTGAAAACTTTTAATGCACTAATATCGGTCTTGAAACGAGTACTCAGGTATTTGTAAAACCCAGGCATTATATATTATATTATATTGCGGATGTCAGATCGGCGAAACTATTCGCCCGCCTCCTGTCGCTTTGCATGGCGAAGATACGTGACGTCGTCATGAATAAACTATGTAACTATAATTTTCTTTTAAATCTACTATGAAAAAAAAATTATAAAATTTCTGATACACTTTTATAAACCAAATAATGGTTAAACAGTTTTTAAATAAGATACATACATAGTAAATTTTTCAGTAAATGCTGATTCATTTTGTATATAATCATTCATGTTGTTTGTAACATCTAACTATTATGTGTAACAAGAACTTTGCAATGCATAAAACTAACCAGTATGCTGGTAAGTGATTCAAAAATAGAATTGTAAATATTTAAAGCTAATTGTATATAGCTTTTCTAAATTTCAAAACTATAACTTGGTTTCTCAAATACCCACAATTTTGTATCAGGGCGGCTGGGACTTATTTTACCGGGCATCCTAGTGACTGGTCGTGTATACAGGCTGTTATATATTAATGGACCCAGCAAATATCTCGCTTATTTATTAAGTTAGTAATTTCTTTCATATAACATGATTTATACAGCAACATGTAAGCTACTTGATGACGGACGTACATTCATGATACCACTTCCGGTTTATTAGTAATTAATTTCAAGTTTGAAATTTCAAATGGAACATACTATATTTTTTTGCAAACTTGAAAAGTACAACAAATTTGCTTTACAATCATGTAAAATAATCCATATATTATATTATTAAAAAATATGTTCCATTTGAAATTTCAAATTTGATATTAATTAATAATAAACCGGAAGTGGTTTCATGAATATATATCCGTCATCAAGTAGCTTACATGTTGCTGTATAAATCATGTTATATGAAAAAAATTACTAACTTAATAAATAAGCGAGATATTTGCTGGGTCTACTAAAATATAACACCCTGTTATACTTAAGTAATGTTATGTAGTTGAAATCGTAGAAAGTAGTACTAAAGAAGATATTTACTGGGTTATTTAGAGACCTTCTAAATTTCTGGATATTTCTCCATTATTTGTTACAAATCTATCAACCCTGTAAACACTCCGCCCGGTAAATATTACAAGCCGTCCGCCCTTTTGCTTTTGTATATATCAAAATTATTTACCCCCAGTTCATTCGAATTATAAGCTTTTTTCTCTTTTGTATGAAAAAGGTGTAAATCATTATTTGTTCCATCGTATAGACCGCTTTCGATGTATTGGGCTTCACCCAAGAAGAGAAGGACGACGTCTACAAAATCACCGCCTCTGTCATGCACATGGGTACCATGAAGTTCAAGCAACGTGGTCGCGAAGAACAGGCTGAAGCTGACGGCACCGAGGCAAGTTACAAAAACCAACAATAAAAACCCCAAAATCCTCTTTACATACATAAAATCACGAGTGTCCCACTTAGTGGGTTCGCACAAACCCGATAACAATAAAAACAACATCAACAAATCCTTACTCTTAAACATATTAAAGTGACCGATTTTCGGTAGCTAAATACCGCATCCAGAAACAATCATCCTTCGCAACATTCCTATCTAAGCAGACTTCTTTCGCCTCGGCCAAACTCATAATCGCATTCATACATGCTCTTCTTTTTTTCATACTTGGAAACTCTCTCTCTTTAAGCACCCTACCAACCACATCCATCCACTTACACACTGGTCGGCCACGCAATCGAAAACCCTCAACTTCACCAAGATATATACGCTTAACAAGCCGTTCACTCGCCATTTTCTCCACATGCCCAAACCATCTCAACTGACTCACGCCAACTCTCTTAATAACCTTCCTAACCATACATTCTTCATACACCAAATTATTCCTCACGCGATTCCGTCTGACATACTCACATACACCACGTAAATGCCCAGCATTCGCTTCCATACATCAGCATTAATTTTCCCATGTCTTACAGGAAGGTGACCGCGTAGCCAAACTGCTCGGCTGCGATTGCGCTGAATTGTACAAGTCTTTCTTGAAACCCAGAATCAAGGTCGGTAACGAGTTCGTCACCCAAGGTCGTAACAAGGACCAGGTTGCCTACTCCATGGGTGCTATGGCTAAGGCCGTATTCGATCGTACCTTCAAGTGGCTCGTCAAGAAGTGTAACGAGACTCTCGACACCAAACAGAAGAGACAGCACTTCATTGGTGTACTGGATATTGCTGGTTTCGAAATTTTCGACGTAAGTTTAGAAGATTATCAATATGTTATATTCCAAAGAATATTATATTTGTTTATTTTTTTTCCATGGCCGAGAATAAAAGTCAATTTCTATGCTATCAAAATTGAAAGAAATGTACACCATAGAGAATAATATGAACATTATTCTCCTAGAGAAGTTTTTATTATTTTGACGAGACATTTAATATTTTATCATACCATTCTTCAGATTTCGGAAGTAACAATGAAACTTTAATAAATTTAAATTGAGCGCATAAAATTCAGTATTAGCAATGTTTGTGACGTGATGGACACTGGCAAATGCTATGGCTGTTCAAACGCCCAAGACACACCTTCGAAATGGTTAGCTCTAGACACGTATGTTCTCAGTGTAAATGAAGTTACACGCGCCGTCAATTCCCGGTCTACATTTATTGAAACTTTAATAATTTTTTTCTGGCGTATTAGAATTTTTTCGGCTAAAATACAATATACGGATTTAACGTTTTTATGTATAGATTAATATATTAAAAAATGAAAAAACTTGGAACTCCTATTGAACAAAGAAGATCCCGAATGAAATTATTATTATGGAAAGATTTTTTTAAAAAACTATCAAACGATTCAATTGTCTATTGTTCGAAATTATTTTTATTCATAGTTATTATAGTAATATATCAATTCCTAACCTTTTGTAGGTTGGAAAATACGCCATTCCTGACTGCAATGACAATCTCTTGAGTGGGAAATGACAGAAAATACTTCCACCCTTATAAGAAAGTAGGCTAAACAGATTTTAATAGTTGTCAAAAAATATTAATATTTATTATGATAATTGATTTAAACAGAGGATGATTGTGAATAAAATAGTATACATACCTCGGTGAGATTTTCATGACAGCCTCGCGCTGTATCTAATCTCGAGGTTTCGCCTCGGTTGTAACGAAACATTTCCCACCTCGGATGTATGTAATACACTAATTCCTGTAAAAATAGTATTCCAACTCTCGGCCACGGAAAAAATAATATAAAAACATTATTTTTCATTCAGTGAAATTTGAGTCTTTTCAAATTGGAATATAAAATGTTGTATGTCTATTTCATCTTTTCAGCGTTTAGGGTTCCAGTTCAAATACTTAGGAATATTATATATGTATTTTATATTTATTTCAGCATTTATTTTTTATATATTGTGTACATTCTTGCATTTTGGATTTGTGTTCGAACATTTCTTCTTCTTAAATCTTCTGTACGATGTACAATGGGACTAAACTAAACTTGATATTTAAATCAACAGTTATTCGCTTTAAAAAAATGCTTCAAAAATGCTTCACTAATTTTAAATATACAAACAAGTATTCTTCTGTTCTTATAATACATCTGACTGGAACTTTTTTATACAGTTTACGGTGGAAAGAACACCGTAACACCCACAATTTTTTAAAAATTTAGATAATACATCTGAGAAACGATGTATGACCTTCTGATATTTTGCATGGACTTTCTTAATTTTCATTTTTTGTTCAATCCAGTATAACGGTTTTGAACAACTTTGCATCAACTTCACCAACGAAAAATTACAACAATTCTTTAACCATCACATGTTTGTGTTGGAACAAGAAGAATACAGTCGAGAAGGTATCCAATGGACCTTCATCGATTTCGGCATGGATTTGGCTGCTTGTATTGAGCTTATCGAAAAGGTAACTAACACTAATTAACGCTGCTTTAACTGCTTAAAGGTAAGACGCATGCTAACTTTCAATTAACTATCAGCCAGAAAATCGCAGCAGAATAAAATGTAATGGCAAAAAAAAGCATAATTAAGAAGATGGTTTTTTAATCCAGTACAATGGCTTTGAGCAACTTTGCATTAACTTCACCAATGAGAAGCTGCAGCAATTCTTTAACCATCACATGTTCGTTCTTGAACAAGAAGAATATAAGAAGGAGGGTATTCAATGGACTTTTATCGATTTCGGCATGGATTTGGCTGCTTGCATTGAGCTAATTGAAAAGGTACCTAACTCGCAATCGCGCAATAAATCTTAGGCATTTGCTTCAAAAGGTAAGCGCTTATTAACATCTAAACAAACCTATAAACAAACAGGACATCTTCCAAATTGTTCTGTTCGTGTGTTAATGCCCTATTCCTTCACTGCAGTTCAACGGTTTTGAACAACTCTGTATCAATTTCACCAACGAGAAACTGCAGCAATTTTTTAACCATCATATGTTTGTCCTTGAACAAGAAGAATATAAGAAGGAAGGTATTCAATGGACCTTCATTGATTTCGGCATGGATCTTGCCGCTTGTATTGAATTAATTGAAAAGGTAATTCAACTATAGGTTCGACGGCAGACAAGGCGGTAGCTGAAGTATGAAGTAGGTGATGATTTGGATTGCTGATCTAGACCACAAGGAATGTTGGTCCTCTTTGTCGCTATCTTTCTATAGTCCAGTCAATACAGGCTTTTCCCCATCAAATGGTGGGATAGAAACCATTAAAATTTTTGTTTAGATTAGGATGGGAATGAAAAATTTAAGTTTTCGACTTTGGGGAGGATGGGCGCGAGCCACCATCTTGGATCAAAGATGCACAAATGATTAGCCATTTTATTGAAAACAGTAGCTCGTATGAAAAATTTACAAGAATACAAAATTAAAGTTTTTTGCTTAGACTCTCAATGAGTTATGTTAAAAAATAGTTAACCAAAATAACAATTTATGGAAAAAAACACTCAAAAATCAATAATAGTAGGTATATTTAATACATAGTCTATTATAACAGTTTATAGTAAAAAAATTAAAGATATCCGAAAGAATTAACAAATTGACATACATTCATATTTTTCCATTGAAAAGGCTATAACCGTGTATGATAAGGATGGATATAACACGCTTGTCTTCCAAAAATTTATGTTGCATCGACTAAGTCAAGACATTCCACTTTAAAACGATGCTCGTTATTGATAATACTTTCGCTGTAACGTAAGTTTATTTATTAATTCAGATACATTGCCTTGATTCATAGCTGTACGAATAACGTTATACTCTGTCAGTGTCACTGAAATTGTGTCAGTATCTTATTTTTCTCATATTTGGTTTTAAATTTGCTAATAAACTTATCAGTTGACTTATTTTTGAATTATTGAACTTAACACTTGTTTATTATTACAGCTGTTAGATAGATTTCTTGTATGTTTAAGTTGTTAGTATCTAGCGAACTGCTAATCGGAAAAAAATGTGTTATACAAGACATGAGGAAAATTTCTTGCTGAATTCAATTTTTCCAACCGCGCTATCGTATCTTTAACCGGGTCAGAGTGGTGGAGGAATTTGTACAAATGTAAACTGTTATAAATAGTACAACCTATTAGACTAAAGACCCGGTTTATTTACCTCCGGATAAAGTGTCAGTTAACTTAACTGCCAGATAAAATAAAAATTACGCATCGATGTTACAGTGTAAATTGAGAAAATTATACACTCGTCAATTATTTGATGCGATATTTTTCTTTTATCTGGCAGATAAGTTAACTGGCACTTTATCAGGAGGTGAAAAAACCGGGCCTAAGTATTAAATAAGTACCTAATATTTTTTTGAGTAATTTAAATATTTTCACAAATTGTTAATCCGGTTAATTATTTTTTAACATAACTCTTTGAGAGTTCATCCTATTTTGATACGGAGTACTGTTTTCGATAAAATGCCAAAACCCCAAATAAATAATTTTTTGTATGTTTCATCGAATATGGCAGCTCGCGCTGCTCCTCTTCAAGGTCGAAAAGTTGAATTTTCCTCCCCGTTCCGACCTAAACAACATATGTTAAAATCGTTTCTACCCTATCGTTTGTAAGGTGGTCTCCATTGACTGGACTCCTATCTTTCTGTCCATCTATTATTCTATAGCAGTTGTTTTGTTTAAACATTTGAGTAAGCATCTTTAGAAAGATGTACCCAAGTGTGTACAGGTGCATTCAAGCAACAATGTATCTGTATTTGTGTTCACTGTGTGATTGTTCTATCCTATCCAGTTCAACGGATTTGAACAATTGTGTATCAACTTCACCAATGAAAAACTTCAACAATTCTTTAATCACCACATGTTCGTACTTGAACAAGAGGAATACAAGACCGAAGGAATTGAATGGACGTTCATTGATTTTGGCATGGACTTGGCCGCTTGTATTGAGTTGATTGAGAAGGTAATTGCGCGTATGGTCTATGCTTAGATCGGTGCAGACGACACAGGTTGGACAACGTGTGCATCTCTATTTCAACTCTCTCTGTCTTTCTTTTAGTCTAACAAAAGAACGAGTAAGCATCTTTGGAAAGATGACCTCGTCTAGTTTTTCTTTTATTATGACAGGTGCATCTAAGAAACGATGTATCTGTTGTATGTATTAATGTTTTGTTCAATACAGTTCAACAGTTTTGAACAACTGTGCATCAACTTTACGAATGAAAAGCTGCAACAATTCTTTAACCATCACATGTTCGTGCTGGAACAAGAAGAATACACACGAGAAGGAATCGAGTGGGCTTTCATTGATTTCGGCATGGATCTGGCTGCTTGTATTGAGCTTATTGAGAAGGTAAACTGATGCAGCCAATGAACGTGCAGCCGCATCGCATCGCCTCTCAATGTTTTTTGTGTTCATGTTCTTTTTGACAGGAACTGTTTGTTAATCTCTTGTGTGACTTTGCTTATCTTATGCTAACTTGATACATAGTTTAACAGCTTCGAGCAACTATGTATCAACTTTACGAATGAAAAGCTACAGCAATTCTTCAATCATCATATGTTCGTGTTGGAGCAAGAGGAATATCAGCGGGAAGGCATTGAGTGGAATTTTATTGATTTTGGCATGGACCTGCAAGCCACTATTGATCTACTCGAGAAGGTATTGGGAGCCAAATGAGACATGGCAATCCCAGTTGAACGTCTCCGAACACCACAGTTCAATCATTTCCAAATTTTAAATATTTTTAATACAATTCGTTTGTATTTGGATATTCATAAAATTACATCATCAATACATATACACTGTTTAAAAACACATTTATTTCAGCGCCCTACATATAATTGGCAATTTAACACACACTTTAAAGTTGAAACTATATAGTTGTGATTCTTTGAAAAATGCTAGATTTAAAATATTGATGAAATTTCCTTTGTAGAAATCATTCTTGTAATCAATCAAAATCGGTTGTTGTAATCAACAATTTTACAGTTATAGGTAGCTTGTTTACAATATAACAATAGTAAATTCAAGGCAGAAAGAAAAACCATTCCTTAATCATGAATTGATCCACAGACCAACTGTAATTCTGAATAAATCCAATCCACTATTAAAAATCAAGCTAATCCACTGATCAAATTTAATGATTAACTGATTCGTCATATTTCATCAAGATCTGATCACATCTTTGAATCCCAAGTTTAACATTTATAACTACGTCAGGATTTTGGTTATTGTATTCATTTGTAACTTTATTTCATGCTTCTTCTTTATCTTTATTTAAAATCGTATTGGTTTTTATTATTTTCACAATATTTGACACACATTAACTTTCAAAAACCAAGAAAAAATTGTGAATCTGTTGAGCATGATTCCTTGATTCAGAAGATCAAGTTGGTAAATTAGAACATACGTTGATCTACAGATCAGCTTGAACCGTATTAATTATCGAATTAATGGTAAATTCGGCCATGGCAAAATGCTAGTATTTATTGTATTCATTATTGGATTCATTCTTGTAATCAATATTTTCGAGCTATAATCAAAATATTCTTTGTTGTAATCAACACCTTAACTGTTATTATTTCCATATAACTATGATAGAAAAATATCCATTTGGTAGAATAATTATTTTACTTATAACTTATGATTAGAGGTCTAATACAAACAAATTTTAAAAAAACTCTTCACTTCGACAACGTTACTGTGTTAACACAGCTGGATAGTAATTTTGTTTTTGCGAATAAGAACATTTTCTAAAAATTTACTAGTATTTAAAGTCCCTCATGGTCGGGTGCCTTTGTGCAGGGTACAACCTGCCCACCTGCATGAAGCGCCTTTGTGCAAAGTTAATTTCAGCGCCCGTCATAATGAATAATTTGCAAATTATCACACACTTTAAAGTTTAAACTATACTTTTGATTCTTTGAAAAATACTAGATTTAAAATATTGATTAATAATATTTTGTTAAATTCATTCTTATAATCAATATTATTAGGTTAAAATCAAAATCATTTGTTGTAATCAACAATTTCACGGTTAAAGTAACAGAACATACCAGAAAATTATCCGTTCGGTAGAATATTTCTTTTACTTTCTTTTACTAAATTTTAATAGTAATTCAGGAAAATTCTTTATCGGCAGTAAATAAAAATAAAATAATCTTACTAAGATTTCAGAATTGTAAATCATTAAAATTTTATTCTTTGCAAAATGCTAGTATTTAAACATTGGATTCATTGTTGCATTTATTCTTGTAATCAATATTTTTGAGCTAAACCTAAATATTTTTTGTTGTAATCAACACTTTCGCAGTTATTATTTCAATATAACAAATGCTAGAAAAATAACCAGAGCGACCCGGAAATTTTGTAAAAATATACAGTTAACCTTTTTAATTCAAAAACATCCTGTTGACAAAATTTAAAGTTTTTTCGCTAGATAAATAAAATAAATAAATATATTATCACGGCATATTACCCATTGTTGGGTGTGCCGATTTGCTTTGTATACAGATATTGGTAAATTAAATTGCAGAAATCTATAAAAGGAAGCTAGTTTATTCTTTGATTTTCTCAAATTAAAAAAAAAATGGACTAAGTTTGTTTTTGTTAAGAGGTCTTTAATTATTAACTCCCTAATATTTGTTTCGAAAATTAGGAACGCATTGTGAATGAAAATGTTTAATAAATGATTACAACAATGAAAAATTGTTGATGTAGCAAATGTATCCAAACGCAAATGAACTATTTTTATTGTTTACCATTGTTGTTTCTGTTTGAACTTTTCGGAGGTGGGCAATACATAATACCTTGATGTTGATGTCTGTATATGTGTGCTAGATTTTGCAAATTTATTGACAGTATTTGCAAAGTCTCGCATTCCGTGTTATTAACTGTGTTCTGTGTTGTAATCAGTGTGCTTTTATTGTGTCTGTCATTGTTCTATTGTGGTTTCCTGGGCGACCGGCAGTTTAACGGTTTTAACCAACTGTGCATAAATTTTGCGAACGAAAAACTCCAGCAATATTATAACCACCACATGTTCATATTGGAACAAGAGGAGTACGAACGGGAGGGTATTCAGTGGACTTTTATTGATTTCGGTATGGATCTTCAGAAAACCATTGAATTAATAGAAAAGGTAGATACAGTCATTTGGAAAATCACGTAGATTCTTAACGAAAGCTTGTATCATTTGTATCGTATAGTAAGCTGCTGAGTGCAGTAGTGTAAGTTGAGTATTGAAACCGTTGCCGGTTGCTTAAACCTACAATTGCTTTTGTGGTCAGCCAGCTTCAGGTCTGTAAGGTAACTAAAATAAGTACACCCATAGTCCACACCACACAATGTAGTTTTTACAATACCTTCCATTGCTCTAATTCATTACAGAGGTATTTTTAACAATACATTCATTATTACATAAGAAAATTATTCGATTAATATTTATTTAAAAATCTGTTGTGCCCAACACAATGCCTCGCGCCAATTCCAAAAGATTTTATTATAATTTCTTATATAGTTATTTGTTTAACTGCAACAGAAAGTGATAATTTTTATACACACTATTTTTTCTACAGTCAATATAAAAAGAAGGCATTTGTCAACGTACAATGTTACTTTCTAAATCAAACATTCATTCGGGCCTATTTTTATTATAAGTAATAGAAAAAAATGACTCTTATAAAAGTTTTATTATGTTAAATATACTATTTGATGGCAGATGTATATGGTTTTTTATAAAGCCAGGTTTACAAGATACAACTATCAACTTTTATTTCTAAATAGCAATCTGTAATTATTTTATTAAAATATAAACCGCCATTTTCTCTCTTTTCAACGATGTATTAGTTTTGATGAATGTATTTGCAAATGTACATTTTATGCTCATAATACACAAATAATTACTTCAAGTTCTTTCAAAAATAACCAAAACTTTCATACTGCGAGATTTGTTACATAAAAATTATTTAAAGTCTGTTTGTTAGGTCATAAATTGATATCAAATTTGTTAACAAATTGTTGCATTGAAACGAATGTTATGGCCAATAAGATGTTCTACCTATCACAAATTTCATTATAAATTGTACACAAATGGACTTTATATACAGGTGTTTATTTTAAATGGTCCACCATTGGTATCTCGAGAACTGTTAGAGATGGAAAGACGTTTAAATGAACAAACAATTTTTATTTCACAAGACAAATTTAAAGAAAAGAAAAACTATTTTTTGCTTATTCGTTAGAGAATTTAATTCTGAATTCAGTAATATAATATTTATATATTCTTACACAAGGATATTTTTGAGAAAAATGTAAAATTATATTAATTTGATTAAAATTTGGCTATAATAAGAGTGCTATGAATGTTAATTTATTATATATATGGAATTAGAATGCCATGAAAGAAATATGTGAATATTTTGTTTAAGTTGACATTTATGATCAATTATAAGAACAAAATATTCACTTTTTTCTATCTATGCACTTTAATTCGAAGTAAATAATAATAATAACATGTATTCATTTTTTCCATTCCTGGCTCTCTTATTATATCCATACTTTAATCAAATTAGTATAAAAGTTAATATGTATTCTCAAAAAATTCACTGAATTCTGAATTATATTGTCTATTGAATGAGCAAATACAAAATACAGGGTTGTGACCGGCACAACCGAACATAGGACTTTAACATGTCAAATCAGATTTTCCGAATTTCCTGCTTTCCTAATTATTTTAGGTAAAAAACGGCAGAAAATAGCAATAGCCATATGGGACAAAATAAATAACAAATGTCTACGGTTTCTCTGTCATATTAGGGTAATTTATTTATATTAGGTATATTTATAATTTCTGCTCCAGTTAAAAATTATCTGTTAATTTAAATGAATATTTGTTCATTTGAACAAAAATTACAAATAATAATAAAAATGAATTAACCTAGTTTGACAGATAAATCGTTAACATTTGTTAATTTTTGTTTCAATTCCATGGCTATAGCTATTTTTGAAGTGATTTACGACATTCAGTTCCAGAATTTTATGCTCTACAATTTTTTTACCTAAAATAATTAGAGAAGCAGGAAGTCCTATGTTCGGTTGTGCCGATCACCAACCTTAAAAAATTAAAAAGTTAAGTCCCGAATTTTGACAACCACTGGACGAAATAAATAATTTTTCTTTTCTTTAAACTTGTCTTGTGAAACAAAAATTGTTTGCCCATTTAACCGTCTTTGTAACTCTTATAATTCTCGAGATAGCAATGTGGCCCATTTAGAATGAACACCTGTATATATTTTTGTATATGTAATAATATTTAATGTTCCTCAATATTGTCAAAATTGTTTTAGAAAATTAATCAGCTCTTCCCGTTAATATCGAAAGTGAAAATGTTGAAATTGAAATTTCGTACGTTTAATTATACAGTTTTTGGGGAATTCGAGGGTAAAATCTTCTAATAATTTGTCGGTAGTATAGTTTTACATATTTCAATAATGAAATAGAGCAATTAAAAAAAATAGTTTATTCATTAAATTGCACATTTTGGATATTTTGATTTTATTTAGAATATTCTTTTTAGAGAGACTATTCCAATAATTAAAAATATTCATTTCAAATGCTAAATTCAATAAATCAGATTATTATTATTACATATTGGAATATTCTTTTTGAGCGGAGTTTAGAAAAAAGTAGTCAATGTTAATAATCTCACTATGATTAATCCCGCACTGTAGCTTTTGTCGCTACACGACGTGCTAACACTGTCAATCACACACTTAACATTTTGTGGTTTCTTGTTCAAAATACTACAGCAAATGTATATTATAGCCCATGGGTATCCTCTCCATCCTTGAAGAAGAGTCTATGTTCCCCAAAGCTACTGACAGAACCTTTGAGGAGAAGCTGATGAACAACCACTTGGGCAAATCTCCCAACTTCATGAAGCCTAAGCCCCCCAAGCCTGGTCAGGCTGCTGCTCACTTCACACTGGGTCACTACGCTGGTAATGTAAGTATCTAGTGGACTCTCATTTTTGTAGGGTGCCTTACAAATGCATTGAGTACTGCTACATTGGTAAAAGACGCCTTAGTGTAAAATTATATTTCAGCGCCCCCATAATGGTTAAACATACACTTTAAAGTTTTAACCATAAGATCATGGAAGCAAATAAGAGGTCCAACTTAATTAAAAATTTAATGTGGCCAACACAATACCTCCCGCCATTTGTTTTTCATTAATTTTAATACATACCTACATATTTATTTATGCTGAAAACTGAATTAAGTTCCTTCCCATATAACTATTGTTGTATTTACGATTTTATTTTCTCATATCCCGGGTGTTCCTAATTACAATTTTCAACAATTATTATGATTTTTCCAACCACTATTATGGTTAAGATTAGAATATCCATTTAATCAAATTTAAATATCCTTTGCGTAGTTTTTTTATACTTTATTATTCAAAATACAAATTAAACGAAAATTCAATAATATTTAAGTTTTAACTATCAAAAAAGGGAAAATAAAATATAGGAAAGTAATAATTGAGGGGCGCAAAATTTTACAAATTATACATAAAATGTTGATTAATAATAACAATATATTATCATATACCATTAATTTTATTTTTACGCCAGTCCATAAATTGCTTATAATTACTACATATTTTTCTTTTGATTTATTTGATAATAACCCCCTGTATCCTTAGCAAGTACCCTTATTTCTGGTGACGTACATTCCATATCTATATCTTCCACTTTACATGTTTTTCTATAAAATGTCTTCAGTTAATTTTGTAAGTAATATTATTTAGATAAGCTTAATACTTTAGACAACTCCAAAAACCTGTAAAACTTAACAAAAAACTCTAAAAATGTTCAAAACTTTAAAACGTCAAACGCGAATACAGAAATAAATAAATATAAAACAAAGAGTCATAACCATAGCAAGTGAACCAAGATATTTGATATACCGCGCTAATATGCGGCGAAATAGATTGTGATTCGTCGAAAGCCGTGCGGAATTATTCCACACGGTTTTTTGGGATAACATTAATTTCAATATAATTTTGAGTTGTGGAATGTGTAGTTTTCAAAATAGTGTTGGAGAAACTACTTTTCTACGTAGTTTATTTAGTTTTAACAAAAAAAACTAATGTTTATAGACTAAGATCAAATTTTTATTATTTCCATTTTGTTTGATTGTTTAAATTTCGTATTCTGTTTTTTGAATGGAATAAAAATATATTTGAAAACATTTTATTTTTCGTTTAATTTCATGTTCATGTTAGAAAAAGACAAATAAAAGCGGGCCGCAAATTTTGGTTCAGCATAGGGCGAAATATACGTTTGATCCGCCTCTGTTTGAAGGGATAAATTTTATTAATTATTCATAAACATTTGATTTCTCATAAAATGCTAGTATTTAAATTTTATTGGCTTCATTCTTGTAATCAATATTATTATCAAAATATTCTTTGTTGTAATCAACACCTTTACAAATATTATTATTATTTCTTTATAATGAATGACAATATGACGTCTGTCTCTCGTTGGATAGGTACCCTACAACATCACTGGCTGGCTTGAAAAGAACAAGGACCCCTTGAACGACACCGTCGTCGACACCTTCAAAAAGGGTTCCAACAAACTGCTGTGCGAGATCTTCTCTGACCATCCCGGTCAATCTGGTGGTCCCGTCGCTGACGCTGGTGGCAAGGGTAAGTATCGCGTTTCAATTCCCGCGGGATTTTATTTTATTCACTCTTAATCTGCCAGCAGCGGCATTGGGAAAGCGAAAGATAGGCTCCAGTTTCCTCACCATATCCACCATCTACCGGGTAAATACACTCGCTCGATCGAGACACTGAGCAGTGTGGTAACCTAACCTAACTCGCAGGAATGCTCCCAGTGATACTTAACTTTCTCGAAGTGACACAGAGAAAAGTTTATTCCTTACAAATTTCCTTTCCATACACTTTTCTCTTTTATTCTTTACACTTCTGTCTTTGTCTGTCTTTCCAATCTGTAAATTCTTCTACAAACATACATATTTTTAATAACAGTCATTCAAAAAATAACCATCTTTAACTTTTATATTTTTCTACCGCTGTATCTTCTAAGATTTTCATAGTTTGTACTTCTTTCGGATGAATTTTTGGGATTATTATTGTATGAAGGCAAGTTCATCTTTTAAAAGTTTTTTTTTTCTACAGTCTACATAGAAAGTAGCCATTTGCGCTCTCTTTTGTCAACGCATAATGTAATTTTGCCGCTCTAGCGCGACAAAGTAGAAAAAACACTCGCTGTCCAAATTTCTAACTATACAATGTTGAGAAATGTCACTTGTCTACATTCTTGATGGAATCGTTTAGTCAGGAACTATTGGCACTGTAGTGACACATTTACCACCTTCACAAATAAATCTGACATAACTGCTCTGTCGATATATTACATAGCCAAAAAAAAAAAAATGCCGCACTATTGTGAAAATAAAATAGGGCATTCATTTACAAAAACGAAAGTATAAAATGTTTAGATTAGATTGAAGCAATTGGTCAAGAAGTATAGGAAATAATGATAAATTAAAATTAAATATAAAAGACGTTTTTTCTTTATATTAATGCTTATTAATTGAGTAGTAGTGTAAGTACAAAGTGTACATTTTTTATGGTGGAGGACCCCACTGTATCGACTGTAGAAAAAATCTTGTGTATGTTTCGAGCGAAAATGGACATTGTCGATTTCGAGAGAATGCCGCGCGACGCAGGAGCAACCTATCAATCGACAATGTCCTATTTTGCGCTCTTAATACACAAATTCGATAAATCACAATTTTTTAGACAATGCCACTTTCGTATTCTTTATTATATAGTTACGTCTTTTAACTTCTGTTGAACCTAGTGCAGCGTCAAATTCGTTCGATATTTCTTTGGAATAATATACAATAATATTTTTGTTGCACATAATTTGTTGAATAACAATTGAATACCTCTATGCAAAAACAACCACAATGCAAATATTATAAATGTAAGTTACAGCGACATATACTTTCAAAGATGCTAAACAATTTGGTAAAACTCTTTCTCGCAAAAAAGTTGAGCGTTTAGGTGTTTTCATAATTATATGATTCAGTAGCAATAACAATGAAACAATTGTTGTTGCCCGTTTTTTAGTATCACCCTATATACAATTATTATTGTGACATTCAGAATCATGAATTGGTAAATAAGAAGAAAGATTTTGTGACAAATTTATGTCTAGGAAATAACAAAAAAATCATTTCTCTATTTTATTTTTACATGTTTCTATAATTTCAAATCTTCTTAATAACTATGTTAGAGACCTTGGTGCTCCATAAATATGGGTACCTACTCTAGACATTGACAATTGCCTAGTCCAACCAGTTGGAGTAATCCATTATTAGATACATACAGATACATAATACAAGCCAATAAGAACAATAGGTATTTTCAAAAATAAATATGATGGCAAAACTTTATAAATATCTTATTTATAGAAAGCATTTTGTATGTAAAAAATATGGAAGGTGGTACTAACCTTACTAGTTGATGGACACCGCATACCAGCATACCATACTCCGTAACGCCTTCGTTTATTTACACAAATTTTTGGATTTCACTACAGTTATTTTACACATCACTTAATGAACACATAAAAATATACGTCTATTCATGACAATATTTGACAATAAACTAAACTCTAAACGTGTTTAAGTTAGCACAAAATTGCAAGAAAGATCTAGTATGTATTGATATTTCGTCACATCCCAAATCGGCCCGGCATAAAGAAAGCAAAAATTATACAAAAGACAAAAATAATTATTATAGAAAAGTGTGGTGTGTGGACCTCTGGGGGTACGGGGGGATTTTTAAGGGGTACGCTACGGATAGTGTACCGTACTGTATTAATAATAAAGTATATGCATTTTTTTTCTACCGAGGGTACTTAGTGTTTCAAAAATTACATACTCGTAATATAGTTCAGCTGATTTACATTTTTAACAAACAAATTATACAACCTACGAAAATTGTGCCAAATTTCTACAAATTTCGTTCGACTAATTTAAAATATAGATATTAACTTAGAAAAGCTAAATATGTTATTTAAATATTCTACCATTTAATATTGGGTTACATTTATTAGTAATAATGGTTTTAATTCTATAAACAATGTATCCACAAGTCCTATACATTTTTTTGTAGAGCATTGTACTATATGTCTGGCAAAGTAGAATTTATAGTACTCACGGATTTTTAAATTAGAGAAAAATAAAATAATCTTACAAAGATTTCAAAATTGTAAATATTATAAGCATTTGATTCTTCGCAGAATACTAGTATTTAAATATTGGATAGATTGTCGGATTCATTCTTGTAATCAATATTTTTGAACTATAATCAAAATATTCTTTATTATATATCAACAACTTCACAGTTATTATTTTAATATAACCATGCTAGAAAATATCCGTTCGGTAGTAACTAAGGCTCTATTGCAAACAAATTTAATAGTTATTTAACTATCAAGTGTGTTAATGAGGGCGATTAATGATCGAGGCATTTTAACGCGTGAGCATAGCGAACGCGTTAATTGTTGGGATCATTAATTGCCAATTAACAAACGTGTTAGTTACAATATTTTTTCGTTGACCGTATCTTACTTAAATGGAAAATCTAATTTTATTCCATGACAATTTTTTTAGGTTAGTAATGGTTGACCGAACGTCAAATTTTACGTCAGAAAATCAATAAGTTTTGTCATCAATTGTTTTCAGTGGGTGCATTCAGTTTACTTAATGCTATTTGAGGAATTTTATTCTTTCAAATTTATTTTAAAGGTATGCTACGTGAATATACCTAGCTAGTAAGTGCCAAAAGCATGACTTTTAATTCTGTCTACCTTTTTGATACAACTTAGCGTTAGCAATACATGCTGTGTTCCATGTGGTGAACGCTCCCAATAAATCGTTTATTAATAAAAAATCATACATTAATAGGGGTCATTAATGAATGATTTTCTATACATTAAGATAGCCTATTAATAAACGGTCGACGGAAAAAATATTTCAAACCTCGTACTTTGTACAAAACTTATAGGCATTAAGCAATTTTTGGTAAGCGTATTAAGAGATTTGTTCGTAGTTTTATAGTATAGGATTTGTCCTATCTTTTAAGATTACTTATAGATTAGAGTAAAATTTTCTGAGAGGGCATTGAAAAAATATATTTTGGAAAACATGAATGTTAAAGTTTAAGCAATGTTAATTATTGTATTAATAAACAAGCCACAGTTATTTTAAAACATTGGGAAAAAGATGGTTTTGCATTATAATAATCCTAAAGATTTATCTTTGTAAAGCAAAAATTTATTTGAGCAACAAAATAATGATTGTTAAAATAGCGGTACTTTCTGCCCTGCAGCCCTTATATTTCTCTGTGTCTAAATGTTGTAAATATGTTACCTAGGTGGTCGCGGTAAGAAGGGTGGTGGTTTCGCTACTGTATCTTCTTCCTACAAGGTTTGTTAATTTAAAATTCAACAACATTTTACATTTCTTTTAGTGTTTTGCACACTCCACTGGTTGGCTAAACGTGACAATGCCAGTCGTGGGAGTCGTAAGTAAATGCACGAAACACACACCAAAATAATAAAATAATTACACAGCAAAATGTAGCTTTTACTAAAACCTCCTAACGACAATTCTCCCATAGAACTTTTTCTAATTACTTTCTTCTTCAGGAACAATTGAACAACTTGATGACCACTTTGAGATCTACCCAGCCTCATTTCGTCCGTTGTATCATTCCCAATGAATTGAAACAGGCTGGTGAGTAGAGTTCCCGGGTTTGAGGCGATTTTTTTTAGGAGTTGGGGACTTATGAACGTTTTTTGACTTACAGGTATGATTGACTCCCATCTGGTAATGCATCAGCTGACTTGTAACGGTGTACTTGAAGGCATCCGTATTTGCCGTAAAGGTTTCCCCAACAGGATGGTCTACCCTGACTTCAAGCTCCGGTAAGGACATTGGACACTACGGGACTTATAGGACACTAGAACACTTACAGATTTAAAAGACATTATATACATAAACTATACCAAACTCACACAATATATCTAAATAATTTAAGGCAGTGAATTCGATCCCGGTAGTCGGGACTGACTGGAAATATTTACAAATCTATAGCATAAATGAAACACATTTACCTATTAGGTAAATACGGAGTAAGAATAATTTTTCTATTCCCACTTCTGAAACTAATTTTTAATTGAAATATCCCTTGTAGAGGAAGATTTTTAAGCGTGGCCTTTTTAAAACTCTTCAATTATAATATTTCTAATTCATATAAACATCTACGTACCTGCGACATCGTATTAACAGCTTTTTAATTCCATATACAGTATGTGCAACGAAACGTGGAACATATAGGAGTTTAATATAGGATTTTAAAAATCCTTTTTCTCTCCTATACATTTTAGAGCAAAAGTACAAGAATGAAAAGTTGTTTAGAATTATTTTTTACTTAAAAAAAGTCCTCATTTAATGCAATAGAATATCTCTAGCACTAGATATTTAGAAAAGATATGATATTTTCGTCAAAATCAGATAGCCATGGAAATAAAAAACAAATAAAACAAATTCTCATTCTGACAGTTCAGTTCAGTGTTATTGATGTTAATTGTTGCAATCATTGTGTCTACACTATTGTAATCAATAAATTGCATCACTGTTCGTTTGTGCATAATAAAATGGATTTGTTCAGTACCAAAGAAATAATTTTGATTGTCAAATTACATTGCAGAGGAAATAGTTATGAAGAAATTCGTGCACTTTTTGGTGGCTCTTATCCTGATCGTCCAATTCCAAGTAAAACGACATGGCTATCTGAATTTTTATGAAAGTTCATATTTTTTTTTTTAAATATCTAGTGCTACAGATATGCTATTGCATTAAATGAGAACTTTTTTAAGTAAAAATTAATTCTAAACAACTTTTAATTCTTGTACTTTTGCTGTAAAATGTACAGGAGAGCCAATTTCCGCACATTTTTAAAATCCCATGTTAAAGTCCTATGTTCCACGTTTCGTTGCACACACTGTATACTGAAAATCCAGGAGAAGTGAGCAGGGGGGCCCTTTGAATTCTTCGACCCCTCGATATTTTTTAATTTTATTTACTCATTAGGTACAATTTTTTTATTTATATTTTCTTTTATTTCCACTTTATTTTTATTTATTTTGTTTTATTTCTTTTTCTTTGGTTAGTTACATGATCTTAGCTCCAGCGACTATGACAGCTGAAAAAGATCCAAAAACCGCTTGTGACAAATGTTTGAAAGAAGTCGGCTTACTGGAAGACCAATACCGCGTTGGTCATACAAAGGCAAGAAAGAATCAGTGTTGATTGATTCTGTGTCTGTAATACCCTACGTTTAATATCAATATCTCCTATTGTTAGTGATATGTGGGGGATATGAAAATGTTGTCTCTTGTGCCCTTTGTAAATTATATGTTGCACGTGCCCCTTCCAGATACAAAATCCTTAACCCCGCCGCTGTTGCCAAGGAAGCCGATGGCAGGAAGGCCGCTGATTTGATCCTCCAGAATACCGGTTTGGATGCCGATCTGTACCGTCTTGGTCACACTAAGGCATGGAAGAAATTAAAATTGTTTTATGTTTGAATTGGCTATCCACGATTTATAGATTTGACTCTTTTATGGCACCTAGGACATTGTGCAGAGATCCAGTTTTACTCTCCAGCTGCCCAGACGCAGATTTGGACATAATAAACATTTCTTCCATCAAATAAAAACTTTAAATATAAATTACTCGAATTCTCAGTCATACGTACATCATTTTCATTTAATTTGATGAAAGAAATGTTTAATCTTGTTTTTTATTTTGTAAACATTTGATTATTAATCTTATGGTACTGATACTTGTACCAGACTATTGTGTGTTTGTGTGTGATTTTAATCCATGCGATGAAACAGATATAAAATTCTGGCCGCAAATTTGATCAAAGAACCCATTTCACCTGAAAAAGCGACAGCTATAATCTTGGAACAAACAGGACTTGATTCCGATCAATTCAGATTGGGAAAGACCAAGGTATTTGCATATTTGTTTTGCATTTAATGCGCACTGCAATAGAAAATATAAATGCACTATTTTTAAAATGCTGTATTTTTCTTTTTATGCAGCATACAATAACACATTGGTAAGAAAAAATGTGTTGACAAAAATCTGTTACTTCTTTTTTATATTTGACTTATTTTCAAATTGAAATGCATGCTTCGCTTTGCTTCAAATTTTAACGCAATCGCCAACTAAATTTTCTTCGATTCTGTGGTTATTTAACGGCTCTAATAATAGTTATTGAAAATTCACATACCTATTTCAATTTTATCTAAAAACTATAAAAAATAATCTTGAATCATACGGTATAAGATACACTTTTAGTTCTTTGTAAAATACTTTCCTATGTTGGATTCATTCTTGTAATCAGTATTCTTGGGCAATAATCAAAGTATCCTTTGTTGTAATCAAAATTCTATCACTGCTTTTAAAAGTAATATATTATTCAATGAGCATGTAATGTATGCTGTTACGAGCCGGAAGGCGAGTGATGTAAATCATTCGAGTGAGTAATAGCCATTACATGCGAATAGAATACTATACTTTATCCACAATTGTCAAATAATAACATACTGTACTATTATAAAATCAGACATAACCTAACAAATTTTAGAAAATTGTTTGTTTACAAACATAAACATAACGTTGATCGCTAGGTATTTGTTATAACAAAATTATGAAGTGATTTGACATTTAGCAGAAAATTTTAAACCGACTATTTAGCTACATTTTAAGTTTAAGAAGAAAATAAAACTATAAAAAATGAGAAAACTAGTATAATTTTGGCTTTTTATGTGGAAAAAAATACTTATTAAAAGTAATTTGTTTGTACTCTTTGAAAGGTAAGATTTGAATTTGACATAACGATTGAATAATATTATTTCATCGAACTGCCAATATTAATCAATTAGCAACAGTAACTAATGTTATTAATTGATACAAAAAGGGTTGAATTATGGATATATTATTTGACAGTCATGGATAAAAAGTATTTTACAGTAAATCATAAGTAATTGAGTATTCATAAATTGACGAAATATTTGTTGGAATCATTATTGCAATTAATATTGTTGTGTTAAAATTTATAATCAAACTATGCTTTGTTGTAATCAACAAAAAATAATTAAAATACGGACCTAGCATAGCAAAATTTGAATAGATTTCTGGTTTTGTAAACTTTAAAAAATAATATTGAATCATACTTTGCAAAATGTTTTCCTTTGTTGAATTCATTCTTGTAATCAGCATTTTTGGACTATAATCAAAATGTCCTTTGTTGTAATCAAAATTCTTTTGCGGTTTTTAAAAAATACATTACCGTAAATCATAAGTAATTGATTATTTGTAAAATGCTGGTATTTATGATGAAATATTCGTTGAAATCATTATTGTAATCAATATTGTTGTAATCAACAAAAAATAATTAATATACAGACCTAAATAACAAAATTTTACTAGATTTCTGGTTTTCTACTTTGATTACAACAATAAAAAAGTTATTTAAGAGAAATGTCCACTCTGTACTAGAACTATTAACATTTTTTAAAATTCAACATTGGACAAACATACTTCTGATATGAACCTGCATTTTAAAAAAAGTGTTGTTGAAATCTGTTAGTATTTAACTTTGATCTTATAGGGAAAATTAGAAATTCTACTGAATTTTGGTTTTCCCTACTGTTGAACTTTTTAAAATGTTTCGCTTCCATTCTTCTTAACAAATTGTTTAAAAAATTTCGCGGATTTGACAATATCTTTCTCGAGCCGTTAAATCCACCAACCCCATCTACTTCTTCGCCGGTCTAACCTCTTCTCGTGCAGGTATTCTTCCGCGCTGGTGTCCTGGGTCAGATGGAAGAACTTCGTGACGAGCGTCTGTCTAAGATCATGACCTGGATGCAATCTTGGGTCCGTGGTTACCTGTCCCGTAAGGAGTTCACCAAACTGCAAGAACAACGTTTGGCCCTCCAAGTCGTACAACGCAACTTGCGCAAGTACATGCAGCTCCGCACATGGCCCTGGTGGAAACTGTGGCAGAAGGTCAAGCCCCTCCTCAACGTCACCCGTATCGAGGATGAGATTGCCGTAAGTCTAGATGATGTCTCTTTCAGGAAATTGATGCTGAAGTCATATATTGGGTGTAGTAGCCTACTCTGACTAAAAAATTATTGTTTTGAGTTGTCTACATTTTAAATTGTTACGTTTGGTTTTACTGAAATGCCTTTTCTTCCAATAGAGGTGCATCTAAGTTGTACCTTTGTTGGACACTCGGGAGTAATGTATATTTTGATAAAAAAAATTAATTGGCAATATCTCATATTTTAAATAGGCCTTTTCCATTAAAAGAGAAAAACAATAACAACAACAATTATATTTACGTGCTTGTCATAAGGGATCCATGTATTTTTTTTATAATTTAGAACGTAAAATATGGAAAAAGTCTTTGACAAATTTAAAATTCTTCTCATTGGATACAAATATTTTAGCGACTACTAACAGTTATAGTCCTCATTGACTTTTATGAGTAACTTCGATAGGACGAGACAATTTATATTCAAAAGGTCTATTGGGCCCTATAATAATCACATTACTATGTGGTGACATTTGAAATAATTATTTATTAAACTATCAAAATTATGTTAATAATATAATTCAATTTTTTTCCGAAAACATAACTAATATTTTGGTAAGGACGATAACACATGCATTAGTTACAATATACAATATTTTTCCTTTGATAAAAAAAGTGAAATATTGATATTTTAAAGTTCTAGGACTTTAAAATTTTACCTTCATATTGGATCCTTTTATGGGGCATTAAATTGTTCTTCGCCTCAGCAGTTTCATCCAAATTATGTCGAGGAATGTATTTTTCATCAATTATAAATAATTAGAATGTTAACGAAACCAGAAAAATTCAATTTCAATCTGTTAATCTGTCAAAATTTTGCTAGGATTTTCGAACAATTGCCTACTTATACAAAACTCATACTGCTACAAATTAATGCATATTTCTTTTAATAATTTAAACTAGAAACCAGTATGACATAAAATTATGTATGTACCTCAAACGAATAGTGTCTTTAAGGTACATATTCACAAGTAATTACGTGCTCATACCTTAAAAATTCACTTTGCGTCGTAGATACATAAACGTTTGACTGATAATTTTGAAATTAATTGTTTTATTTTATATTAAAAGAAATGATTCATTAATGTAGGCCATTAATAAATGGCTTTTTATACATTAATGAAAGCCATAAATAATCAAAAGAAAAAACTTTTATATCAATTTTTTTACTGAAAATCAATTAAAATATAAAAAGATCTTTAAAAATTAAACATTTCTTAATAACAATTCTGGTTTTTAAAATCGAATAAGTAATCCTTTTTAATCTAGCTTTAGAATCGTAATTTTTCAAAGTTTTGTCGGAAAAAACATAAAAATATAAGAATAATGGTAAAAACGCGAATTAGTAAACAAAATATGAATTTTTGAATGTTTGAAATTATTTGTGACGTCATAGTTCCAACTTGGTTATGCTTCTCAAACAGTTATTTCTAGGGATATGACCAATGTCTGCCATTAGGCATATGTTTTCATTTATTTTTATTAAAAACTTCTTTCCTTTATCAAATTATTTGGTAATGAATACAAAAATAAAGAAAAATGTTTAAAATAAAATATTTAAAATAAATATTATTTCACACTATTTCTTGAAACATTTTGAGAATGTCATTTGGATGACAGTAGTGTTGCTATAGTTCTTAATTTGATTTCAAAGAACAGCAACGAATTCATCCGAAAATTTACGATAATAAACGATTAGGGACTGTGGCGAGCGTTTACAATTGAATATTTCATCATTTTCAATTTACTAAAATTCATAGTTTATACAATTATTGAAGTTGACTATTTTTGTGCAATTGTTGAATATTAAAATATTATATTTCTGGTACGCGCTACAGCTGCATTTTTGCAAATTAAAAAACAAAAAATGGAATGTAACGGTACGATTTCGTTTCTTTAGTCGATGAAAAAATATAATGCAACTCTGACATCGTTAAATACGTGTTCAGCGCGATTTAATCCATTGGAATGTTCTGTTCCTGGTCTGTTAGCGATTGGTGAAAAAACGGTGTTGGATATTTTGGCTATGGTGGTGGTACATATTTGATGTACTAATGAGCATCGTTCGTTATGGTAATTATATCGAGATCGATCAACGCCGTGGAAACCCGAGCCTTGGGTTGCTCCATGTATGCACATATACCTGGCTATTTGCGTCGTCATCCGCGTCGTTTGATTTACGGACTGGAAAGTGGCCAGATCAGATTAATATCGCGCATAATTTTAGGTCATACCTTCCTTAAATATACCTGCGCGTTCGCCCCACCCCTAACGCTCGACTCCAGTACTTGCATCATATTTTTACAATCTGTCATCGACTTGGGCGGAATCGGCCTACACATTCTATTTTTTGAGGAATATGAGTAAACGCGAGTCGACAGCAGTCGACGCTCGGTAGCAGTGCGGTTGATATCGAGTCTGTCTGACCTAACGACAACGAGCCGATCTGACGATGGTGGACATTGATTACAACATGCCTAAAAACGAGGAAACCTTACAGAAACTGGAAGAGAAGGCTGCCAAGGCCCAGGAGGCCTTCGAGAGGGAAGAGAAACTCCGCAAGGAACTTGAGGTTCTCAACTCCAAACTGCTCTCTGAGAAGACCGACCTCTTGGGAAGACTTGAAGGTGAACAAGGATCCCTGTCTGAACAATTGGAGAAGGCCAACAAGCTCCAGGCCCAAAAGGCTGATACTGAACAGCAACTGCAAGTAAGTACAATAAACACATTTTTACATAAACCAGATGCTATCGTTTATTTATTAAACAAATTTCCTCATTAAATTTACGGGAATCTAAAAAAAACTACACTAAAATTTAATTGGTTATTTTTAGCTTAGATGATATCCAAATTCCATAGTTATTTTCGGATGTTCGAAATAAATTGCCACTTAAAGTACACTATGTTTACATTCATTTCATCGGAATATTATTTATTTTGCCAGCTGCGTGACTTTTAGCATATCTTAACACACATACTATTTATGTTTCCGTGAATCAGATATTTATTCAACCAGAATGTTTGAGAATTAATAATAGCTTACTGGAAGTCATAAACTTTAATGAATCACTGTGCATACTTTAACAAACATTGTGCGTTTGTCTTCCAGGAAACTCAAGACAGACTCAGCCAGGAAGAAGATGCCCGCAACCAGCTCTTCCAACAGAAGAAGAAACTGGAACAGGAGATCTCTGGCATGAAGAAGGACGTTGAAGACTTGGAACTCGCCGTTCAGAAATCCGAACAAGACAAGGCCACCAAGGATCATCAAATCCGCAGCCTCAATGACGAGATTGCCCACCAGGATGAGCTCATCAACAAGCTCAACAAGGAAAAGAAGATGCAGGGAGAGAACAACCAAAAGACCTCTGAAGAACTCCAAGCCGCTGAAGACAAGGTCAACCACTTGAACAAGGTTAAGGCTAAGCTCGAACAGACCCTCGACGAACTCGAAGACTCTCTTGAGCGTGAGAAGAAACTCCGCGGTGATGTTGAAAAGTCCAAGAGGAAGGTTGAAGGCGACCTGAAACTCACCCAGGAAGCCGTCGCCGACTTGGAACGCAACAAGAAAGAACTTGAGCAGACCATCCAGCGCAAGGACAAGGAAATCTCTTCCCTTACCGCCAAGTTGGAAGACGAACAGTCTCTGGTCGGCAAACTCCAGAAGCAGATCAAGGAATTGCAGGCCCGCATCGAAGAACTCGAAGAGGAGGTTGAGGCTGAACGCCAGGCCCGCGCCAAGGCTGAGAAACAGCGCTCTGACCTCGCCCGCGAACTCGAAGAGCTCGGCGAGCGTCTTGAGGAAGCTGGTGGTGCCACTTCTGCCCAAATCGAACTCAACAAGAAGCGTGAGGCTGAACTCAGCAAACTCCGCCGCGATCTTGAAGAATCCAACATCCAGCATGAAGGCACCTTGGCTAACCTGCGCAAGAAGCACAACGATGCCGTTTCTGAGATGGGAGAACAGATTGACCAGCTCAACAAACTGAAGGCCAAGTAAGTACTAATTCACTCTAAACCCGATATACTTTACAAACGAGATATTCGCACAGCACTGAGACACACCAGAGTTCACTCTTTCTTTTCTTTAATTGATAAATTGTAAATTGCAATGCTCGGTTTAGGGCAGAAAAGGACCGCTCTAGTATTTACAACGAATTGAACAACAGCCGCAGTGCCATTGATCAACTAGGCAGGGAGAAGGTATATACTCCCGGTAGACTTGTCTTGTGTCCCGACCCGAGTAGACCCTTTTACCTCGTAGCCCGTTTGGCATGCTGTGACGTTGTCTCTTGTCTCGGGTTCTGTAGTTTGGTTTTGTGTCGTCTGTCATTTATGTGTTGTCTTTTCCCAACAGGGCTGAGAAAGAAAAGGCTCAGTACTTCGGTGAGCTGAACGATCTCCGTGCCTCTGTCGACCATTTGGCTAACGAAAAGGTACATAAGTGCGCCGCTACCTGAATAAAGCCAGTGTTGTTTATTTCAGCGCTAGTATAGCATAGCCGGCTTCTGCCAACTGCCGACAACTGGTTAACAGCTTGTGCAAATAAGTCGCCATAGGATGCAGCTCTACGTGTTTTTTTGACTCCAATGTGTCGCAAGCTAACTACCAAACTTTGTAATGTGCTTAACCCGCTTTCGATTTGAATGTAACATGTCTCTTTGAACAATAACCAGTGTTATACCTACCTTTATTCTAAAGTGATACTTGGCAGCGTAATAACATACATGTTGAAAATAAATTAGGCTGCCTCCGAGAAGATCGCCAAGCAACTCCAACAGCAACTCAACGACGTCCAGGGCAAACTCGACGAAACCAACCGCACTCTCAACGACTTTGATGCCGCCAAGAAGAAGCTGTCCATTGAGAACTCCGACCTCCTCCGTCAACTTGAGGAAGCCGAATCTCAAGTATCTCAGCTCAGCAAGATCAAGATCTCCCTGACCACCCAGCTCGAAGACACCAAACGTCTCGCCGACGAGGAAGCCCGCGAACGCGCCACCCTCCTTGGCAAGTTCCGCAACTTGGAACACGATCTGGACAACATCCGCGAACAGGTCGAAGAGGAAGCCGAAGGCAAGGCTGACTTGCAACGCCAGCTCAGCAAATCCAACGCCGAAGCTCAACTCTGGAGATCCAAGTACGAATCCGAAGGTGTTGCCCGCGCCGAAGAACTCGAAGAATCCAAGCGCAAGCTCCAGGCTCGTCTCGCCGAGGCTGAGGAAACCATCGAATCCCTCAACCAGAAGTGCGTTGCCCTCGAGAAGACCAAGCAGCGTCTCGCTACCGAGGTTGAAGACTTGCAGCTCGAAGTCGACCGTGCCACCGCTATTGCCAACGCCGCCGAGAAGAAACAGAAGGCCTTCGACAAGATCATTGGAGAATGGAAACTCAAGGTTGATGACCTTGCCGCTGAACTCGATGCCAGCCAGAAGGAATGCCGCAACTACTCCACCGAATTGTTCAGACTTAAGGGAGCCTACGAAGAAGGCCAGGAACAACTTGAAGCCGTCCGCCGTGAGAACAAGAACCTCGCTGATGAAGTCAAGGACTTGCTTGACCAAATTGGTGAAGGTGGCCGCAACATCCATGAAATCGAAAAGGCTAGGAAACGTTTGGAAGCCGAGAAGGACGAACTCCAGGCCGCTCTTGAGGAAGCTGAAGCTGCTCTGGAACAGGAAGAGAACAAGGTGCTCCGCAGCCAGCTTGAGCTGTCCCAGGTCCGCCAGGAAATCGACCGCCGTATCCAGGAGAAGGAAGAGGAATTCGAAAACACCCGCAAGAACCACCAGCGCGCCCTCGACTCCATGCAAGCTTCTCTGGAAGCCGAAGCCAAGGGTAAGGCTGAGGCCCTCCGCATGAAGAAGAAGTTGGAAGCCGACATCAACGAGCTTGAAATCGCTCTGGACCACGCTAACAAGGTATATATTACCTTAGTTAAATATGGAATGTTTTTACTAAATGCACTTGTTTAATTTGTTTAGGCTAACGCCGAGGCCCAGAAGACCATCAAGCGTTACCAGCAACAGCTGAAGGACACCCAGACCGCCCTCGAGGAAGAACAGCGCGCCCGCGACGACGCTCGTGAAGCCCTTGGCATCTCTGAACGCCGCGCCAACGCCCTCCAGAACGAACTGGAAGAATCCCGCACCCTCCTGGAACAGGCTGACCGCGGCCGTCGCCAGGCTGAACAAGAATTGGGAGATGCCCACGAACAACTCAACGAGCTCTCCGCCCAGAACGCCTCCATCTCCGCTGCCAAGAGGAAACTCGAATCCGAGCTCCAGACCCTGCACGCCGATCTGGATGAACTCCTGAACGAAGCCAAGAACTCTGAAGAGAAGGCCAAGAAGGCCATGGTCGACGCTGCCCGTCTCGCCGACGAGCTCCGCGCCGAACAAGACCACGCCCAAACCCAGGAGAAACTCCGCAAGGCCCTCGAGACACAAATCAAGGACCTGCAAGTCCGCCTGGACGAAGCCGAGGCCAACGCTCTCAAGGGAGGCAAGAAGGCCATCCAGAAATTGGAACAGCGCGTCCGCGAACTCGAGAACGAGCTTGACGGTGAACAGAGGAGACACGCAGATGCCCAGAAGAACTTGAGGAAGAGTGAGCGCCGCATCAAGGAGCTGAGCTTCCAGGCCGAAGAAGACCGCAAGAACCACGAACGTATGCAAGACCTCGTCGACAAACTCCAGCAGAAGATCAAGACATACAAGAGACAGATCGAAGAGGCTGAGGAGATCGCCGCTTTGAACTTGGCCAAGTTCCGCAAAGCCCAACAGGAATTGGAAGAGGCTGAAGAACGCGCCGACCTCGCCGAGCAGGCTATTGCCAAGTTCCGTGCGAAGGGACGTGCCGGATCTGCTGGCCGCGGGCTCAGCCCAGCGGTAAGTCACTCTTATTTTAATTCTTTTACTTCTCTTTACACGCACAGTTGACAGACACCGCACCCGTACCTGTACATTTTTAGGAGCTAGATGTTTCTTATAGTAGTTGTATTTTTTGTGTAGCCATCCAAGGGAAAAGTAGCGGCGCAGTAAACTTCATTTTAACTTTGTAAGTTATGGTTGGTCCCCCAGTTTTGTTTTGGAATCCACTGTCTGTTTATGATCTTTCCCATTTCTTTTCGGGCCGAAGGGTTTATATACGCTGGCCCTTAGGCTGCGTTGATTTAGAATAGATAGCATGTCATAATAATATTCCATTGAACTGTATAAAATAATGAATTTTCTTAGGACCGGTATTTCAATCTTCTAAAAACTTTCTAATATTTTTTTTATTTATTTTTGTGCATTTCAATGTCCAAACAAGTTATTAGTTACCTTATGCATTGTTTATTCGATATAAAATTTGATAAATATAGTAAAATAGATAAGTACATTGGAAGAGGAAAAATAATTTAAATTTGAACAAATGAAGAATTTTTTTAAAGGTTTCGGTATTAAAAATCTAGCTTAGAATATATTTTAGAATTAATAGATAATAAATATGTAAATATAAATAAATAGATCATCATGGCATTTAAAATTTTAAAAAATAATATTGGTGTTTGTCGGGATCGAACCCGAGAATCCAGATTCGCGACCAGTCACGTAGAGATATTATATTATTTTATTATATACGCGTAATTATATAGAATATCCTATTGGCGATTTTTGAGGCATACATATATCCACAGCAGGAAAAATTATAAAGAAAGTTACAAGAGCCCTAACGAATTTAAGAAATCTTTATATTTATATTTTCCAGTGTTAGACTGTCTGCATATAAAAATACAGTCACCCACCTGGTATGCTATTATTAAATAGTATATCCAAATTCTATATAAATTTAACATAATATAAACATTTTGTAAAGGATAAGCAGAAGCTGAAAATTTTAGAAACAGGATTTTTCTCTTTAAATGTACTATGTCTCTGAAATGCTGATTACAAAATTACATAACTATAACGCGATGGCGAGTATCGAACCATGATAGTAATATTTTTGAAAATTCTCGGTTACGAATGCGATTTGAGGCGATGAGGGATGATTCTAAAAAAGTATCTAATAACAATTTGCGTAGCAACTTTACATTGAAATACTGAAATTTGTAATTTTCCTGAGATATCTACGTAATAAATTTGTTGTTAGGAATATGTGTTAGGAGATTGAAATATCGGGCGTCAATCTAGAATGTTCTATGATTCAATGGTAGGAATTGAACAGTATTGATAATACATGCTAATGTTTGTTGTGTTTGTTTCTGTCTGTGCAGCCCCAGAGACCGATGCAGCGCCCCATGCTCGATGGCATGACCTTCCCACCAAGGTTCGACCTCCACCCCGAAAACGAGGTGTAATTTAGTCGCGTCGGTTTCTGTGTACATAGACCGCGGGCGAGACAACTGCCCGCGCCATCAGCTCTTGTAAATTAAAGACGTTCATTGTTTTATAATATTAATTATTTTTTTGTTTCTGTCACAATGTGAACATTTGAACATATTCCACTGAACAAATGTTGCCCTTGAATGCGATGAGACTTCGCCGGTCCCGGTGACGCTCTAAGAGACACGTACCAACATCCACAGCCCGTAGCCGTTACCGGAGCAGCTCTCATAGCCTTTACATACCTTACTACTACTAGGATCAACATTAATGTATGTGTGACGTTGTATACATGGCTTATTAAGGCACCAATAAACAACTTAATATCGTTATTGTATTTATTGTACATTTGTCTTTTATTTCTTTTGTTATTCATATTTACCTTTCGTTACGTTACACCATAACTCGACAGTTTATATTATTATTGTATCTTCATCCTAACATTTAATAAAACTATCATTATATCTATATACTCTTTAATTTTAAACATACTCCAAAATACCTTCAAAATTACTACCATCTCTTCCATTAAACACAAAAATACATTTCTCACACTTTTTCTCTAACACAAAATGATATCACCATTCTTTTAAATACTCAATAATAATGCTAATAACAAATTTATTATATTACATTACAAATCATTATTACAGGATAAAACATAAAATAGTGGAAAGTGAATAAAAGTGAAAATAAAATTAAATAAACAAAATAAAATAAGTGACATTACTTTTTAAAATATATAGGTGCCAACAAGTACTTGAAATCTCAGTCATACTTACAAGGATGGATTCAAAATATTCCGGAATGACTTGAAAAATTTATATAATTAACATGGACTACATTCTTTTCATATTAGGCCCTAATCAATCGATTTCCATCGATACCTCGCGCAGAATATGTGTACGAGTTGTTTTTACAAATCGTTCGTTTCAGATCGTGAAACGACCAAATATGATGTAAAAACTGTTTCTCAAGTCTCCAAACGCTTAAAAAGGCTGTTTCTAAGCGAAATACGTATGTTTTGAGTGTTTTAAAGTAACTTCCACGGCACTTCAACTGCACCGGCGAGGGCACCACGTAGGACCCCTAAAACCTTGTATTCACTGAAAAACAGTGTATTTTGTCATATTAGGCCCTAATCAATCGATTTCCATCGATACCTCACGTAGAATATGTGTACGAGTTGTTCTTACAAATCGTTCGTTTCAGACCGTGAAACGGCCAAATATGATGTAAAAACTGTTTCTCATGTCTCCAAACGCGTAAAAAAGCTGTTTCTAAGCGAAATAAGTGTGTTTTGAGTGTTTTACAGTAACTTCCACGGCACTTTAACTGCTCCGGCGAGGGCACCACGGAGGACCCCCAAAACCTTGTATTCACTGAAAAACAGTGTATTTTGTCATATTAGGCCCTAATCAATCGATTTCCGTCGATACCTCACGTAGAATCTTTCAGAACCATATCATGGACTTTATCAAAAATTGCCGATTTTGGGCGACTTGAACCTGGCTCGGCACAGGTGTGTGTTCGGCCACGCTTAAATTCCGAAACCCAGAAACTCACCATGGAAAACGAAGGTGAAGCATTCCCAAGGACAGCATCCAACCTTGTCTTGATCTCCGGGATAAAGTAATACTGAAAATCTTAGAGAAGAGAAACACGACGATTCAAGACGTTAGGAAGATGACACAGAATAAGAAGCATTGGGCGACATTCGTGCACGATTAAATTAAATTACTATCACCAAATCTGCGAATAAATCAGATTGGCACATGGCACACCTAAAAAAGGGTGATCGTGCTTTTGTTTTATAGGCTTGCTGTAGGTAGGTAATAAAAGAAAGCTTTTATAATTTATATAAAAAATCATATTTATTTATTTATATCCAAGCACTAACACTAAAACAATATTTATTCCAAATTAATTAATTTTCATTATTTCAAAATTTTAATTATTTTTGCTTCCTGGTGGTAAAGGATTAGGCGAAATTTTCGCCAACTGTATGAAAGAGTTTTTAATCATTTGAAGCACCGAATCCATTCTGAGTTCTACGTTAAACTTCTTACAAACTTTCTGAAAAGTTGGGTATAAATAGTCTAATTTTCCATGGTCCACCGTTGGTAACAAATGGTGCAAACCATGGTCACCAAAATTCGTCAGGACTAAGAAATGCGAACCAGTTATTTCTGTTCGGTCCATGACTGCATCTAACTGGGATATTCCCCAATCCATTTTTTCACCCCTGAAAAAATAAATAAATAAAAGACGATATGATTTTAATTTTGGATAAGACAAGCAAACAAACAATACTTGAATTTTATACCTTGTGGTGTCGCCATCGTGAAACACTTCTGGTCTGTGGTGTCCAGCATTTAATCCTATGGTAGCAAACTGAAAACTAGCGACACATACAATATATAACCATAATAATAGAACACTTGATAATGGTTGTCCACTTATTAAATACATAATAGTTGGTGTTATAAGAGGAATTAAAATAGAGTGTTCTATATTTTCTGTTTTTCCTTTGAATAGTGCTTCGAATGTAAGATAAAACCTATAAAAAATATTATAAGTTTAAAATTAATAAAATATGATTATTATTTTACCGTTTGTATAAGTTCATTCCAAAAAGTGATACATAGAAAAATGGGAAGTACAACCATGAACCATATCGAATAGCCCAATGCTTTTCAGTCGGTAAAAATTGTAATAATGGTTCACAAAATTGGATTTCTAAATCTATTATTGTATTGGTGTATAGATGATGGCTTAAAACATGACTAATTCTCCATTCCCTATAACAAAATAGTTTTTTATAGTACAAACGTGTAGACAAATTCAATCCATAAAGGCAACGAAATAGTATATTATACAACAAGGGAGAGAAATGTATTTTTCTAGGGGTTCGAGGGTTACAAAGCAACGAAGGAAGAATAGCATTCTTTATTGAGTAGTTTACAGGATGAGTCTGGAAAGACGCTGCCCCCTTCAACTTTTTTATTATAAGTAATAGAAAAAAATATATTTTTTTATTATTTTCAATATACAAACCAGCCTTAATGATTAAAAAATATTTCCCAATTATTTTATTTTTCTCGAATTTTTTCAAATATATTAATTATAGGTTACTATTTTTTGTCACACACACATGCACACACACACACACATACACACACACATACACACACACACACACACACACACATACAGACATCATCGTAAAAACAGTTAATTCGTATTGTAGCCCTAAAACGTGCTTATTCATTGAAAACTCGCCATTGAATTTTTTGACTAAAGACAATACCTTCCTTATCTATAGGTGACGGAAGGTAAAAATGCAATATTAAATTTGACGTGTCATTTCGATAAAATATTGTCAATTTAAGGAACACTTAAAATTTAAGCGCTAGAAGTGAAGCTGGCCATTAGTAGCCTTTAAATCGTTACAAAAGACATCAGGAAATTGTTGATGGTTTAATGTTACACATGACAGTTTAAAATTGCTTTCAATAATTGTAATTTAGTTCAGGAACTATTGTTCAGTTCTCAGTTCTAAAGATACGCAAGAAATGCGCTGCCAGTGGAGCAGTTAAAACATTAAATGTCATTATTTGTCAAAATAATAAAATCTCCTCTAAAGAAATAATATATACATTTTGTCTCTACAAGCGAAATGGTGTATTTCTCTTTCGATTTTCATAATATAAAAATTCACTTGTACTCTCGGTCATTGAAAAATAAATTTTTATCTTATAGAGTGATTTATTACGTTCAATATTCTCTATAGTCTATCGTCCCGTTTCATCTTTTACATACATATCAACAGAGAAAATTTCAGTTCTCGCGTTTTGAAGTAAGAACATTCAAATTTATTTTTGTCGTATTCAAAAATGAAAGTAGTCGTCTCATAAACAGATCTTCAGATCAAATGCTTCCGAGAATATATCACTCAACTGTCTCAAAATATCCATGTTTTCTTTCTGAGTACCCGAATAACAGCTGCACAATATTTGTTTAGTAATCTGTATGAGTTACAAAGTAGTCATAACCTATTTAAACTTGCCAGAGAAAATAAATTCAATACAAAGGACATCTGATTTTAATTTGTGTAATTAGTTTTGAATCTAAAAAGGATCAAATGATGTTCCAAAGTTCCGACTGAATATGAGTTTGGGCTCGTAAGTGCTTGGATATTTGTAGTGTGTATAATACTTACCTTGACGACATGCAAGAAAAATCAAAATAGTACATTCTAAACTGATCTCTCTGGTGGAAAAAATTATGTGCAGCAATAGTCACCATGCATAGAAATACACCAGACAACGTCGCCAAATAATAATTCTGATAAACACTGCTGAGTACCGCAAATGTTAAAAATCCAATGAATAAAATATCAGAAATGATTTTGGATTTAGTAGCTGCAAACGCTGGCACATTCTTCAGTTCATCTCGAACATGTTTCTTTAAAGTTCTGTAGAAGCCATCTTCTTGGAAAGTAAACGGAGAATTTCTAGGAGATGTTGCGTTTCGAACGTGGAACTTTGGGAGTAGTTTTTCAGGGCCTAGAGTTATATGGTGGGCTTCGAATGCTTCAGTTATATCTGTACCCTGGAATAATACAGATTGATCATATTAATTTATCATTACAATTGTTTTCTGCTTGCTAAATTTGGTATGGCAGAATGCATGTAGGACAAAAAAAATGTAATTTTCTAGCAAAGGTGAAGGTTTCAAAATATTTTCTTTGATCATTTTCCTTTATAAGACTCATAAAAGTAATGTTTATGAGTCATCGCTGCTAATAGCAATATTTTTTTTATCTTTTTCGAAGTGTAGTTTAGCCAGCACCATAATTTCCAAATTTTAAAATTTTAAGTTAACAGAAATTTTGGTATAATTTATAAATATTGACCTAGTATAATGGAACATTTAATTCTAAATAATTTTCTTCAAATAAACTTTTTTAAAAAATTAATAATAAAGCCAAGAATTAATGTTTTATTTATCAATAAATCCAATACAATATCAGTATGGCCATCTATTGCATAAAATTATAAACAATCACTGACATTTGTTAATATTTATGTATTTTCAGACATTAATATCACAAAACTAGGGCATTAAATCGAAAAAAGTTTCAAATAAAATTTATTCTAAATAATATAATTTAGTTATTAATATATTAATTCTGTTTGTTTAGTTTTTATCTGTAGAGATTTAAATGCATACATAAATAAAACATTTTCTCAAAAATAAAATATGAATAAAATAAATTATTAGCTAAAACATATGTAAAATTAAAAAATAATACAAGTTTATTTAGAAAATTTCTTTGTATAAACTTTTCCCTACATATAATAAACGAATTTTAGTTTTACTTATTATCTCTGAAACAAAAGCGAAAATAAAATAAAGCTTCAACAAAACTCCCCTTTATTTAATTAAAAAACAATTTCTATATAACAATATTTGTCGAAAAGTCGCTAGTTTAGCCAGAAAATGAGTTTTCTCGAATTTGTTAATCCAAAACGAGACAACTAGTGTAATCTATGATGATACTTATAAACTATTTTTTAATGTTTTGTTGTAACAAAGTACGTTGTTGTATCGTGTAAATAGGAGAAAATCAATAAAATCGACAAATCGATTGACCAATCAGATTCAAAGAAATGTGCAAATGGAATATGCGGGAAAAAAATTGTTTAAACAAACGTCATTTGATTGTCAATCAGCTGTTAAGTGTAAAAGTGTTAAATTTATTTATTTTGAATTAATAAATTGTTGAAATATTGATTGTTATATGATTTTATGTATCAATTGAATTAAAACAGAAATATTTGTTGTAATTATTACTTATTTACCATATTATTTTGTTACAAAAATAATGAATACAAGAGTATATTAGATCCGAACTGGAATTTTATTTTATTACAGCTTACAGCCCAAAAGCGGAAGCGAAAACTTTGCCCAGAACTAGTTTTGAACACATGCAAATTTCCAAACACGAATATTTTAACTTTTACAGATATTGCTTAACCAAAATTAAACAATAAAACAATACTAGTAATTGTTAGGTTATGTTACAATTTGGTTTAAAAAATAACAAATAAGTATCATTCTTTGTAAGTTTAGATAAATCCAAAACGTCTTGTGTCTGATTTTCTGGTTTGTGATTGATCAAGGTTCTACTATTATCATCTGATATCATCATTATCGATATCATCACCTTTATTGTTCCGTGGTATTGCTTAACAAACTCGTGACTTGGAGGAGAACAAGATAGTTGGAAGAATTCGGTATTGGTAGGTCAAGAAAACGATTCACAGAAGCATTGAAGACTCACAACTTCTTCTACATTTGAAAGAAACACTGTTGACGTTGTTAAGTTACCACGGTTGCTGAGTGTTGTGTTTATATTTTTGCTACTCTAGGGAAAACCAGTTAATTTGGCATGTAATTTTAAATTGTGGACTTGAAATATATATTTTTTGTTTAAATCAAGTTTGTTTTAATGTTTTAGGGCCAATTTTGCAATTTTAACTTTCAGATAAATAAACAATATCAAATCGGATTATTGACAGCAATGAAAGATTTATAATTTGACAGTTTATTTTGTTTAATTCATTTCTGTTTTGTTTTGCCTGAGTGTCTGGTCGCGAATCTGGGGACCCGGGTTCTATCCCGACCGACGCCAAAAAGTACATCGCATTTTAATGGCACAAAATTGACCCCTGTGGCGCACTCTCCACGCCAGCAATAAGTGCCCGTGAGGTGACGCCTGGTAAGCGCCCGCACGGTATAAATATTCTATCATTACCGATATCTGTATAAAGCAGATTGGCACACCCAGCAATGGGTAATATGCCGTGATGAAATATTTATTTATTTATTTATTCAATATTTCAACAATTTAATAATTCAAAATAAATAAATTTAACACTTTTACACTTAACAGCTGATTGACAATCAAATGACGTTTGTTTAAACAATTTTTTTTCCCGCATATTCCATTTGCACATTTCTTTGAATCTGATTGGTCAATCGATTTGTCGATTTTATTGATTTTCTCCTATTTACACGATACAACAACGTACTTTGTTACAACAAAACATTAAAAAATAGTTTATAATTATCATCATAGATTACACTAGTAGTCTCGTTTTGGATTAACAAATTCGAGAAAACTCATTTTCTGGCTAAACTAGCGACTTTTCGACAAAAAATATTATATAGAAATTGTTTTTTAATTAAATAAAGGGGAGTTTTGTTGAAGCTTTATTTTATTTTCGCTTTTGTTTCAGAGATAATAAGTAGAATTAAAATTTGTTTATTATATGTAGGGAAAAGTTTATACAAAGAAATTTTATAAATAAACTTGTATTATTTTTTAATTTTACATATGTTTTAGCTAATAAATTATTTTATTCATATTTTGTTTTTGAGAAAATGATTTATTTATGTATGCATTTAAATCTCAACAGAGAAAAACTAAACAAATAGAATTAATATATTAATAACTAAAATATATTATTTAGAGTAAATTTTATTTGAAACTTTTTTCGATTTAATGCCCTAGTTTTGTGATATTAATTTCTGAAAATACATATATAAATATTAACAAATGTCAGTGATTGTTTATAATTTTATGCAATAGATGGCCATACTGATATTTTATTGGATTTATTGATAAATAAAACATTAATTCTTGGCTTTATTATTAATTTTTAAAAAAAGTTTATTTGAAGAAAATTATTTAGAATTAAATGTTCCATTATACTACGTCAATATTTATAAATTATAATCTTAAAGCGTGGTCATTTACCAAAATCTCATGCGATTTTTAGCACAATTATCATACCTCCCTTACCAAGGGTAGCGGGAGGTAAAAAGTGCATACTTAAGGGCTGCAACACATCCGCACTGCGGTGCCAAACAGAGGCGGTGCGACCGTGTTGCTGCCGAGTATAAAAATTATTCAAAACTTATGTAAAATTGTATTACTAGTGTTACAATTTTGCTGAATAATATCTTGTTTTTCAAAGTATATTGACATGACACTAACACAATTTTTTGTCATTTATGTCATTGATAAAGCATTATATATATCTTATCTATTTAGAACAAAAATATATAAATATTAAAGGTCAAAACATGACATATGTATATGTAAATGTATTTTTAAAGTAATACACAAGATATGACACATCAATCAATTTTATATTTATAAGTTCAAAGAGATTTAAATAAATTTAATAAAGTTAAAATAAAATTGAAGATTTTTTGGATTCATAAAGAAAGTAAAAGTTTAAAAATACATGCAATAAATTTTCATAAAGTAACAGTCAGTCTAAACAAAAATCCGGATTAAATTATTTCATTAGCAATAATATCTCGTCTGCCAAATATTTGGAGAATTCTTCGGATTCTTGTTATATTTCACATCAATGATATAATTTGCGAATGTTTTACGTATGTTTTTCTTAATAAGTAGTCACAGTTAGTTATTCGAGTCATTAAAACTAAAAACTGAAACGAGGACGGGTATTTTTAACAACGTTACGCATTACATTTCCTACAGTTGTACTATTTATTACAGGATTCTGATTTTTAAGACGATAATGTCTAAAAATGAAAATGAATACTAGAATTTTAAAATAGACTTTTTAAATTTTGTGTGCGTAAATGCTGTGTACACAGATATCTGTAATGAGGATATATTTGTACCATGCGGGCGTTTACCAGGCGTCACCTCACGAGCACTTATTGCTGGCGTGGAGAGTGCACAAGGGATCACTTCTGTACTTAAAATTCGAAATAATTCTGGAATTTGTGATGTTTCTGCTTTTAGGAGAAAATGCTATTTTTTATTCCTTGATTTATAATATATTATTTAAATCAATTAAATTATCTCTCGCTAAGAAAGGTTAAAAATCGTGAAGAAACACATTTTAAGGTCCGTAAAACGCGGTTAAAACATTTTTACGATGGTGTGTGCGTATGTATGTGTGTGTGTGTGTGTGTGTGTGTGTGTGTGTGTGTGTGTGTGTGTGTGTGTGTGTGTGTGTGTGTGTGTGTGTGTGTGTGTGTGTGTGGTCGTTGCGTTTTCTCAAAAACCGTAAAACCTAAGCCATGTTTAATTACGGATTCCTCAATCTTACATTAATGGGAAGAGCTGATAAGGTTTTGGTTACATTTGGGCAACCAGAGGTAGTAATTAAATATATCATCACAGCATAATATTACCCATTGCTGGGTGTGCCAATCTGCTTTGTACACAGATATCGATAATGATGAAATATTTGTACTGTGCGGGCGCTTACCAGGCTGCACCTCACAAGCACTCATAACTGGTGTGGAGAGTGCACCACAGGAGTCAATTTTGTGCCATTAAAATTCAACGTAGTAGTTTCTTAAAAACAATTCTATATATTATTTTTCAGACACTTAAATTTTTTTTATATATATTCTTGTTATTTAGATAGGTATATAATATACATTGTGGTAAATTATGAATTAATTAGCTTAGAATACACAAAATTAACTATTTTTTAACTGAACAGCTGATTAACAGTCAATGACATATGTTTAAAGAATTTTTTTTTCCCGCATATTCCATTTGCAAACTTTTTTGAATCTGATTGGTCAATCGATTTGTCGATTTTATTGATTTTCTCCTATTTACACGATACAACAACGTACTTTGTTACAACAAAACATTAAAAAATAGTTTATAATTATCATCATAGATTACACTAGTAGTCTCGTTTTGGATTAACAAATTCAAGAAAACTCATTTTCTGGCTAAACTACCGACTTTTCGACAAAAATTGTTATATAGAAATTGTTTTTTAATTAAATAAAGGGGAGTTTTGTTGAAGCTTTATTTTATTTTCGCTTTTGTTTCAGAGATAATAAGTAAAACTAAAATTTGTTTATTATATTTAGGGAAAAGTTTATACAAAGAAATTTTTTAAATAAACTTGCATTATTTTTTAATTTTACATATGTTTTAGCTAATAATTTATTTTATTCATATTTTGTTTTTGAGAAAATGATTTATTTATGTATGCGTTTAAATCCCTACAAATAAAAACTAAATAAATAGAATTAATATATTAATAACTAAAATATAATATTTTGAGTAAATTTTATTTGAAACTTTTTTTGATTTAATGCCCTAGTTTTGTGATTTGAATTTGTGAAAATGCATATATAAATATTAACAAATGTCAGTGATTGTTTATAATTTTATGCAATAGATGGCCATACTGATATTGTATTGGATTTATTAATAAATAAAACGTTAATTTTTAGCTTTATTATAAGTTTTTTAAAAAAGTTTATTTGAAGAAAATTATTCAGAATTAAATGTTCCATTATACTACGTCACTATTTATTAATTATACAAAAATTTCTGTTAACATAAAATTTTAAAATTTGGAAATTAAGGTGAAATCTGTTGTGGGCGCGAGCAGTCATGTGACTTTGTTGGCCTTGGCAAGCAGATATGGAGGCCCGTGTTAGAATGACATCTAGTAATAATGTACATAGGTGTCAAGTATCAATTTTGTGCCATTAAAATTCAACGTATAGTAGTTTCTTAAAAAAATTTATACTATACTATATATTATTTTTGAGACACTTAAAATTTTTGTTATATCTTCGTCTTATTTAGATAGGTATATAATATACAGGGTGCCCATTTCACCTGTTCCCGTCTGAAAATTCATGTTACATTTCATATGTGACTTGGTTTTTAAAACGTTTTTCTCTTGTACCTACTGTGATTTTTGGATTTAAAGTACTAATTTTTACCAAGTGGTTAATGAAATGTATTCTGTTTTGTCTATTCTTAAAATTTCAGGCGGGCACAGATAAAATGGGCGCCTGTATAATAATATAGAATAATTTGTTGTAATAAATCTCGTTGCCCAAATATCTCTATAGAAAACCAGTTGAGATATTTAAATGTTTGTAATTGACAGATAAATGCAAAATGTCAGTATCAAAAATCAACAGTTTTACAAACATTACTGAAAATTTTTCTGGGAAGTACATTTAATATTTCTTATTGTATTATTAATTAAATATTTAAAATTATAGATACATTAATAATGCATATATTTTTACGAAATACCTCTGTAAATAAATTTGAAGAATTTTGCACTTATTTCTCATAAAACAAGAAATGTTAAATTTGTTACTTATGTAATATAATGTAATGGCGAGAGGAACTTTGCTAGCCACGACATATTTTTAAATTCTGGAGTAACCATCATTGGTTAAAAATCATGTATTTATTTTTAAATACAATTCTTACCTTAGTCAATTGTAACCACATCGGTCCTCCGGGATGTCTGTTTACAAAATCCGTTAAATCATACAACCCATCATGTATTCGCCACAATCCTTCTGCTCCATCATGCTCCCCTTTTTCTTCCAGCCATAGATCCCCAGAAAGCCCCCTAAAATGATCCCCCCGAGATTTATGGACTTTTAGTCCCAAACTTGAATAATAGGCTTCTTCTGACTGAGGAGGCATTGCGCACTCTGATTTCCAATAAAGACTAAAAGTACTTTGTAAACAACTGAGATAAAATAAGGATTATATCTAGTAACCTTTGCTTACATATGTTTTATTGTTTTGTTGTTTTATGATACGCATGAGAGAGTAATGTGATACATTTTCGAGAAATTTGACGGAATTCCAAGAAAAATTGAGAATTTTTGATAAAATGCATATTTCGTAAGATTAAAATACTAAGAAATGTTTGTACAAAATTATTTTTATAAATTTACTTACAAAATTTAAAAAATTGAATAACTAAACATTTTATTACACAATATATATATATATATATATATATATATATATATATATATATATATATATATATATATATATATATATATATATATATATTTAAATGACAATCTTCAATTTCAATTTAATTTACAATTTAACTTATGCGACATACATACAGTACAATTTTTGAAAAGTGTCCGATCAAGGTCATCTGTATCATGAACGAATTAACAAATTGGCATACATTTATCTCTTTTCTTTGCAAAGGCTATAACCGTGTGCGATAAGAATAGATATAGCACGCTTGTCTTTCAAAAATTCATATTGTTTCGACTAAGCTAGGACATTCCACTTTAAAACGATGCTCGTTGTTGATAATACTTTCGCTGTAACGTAAGTTTATTTATTAATTCAGATACATTACTGAGGCTGACATTGTGTCAGTATAAACTTACCAGTTGACTTATTTTTAGATTTTGAATGCCTTTATTGTAATACATATTTTTATAATTATAAAATAACAGTAGTATCTTATGTACCCTCATAAAAACTAAGCAAACGACACTAGTGAATTTGTTATAATGCGCAGAGCAAAAATCTGAATTCATACAATTCGTAGACGACCTTGATCGGACATCTGTATAAAATGTTTCTAACCCTATCACAAAAGCTTAATCATCATAGATCTGATTTTTAAATGTTTCCGAGAAAAACGAAAAATCTAAGTAAAACTAACAAAAAATTGTCTGTCAGTAACTATAAAAAAAATCTGATGTGGTCAGTACATTACCATCCGTAATTCTATATATTTTGTGCGTATTCTACACACAAAATTTATTTCAAATGATTATATATTTCTATTAAAATCATTTCACAGAGATATTATGTAAATTGTATTTGTTACTTTCATCTGTTGATTAGTAATCTCTAAATTCACTGAATAAAAAGAAAAAAAAGAAGTAATTAATGGAATGTACACATTCCATACCTAATTTTCTTGCAGAAGATTTTGAATTTTCAGTAAAATTATTACAGGAATAAAGTGTGTAAATTAGATTTGACATTGATATCTGTTAATTAAAATTATCTGATATATTAGTAGTTTTCATGGTTACAGCATAGCTGGCTGATTTATGAAATTTAATATCTTTATAATTTTCTAACTTTATATGCATTGAACATGAAGGAAAATATTTAATCGAACCGTATAGAAAATAAAATATTCTTTAATATTTATAATAATATTATAAATTGTCAAAATACGATATTTAATTTAAGAGTACTTCCGGTTGATCAATTATAACCAATATCTAATCAACTCTCCATATGGTCATACAGAAGTCACATGACTGCTCGCGCTCTATACATAAATTTTCTTGCAAAAGATTCTAAATTTCCAGTAAAATTATTTCATAAACATTAGGAGTCGATATTTTTTATTTTATTCTTCCAATCATATCTGTTTTGTGGGTCGTCCTCATTAAGTTCCTTTTCTCTCAAGTATTCCGCTATACAGTCCTTCCAAGTTATCTTCCTCAGTTTCTTCCACCTTCTAATACTAAGCTATTCATTCATCTTCCAATATATTCCCCAACATCTATCTCAACATCCTCATCTCTGCCACATTCGTTTACTTTTCATTGATTTGACATCCGTCAATTTGAATTATCTGAATATATCAGCAGTTTCCATGGTTAGCATAGCTGACTGATTTATGAAATTTAATATCTTTATAATTCTTTAACTCTATATCTATTGAATATGAAGTATAAAATGCAATCAAATCGTATAGAGAATAATATATTCTTTAAAATTTATAATCATTAAATGTCAATAAATGATATTTAACTGCCGTTTTTTCAAGAAAAACTGTTAAAAGTTGCAATTGAGGGTACTTCCGGTGGACCATTTATAACCAAAATCTAATCACGTCTGCATATGGAACTAAACTCGAGGAATACGAAAAAATATAATTTTTGGAATCGTGGTATTGGAGTTATTCGATCCGAAACGTTCGTCATATACACACACACACATATACGCACACATACATACAGACATCATCGTAAAATTAGTAAATTTGTATTCTAGGGACCCCAAAACGTGCTTATTCATTAGAAACTCACTATCATTTTTTTTTACTAAAGACAATACCTTCCTTAACTTATAGGTAACGGAAGGTAAAACATAACAAATTTAATTTAAATTTAAGGTTTAGATACATTTTATTTAATATGATATAAAAAGTAAAAATGGGCATTGGTTAACAAAATTTCGTTTATATATCATCTTTATAAACAATTATTATTATTATGTTAACAAATTCCCTTTTTATTAATTTTCGTCTGCGCTACTGTACAGCAAATGAACGTTACGCTACAAGTTTAAACAAAATTCGTAGACAGTTAACAAAATGCTCTGATGTTTAATATTAGTATGTTTGACGTTTCTATCGAAATATCACCTGATTTAAGACTTCAGTGATGGTGTTTTAGATTTCAATATGTTATTTATAAAGTTATTTGTTTTTCGTGGGACATAAACATTAAAAACAATAGTATAATACACGTGTATATATTGTATAGTACCGGCTTAAGAAGATGCAAACATTTAGTGATTTCTGTATAAATCTTAGTGTGTGAGTGTAAATGATTTTATGGTGAAAATTGTGAAAAAAAATATATGCAAGTGTATTAAAGACCTTAGAATATCCCGGGATCAGAATACATGGCAGATTCTATAAGAAGGCTTCCAAAGGTTAGAAATTTTAATTAATATATTTAGGTATAAAGTTTTCTTATATATTTCATGTATAGGTTATGAGAAATTAGGAAAATATTCAAATTTAATTAGTAATAATATGCAAAATAAAAGATTAATTTTCAGATGATGAACAAAACGATTCTAAAAACATATTGTAAATATACAATACTCTTCTAGTTCAAAAATAAATTTAAATAACAAACTTATATATTCTTGGTACAGTTTAAAAGTAACATTTTCTTAAAATGTTCACCGAAATAAAAATAGGTTTTATGTTTATTTATATCTTTGAAATTTTATTTGTTAGTTGGCGCTTAAAACATATGGTCTATTAATAAATAAAAAAGTTATACGAGTGTAGGTACCTATATGAAAGAATGTTTATTTAAAATGTAATAATAGTTTCACGTTCCATTTTCACAAAATACCTTACTACTAAATATAAATAGTTTTGAACTAATAGCACGTCATAAAACAAACAAAAAAAAATCGTTGCAATAATAACCAATGTGGACATATCAGTAAAATATTAAAGGATGTAAGCAATTTTAATCATAGAATTAGTGATATTTCCATTATTGTAATCCTTCCGGTTTAACCGGAAGTGACATTAACTTAAATATTTTGTTCATGAAATAATTTTACTGGAAATATAGGATCTTTTGCAATAAAATTTATGTATGGAATTTGTACATAATACACAAGATAGACGTTTTTGTAATTTATTTCTTCAATAAAAATACATTTCAAGCATTCGTAATTTTACGTAGATTCCAAATATGTATGTAAAAATATACATATATGGTGTTCCATCTGAAATATGAAAGTTAATGTCACCTCCGGTTAAACCGGAAGCGCTACCATCATGCCATATACCATGATTTGTGAGCCCCTAGCCTAGTTTACAAATATTTAATGAAAATTAGTAAATAGTTATAAATAAAAAAAGATTTTTGAGTGGTCCGTTTTTCAGTGCCATTAAAATTTTAATATGATGTTTACAACAATAATTTAATTGTCTTAACCCTAAATTATTTAAAAAATTTGAATATTATTTTTATAAGTTCTTTTACCTATGGAAACTTTTATATACCTTAAGTTATATTTAAAATAAAACAAATTAAAAAAACAAATATAAATACATACAAATAAACTGTTTATTTTTAAAAAAATAAATACCACAATAATAGTGTAACATATTATCACCCCAATCCAATTATTATATTATAATTGTATTCCTATCACAATTTCTTTTTTGAAACAACCAAATCCATAAAACCATTCCACAACTGTTTCCTACGGTGTTCCCATCCTTTATACCACATCCATTTAACTCCGGGTTCATGTGGGTTTATCTCTGTTCGTAACAACTGGGCATAATGTCCTTTGATTAGGTTCCACTGAGATATCATCCTGTATTTCACATTGAATTCGTCACAAGTTTTGTTAAGATCTGGGTAGAGATAGGGCAGTTTGGAATGGTCTAATGTTGGGAATAAATGGTGAAGGACATGATCGCCGAATGAAGTAAGTACAAGGAAGGTAGAAGCGTTGATTTCGGGGCGGTCGATTACGGAGTCCATTTGGAACAGACCCCAATCGCGATTTGATCTGAAATAGAAATGCTTTGCAATTATAATAATTACAAATTCTTAGAGTTGTACATAAAATATAGTATAGTCAAATTTTATTTTCCAATTATGGTAGTTATATCGTGAAACCATTTTACCCAGAATTAATTGAAATTTTACCTGCTCTCCAAGTTTTAAAACAATTGACCACACGGTACCTGAGATATTTGCAATTAAATTTGGCCTTTTTAACTCGTGAAGAATAGGAAATGGCAAAATAAACACAACATTTTAAATTATAACTTTTTATATCCATACCGACATTTAATCGAAAAATTACTATGTTTATAGATTTTATGTAAAAATTTGAAAATTATTTACCATCCAGATTTAATTTTATTGCCTCTAGAAAATTATAATCTGAAGATACGATAAATAGGTAGAAACTTGACAACCATGTACAAGCGTTCCAGATGGAGTATCAGTTAAGTTAACAACGCCCGGTTGGTATTAGCGAATAAGAGGTGATCTTTGGTTAAAGGAATTTCAGACGTACATTCGAAGGAAATATTTTTTAAATTGGCATTTTACTTGAAAAGCATGAAAACTTTAAACAGTATAATACTACTTTTGTAATTTTAAGAAAGAAATATATTAATTTGTTTTGCAGTTTCCATTTATAAATAAATCAATAAATGTCTAGGTGCGACGTTGCCACAGTTATTCTTCAACATTCATACTGTAGTGTCAGTATATTGAAATACGACACTTGTGCATGTGTTAGTGTGAGTGGTACAGTTAAAAAAAAATTTTCTACGGAAAAATAAAGAAAATTCATCTGTTACAGTGTTTGATATTAGTTTTTAACAATTTTCATGCAATCTGTGTATATAATGTTAAAAAATATAAGTTATTGCAAATATAAACTGCATTAGCTTAATTTTTATTTTGAACATACAACAAGTTTTTGTATAGGTACACTCGAGTAACAACTACCTTAAAACAAAAACAAGGAACTGAAAGAAACGAAACTAATATTCATGAATAGTACGTTATTATGTTACTTATGATTCACATATCTTGTCATAAAACTAAGAATACAGTTACGATGTATAAATATTTGCATACTGAAAATATGAAATAATGTTATTAATTTTACCTGGGTGTGTCACCGTCGTGGAACAATTCTGGGTGATGATGTGCTGCACTCGCTCCTAAGAAACCGAAAAAGAAACTTCCTACGTGGATGATGTACATCCATAGGATTAAACTCCATAAAAGTCCTTGCCCCCCTACATAGTACATCATTGCTGGGATTATAAAAGGTATTAAATCTACCTTCCAATCTAAGGACTCCCAAGCAGCAAAAGAAATTATATACGTGTATCTAAACAAGAAGAAAAAGATATATTTTTTAAAAATCATATGGGTCCTCCACTATTTTGAAAATATGTGTGAATAAGGCGCGAGCAGACACGTGGTTCGTGTCCTTGAGGTGTGTTAATTAAAAACCTGGCCCTAGGCGTTTCACATTTTAGACAAAAATACTTTAAATAAATGTTGTAGAGAATTAAATTATGCATCCGATTTAGTAATAAGATTTTATTTTTGACATTTAATAACCGAGAAAATCAATTTTAAAGTTTTTGAAGATTGCTGATTTATAGCGAGAGCCATGTCATTAATATCGGTTACCGATTGTAACCGTTATTTTATTTAATATTTAATTTTATTTACAGCAAATATTTTACACACAAATATTATAGAATTTTCAGATATTTGAGTAGCAAACAAGCAGACTTTCAATGTAACTCTCCCGTAGCTGTGACGTGTTAGGTTAAACGGTATACTCGTAGTTTCATCTATTGAACACTGACTGCGATAATTTTCATTTGCACACACTGGTGGTATTCGTTATGTTAAGTACTTATATAAGAGAACTAACATGAAGGAAGATTTGCTTGAAAACGTACTATTAGTTAGGTGAAATAAAATGTAATTAATGTTTTATTCGTTATTGTAAAAAATTCAGGCCATAGTATAAGCTTTTCTTCTTATTTTTATATATGTATTATCTTTCCTTTATATGTACGTTTTATTTTCATGTTTAATAAAAAAAAAACTTATTATCTTTCTATATTTTCATCAATTGTTACTCATTAATATTTATAACCGGTATTAACCGGCATTGAACTACTGTGAAGGAAAACGAAAACGAAAAGATTTATGTGGGAACATTAAGAACGGAAACGAAATTTTTCGTTAGCAGTTCAAAATTAAATTACGTAGAACTTTGTTGGTTTTTAAAACAAAACAAGCGATTTGGTTGGTTCTTTGCACAAATGAATACAAAATTTGATTGCGTACCGCTGTTCAACAGATGCTCAGATGCACCCATGATGAGGCAGATTTAAGAGTTAAACAAACTACGCCCAGACGAGTACTTGAGGAGAATGTTGATGAAGGTTAGTCAAAAATAGATGAGATAGTTATTTGGCGCTACAGATAATCAATCCTAAATCTTTATAACCACCTTAGTACATGCAAGTATATATTTTTTTTAAATTTAATTTTTGATTCCTAACTGCTATCTTGGGGATCTATTATAGTTTTTGAAAAAATTCTCACCTCTTAACAAAATGAGCTGGTACTAAAAGCAACCATACGATAGGGCTTATAATACATGATATAACCCTTTGCAAAAATGTATTGTCTTTCGGAAGATATAGGAAAAATGGCTGAAGTAATGTGACTTCTAAATCATTGACTGTATTGGTGTATAGATGGTGGCTCATTGCGTGACTTATTCTCCAGTCTCTAAAAGAAAGAAAAAAATACCAAAATTAAAAGTAATAATTTTTAGCTATTTATGGAGTGCCGTGAGCAATAATAATTATTGATCTGGGCTACATTATTTTTGCTAAATAAATTTCCAGTTCAGTGACTTTATTAAAAATAAAAAAAATAAACAACCACTTTGGCTATTTATTTTTTGTTTTATTCAACTATCAAATATCGATACCCTTTTTGGATATCCTGTAAATCTAGTAGTTATTATGTTTAATAACCAAATAGTCTCGTTTGAATTTTATAAGATCTGTAACTGTAACGAATATATCACTTTGAATAGTTGTTTCAAATTTATAAACAAAATATTTTTTTGTCTAACTGTAATAGTTATTTAAGTATTAAGGGCAGTAAGTGCACCTTACCGAATGAGGATTAGTTTGGAGATCGAGACGAAGTCGAGATCTCCAATTCATCCGATAGCGGTAAGAAGCACTTAATGCCCTCAATGCTTGTTATATTTTTTGCACCATCGTCCCAATAATAACAAATTAAAGTTTAGAATTATTTAAAAATTATTTTGACATTTAAAAAAATAGTTGTCATTTTTAAGTAAGCTATGATCGTTGTTTTATTATCGTTAAAGCTTTAAAAATTGTACATTTATTTTTTATTTATGTAATTTTCACCGCCTCCAGATCGGTAGGTAGTCACATCACTTACCGGTCAGTCACATCACTTACTGATCAGTACCACATCACTGACTGATCAGTAATTTGTAAACAAATTTACTGCCTTGGAAACCCTATCGGTAAAGTTTTAAAAAAAAACCTGATCGTGCAAAAAATACAATAAAAATTATAATATTTAACTGTTAAATATAATGATAAAATCTCAAAAATATAATATACCCATACTTACTTATGTGACATTAAAAACAGGTCGAAATAATACATCCTAAAATTATCTTTCTGGTGGAAAAAATTATGTGCTGCAACAACCATAAAATTTAAAATTGTTCCACTCAAGAATCCTATCAAAAAACTACGATAATACGCAGTCAATGCTGCTGTGACTAAAAATCCAATTAGTAGGAGATCTGTTATAATTGCACTGGTATTCCAAAATGGTTCTGGAATGGTTTTCAATGTTTCCCTTACGCGAGATTTTAAGGTTCTGTAGAAACCATTTTCTTGGAATGTAAAAGGGGAATTTCTTGGAGTGACTGCGTTTCGAACAAAAAATTTCGGGAGGATTTTTTCAGCTTCTGGGGATATGTGAGCTGTTTCGAATTGTTCGGTTATATCTGTACCCTAAAAAAGAAAACGACCTCAAAAGACGGTACCGTATTTAATTTTATATAAAAAATGTGCTGTCGGCAGCACAATACCTCTCGCCATTTCCGTTTTTGGTTACATAAATAATAAGTATACGGCGCGAGCAGTCGTGTGATATTGTTGGCCTTGACAAGCATATATGGGGGGCCGTGTCAGAATGATAATTAGTAATTACGTACATATATATATCAAATATCAGAATTTTTCATAAAAAATTTCAAGTTTTTCTAAATTCCAAATTAATTTGTCACCAGGAGTATGGAATTTACTTGTATACGTACACTCGACAATAAAAAATCTACTTATATCTATTCTTTATATTTAGATTGTTTAATTTTAAATTCATTCTATGAATAAATTTTGTCCTACGCAGTATTTTTGAAGGGTATATGTAATATACCTGTAATTTTAAATATTTAACTATTAATACAATAAGAAAAAATATAATGTATGTACTTCCCAGAAAAAAGCTTCAGTAATGTCTCTGGATTTTTGACACTGACATTTATCTCAGTTAAAAACATTTAATTTTTTTAATGTAATAGAATATTTATATATATTAGATAGAGAATTTACTCTTCTTTAATACTAGGAAGAATAAAAAAATTCAAAAATCAATATTTAGAAGATTTTTTTAAGAATCTGCTACTTCCGGTTGTTCAACTATTACCAAAACCTTTTCAGCTCTTCCCGGTAATATCCGATTGAGAAATACGTAGTTAAATAGATATTAAGTATTATAGTTTTTGAGAAATCGTTCCTCCAACCTCCCCATACACACACACACACACACACACACACACACACACACACACACACACACCCGCACACACACACACACACACACACACAGACATCATCGTAAAAATATTTAAATTAAATTAATTTTTTTAATTTCATTATGTTGTATTGACAAATTATGGTCTAGTCTCTAGTCTATTTGATAAACTATATTCATTTATTTTTATTTATAAGAACAATATGCGAAAGAGAAAACATTCAAATACGTATCATTTTACAGTGTTTTACCTTGCAAATTTTTAAACATCTGAAAACTCCAGCACATGACTCAAAATTTGAGTAAATAGTTTTATCGTTTTAAAATAATTGTTCAATGAAATTCTATTTTTAACTTTTATAAACATCAAAAACAAATTAACGTTTTATGTTAAATAAAAAAGTTGTATACAAGCATCATTTTACGTCATTAAACATAAATAACCATTAACAATTAATCTATGTAAACAATATACTATTTCAGTCTTTTTTACCTTAGTGACTACTATCCACTGTTTCCCTCCCGGATGTTTGTGAATCCAATCCTTAAGATCATAAAGTTTATCATGTATTCTCCAAAGTTCCTCAGCTCCATCGGTAATTCGTTTATCTTCTAGCCAAAGATCGGCCCACATTCTGGGGTCATCCCTATGAGGGGGATATTGGAATCCACAACTAGAAGGGTATGGAGCCTCTTCCGGATCCGAAGACGGGGTTAGAATTGAATTTTGAGGGGGCATTGCGTAGATTCTGAAAAGAAAAAATATTTTAAATTTGTCTGTTTTTACCTCTGATACGGGCCCCCATATCTGCTTGCTAAAGCCAACAGTCACATGGCTGCTCGTGCCCTATGCAACATAAATTGAAAATGGTTTTGATTACATACCCCATTGTAAATTATGTATTTGTAAGATTCTAATAGGTACTTGATGATTACTGAAACGTCGAAACGATCTGTCGTCTTAAATAAAATTTTGTGAAACGAATTAAATGATTTTGTATATTAACGTTTCCTCATTATAAATTGTTGATCAAGTGTTAATCACATTTGCTCCAAATTATATTAAAAGGAATTACCAGTTTACCTATATCAGGGAAATACAGATATTATTTGGACAAATTTAATATTATTAATGAAAATTTATGTAAGATAAAATGGATTTTTCGAAAATATACAAATCTTCTTTATTATTTAAAAATTAAATTTAATACAAATATTTAATTTATTTTCAATACACGAATATTTATACATTAAACAAATACAATTTAATCACAACAGTAACAATAATTATTATATTCGCACTGTATGTTAGCACCATCTAATTGAAAACTACTAAACTACTATCACAGATTCGAACTGTTGCTTATATACTGGCTGCTGGATTTTTGGAATCCTCTCCGTGATCTTGCTACAAGATTATGTTTTAGATAGACAATTCCTATTGTACGCACATTACTGACCGCTATCACTCCTAATGTATTCGGATATCTCCGCCCCTGTTCGTAAATAAATAAATATATCATCACGGCATATTACCAATCTGCTTTGTATACAGATTTCGATAATGATTGCTGACGTGAAGTATGCACCACAAGGGTCAATTTTGTAATATATAAAATTTGAAATGTTTGGGATCGGTTGGGATAGAACCCGGTTCCCAAATTCGCGTCCGACACAAGACCCCAATATGTTGGGGTATGAAATAATTTTATTGAATATTAGGACAAAAATAAAATAACCGTTTTTATCGTCACCTTTTGATAAGGTATTGTCTTTGGTCAGAAAATTCGGTGGTGAGTTTTAATGAGTAAGCAAATTTTAGGGTTCAAAGAAAACGATTTTACTATTTTTACGATTATATATAGATATGTGAAAAAACGCAGTTAAATATATTTTTTTTCACATTTAATGTTATTATAAATATTAAAGAATATTTTATTCTCTACACGACTTGATTGCATTTTATACTTCATATTCAATGGATAAAAAAAAAAAAATTCATAAAGCCAGCCATGCAATAATCATGGAAACAGTTACTATTTTAAGAAAATTCTGACTGACAGATTTTACTAGAAATATATTGAACCTTTCGCAAGAAACTTTCTGTATAGAATTTGTGCAAGATACATAGATCCGACGGAAGGTAATGTATATATAACAAAATATTTTTTAATTATAACGCACCAAACTCTCAACCAAACTCGCCAGGCCTCCTGAATATTATATGAGTAACGAATACAACTGGTAAATGATTATTATATTTTATACCGGAACTTTGTTCTTGATTTGTTTCTTTTACCGGAAGACCGTTTTGTACCGTTCCTGTACTTTCACCAATATTTTTAACTTAGTTTTTCAATAAATATACTTATGAGATATGCTAATTCTTACCGTTTTCTTATAAATGTCAATGTCACAAAATCGAAAGATAGTAACTTCCATGAAATTAGAACATAGTTAGAATTATTATAAAAAAAAATACTAAAAGGTAATGTTATAGTACATCATATTTCTTTTCATTTTATGTACTAAGTATAATGTTTTTAAATGACATGTACTATGAAGAGCAAAAGAAAATTAAAATTACAATATAATTATGACTTTCTAGAAAATTGTGAGAACCTCAGCATAATGTACCATTGTATTTTACTTTATAATTTCTTTGAATCTTAGTTGGCGTAAAGATTTTCCTAGAAATTGCAAATTTTGTTTATTGCATAATTTGAATATATAATAAATAAATATTTATTTTGCTAATGAGACTTTTATATTTACATAGAAATATTCAATTATAAAAAAATGTAAAATTATATATGTAAAGTCCGTTTCTACAGAAAACATGTGATTCAAATCGCCAGGAGGGAGGGGGTTGTTAAAACTTACAGTATTATAATATAACCTACAGTAAAAATTTTGACAGATGTCCGATCAAGGTTATCTACGAATTGTATGAATTCAGATTTTTGCTTCGCCCATTCTGATAAATTCAGTAGTGTCGTTTGCTTAGTTTTCATGAGGGTACATAAGATACTACTGTTATTTTATTATTATCAAAATATATGTTACAATAAAAGCATTCAAAACTCAAAAATAAGTCAACTGGTAAGTTTATTAGCAAACGTAAAACCAAATATGTGAAAAATAATATAGCCTTTGCAAAGGAAAGAGATAAATGTATGCCAATTTGTTAATTCGTTCATGATACTCGATCGGACATCTTTCAAAAATTTGACTGTACAATGTGTCTATTTTGTTATTCATCAAAATTTGAAGGATAAATTGTTAATTAGCAATAATAAACCAATCAAATAAATACGATAAGTATGTATAATGGATGAAATATACCTCTAAAAGAAATACATTGCAATAATAATTGTCGGCAATTTTGGAAACGCCGTCTTTGCAATAGCAAAATGCACAAATTATCAATGCCAAAATCATCTGTCACCACATGGATGACAGAATGACCGGAATATTCAAATAATTCAAATATATGGCATTCGTTACCGCGGTTACACTACCGTTTCTATTTATTTTTTCGTCGTTAGTTGTATTTCATGTTTCAGAAAAGGCTCACGAGCCGGATGAAAACCCTTCGCAGCCCAACAAAATCATTTAATTATTGTCTGAACATTGATTTATATTAATTCTTACCAACAAGTAAGAGGGATTTGTCAGAAACACAATTTAAATTTATAATTATTTAAATTATTATTTGTCATACCATTTTTATACGATACAAGAATTATTAATTACTATCATTGCCATTTATAAAGTATTATAAATGAAATGTTTTAATAATAATTATTGATCTCATTAAATTATTATTGATACAAATACAATTTCAGAAAAAAAACAATGGAATAAAACAATTAAATAACAATTAATAAACTTTTATCCGCCAAACTCATTCAATACGATTATTTTAATTGCACCTATATGTTTTGTTTTCTATAGCACTCTGTAAACAACTTAAAGATGGAAATTTTATTTTATCTTATATAGGAACTTATTATATCACTAAAGGCTCATTTGATGTAGTTTTTAATTTCCGTGTTTACAGAATATCATGGAAAACAAAATATAAATTCAAACAGTCGCATTTAGATAGAAAAAGTTTATTAATTGATATTTAATTGTTAATATTATTCCATTATTTTTTTTCCGTAAACTCAAACAATTATTTAACAATTTTGTTTTATATTCATCGTCCTGCAATACGTACTCCGCTTTACGTCGTGTTGTAAAATGACAATAATATTCGTTATTTAATATAGTATTTTACAATTATAATAATAATTTAATATTTTTTTACATTTCCGTAGCGTAATATTAATTTTAATACATATTCATTTTGAATGTACTATATTCATTTTTATTGAAATATTTCTCAAGGTAAAACAATTACGCAAAAGAGAATACAACATATTGACCAGTTGGTCTTGGAAATAGATACTTATTTTATTTTGAAACAATTATAAGCATAAAAATTCAAAAGCTAAGGTCAAGATTCCTATAAAAAACAATGTAATGACCAAAAAAGACTACAAAAAGTAGTATATTGTTAGATTTGAATGTGTAGTTTTACAAAAATTTATTTATTAACAAAAATATTTTCTAAAACTTAATAACTTTAATTATTAAGGGCCAGTCTTGCAATCCTCAATTAAAATTTTATCTTTGAGTTAAATAAACAATATTAAGGCCCAGTTTATTGCCTGCTCAATTAAGTGTCAATTAAATTAAAACTAAAAATATAGTACATTGCGTTCAATAAAAAACCTAACTCGGAAACTCGATCATTATCAAATTCTAAAGTCAAAATTGATCATGAAATGTAATTTTAACGAAACAAGATGATAAAGAAGGATACAGTATATTTCCATATCTAAAATAAGAATCAAGAAGAAACGATTTGATTTCTTTAGATAACATTTTTTACAATAACTCATGCATGTTGTCAAAATTACACGTGTCAATTTTTTTATGCGACTTTTTTTGTTTTAACTGACATTTTAAACAGAGATGAAAATACCAGGCCTAATCGGATCATTGACAGCTATGATAAATTTGTCCTTTGACAGTTCATGTCGTTTCAGGTTTAATTATTTAATTGATAGTTAAAAGTTTAACCGGAGAGTCTAAAATTTTATGTTATTTCCAAACATATATTTTAATTAAAATGCTTGACTTATAAATAAGTAAAAGATGTTATATTTAAACAAATAATTTTTTAAAAATAAGGTTGAAAACAATTAAATATTTTAGCTGTCAAAATATATTTAAAAGTTTGTTGTCAAATATATACAGTCATTTATCATGAAAAAAAATATACAAAACTAAATTATTATTTTATGTACAAAATATATAAATACTTACTAAAAAAAATGTAAATATCACCACTATATCACAAAAATTTGATCTTACGAACTTCTATTCATCCTTATCAACCTAATATACATGGTCGAATGACTGGACTTTTCGAATACACTGTATTATAAACAAGGTTTTCTATATTTTTCTCTCTCTTATAATTCTCAAGCAATCTCTGTATAAAATAATTCAGTATTACAGTAATTATCTTTCTATGTTAACAACACAAACACAAAATTGTTTGATACTGATACTACCATAACACATGTACCAAAGTACGTAAAGAATTATAATTGCAAATAGGTTATTGTTAGTGGACTATTGATATGAAATTCAATTTGAATAGAGGCAAAATCAATTCAAGGTGTTTTAGGCAATAAAGTTTTATGTAAATTATATCCACTAATTTTGGTCTAAGAACTGTCGTACTCAATCAGATGGGCTCAAAAAAATTATTACTTTTTATTGAGTACATGATGGACCCAGCAAATATCTCGCTTGTTTATTAAGTTAGTAATTTCTTTCATATAACATGATTTATACAGCAACATGTAAGCTACTTGATGACGGATGTACATTCGTGAAACCACTTCAACTTTGAAATTTCAAATGGAACATACTATATTTTTTTACAAATTTGAAAAGTACATCAAATTTTCTTTACAATCATGTAAAATAATCCATATGTTACATTATTAAAAAAGTAAAATGGCAGGCACTTTTTTATACACCTAGTCGAAAAGAGAATAGTGAGCTATGACTGTGACTCGTTTAGCTGTTACACCCTGTATATTAACGTTAAATATATATATATATATATATATATATATATATATATATATATATATATATATATATATATATATAATATAATTACCATGACTTATCAAAAAATTATCGTATTGAAATATAAATATGTATTTTTTAAATATAATAATAATAAAATTAAGAACAATTTATAATACACATATAAATGTTAATGATAGAGAATTACAATTATTTAGAAATTATGGAAATGTTATGTCAAACATTTAGTAGGAAAATAAACATAAATAAAGATTTTATTTATTTAGTATAAAAAAATTCTCCGGTAAAATACGGTTATTTATTTGATAATTTATCCGGTAACTTACGCTTTTATTTCCATGTACTACAGTTTTTGATAAACCCCTTATAAAAAGTTCTTTTCTATTACAGTATTTCAAATAAAGTATTTTAAATACTGGGTGTATTTAAAGTAAGTTGTTACACCCAGTACACTGTTTCAATTTAATACAGTATATATAAAATGTTTAAATTACTTTTTAAATATTTTTATTTATTTTATTTATTGACCCCTGTGGTGCATTCTCCACGCCAGCATTTGTGCCCGTAAGGAGACGCCTGGTAAACGCCCGCACGGTACAAATATGTCGTCATCATTACCGACATCTGTATACAAAGCAGATTAGCACATCCATCAATGGGTAATATGCCGTGATGATATATTTATTTTATTATTTATTTATGGGAAAACTGTTTAACAATAATATATTACGTCAATAATAGAACAACATGTCAAAACATAATAATATAACAATATAATATTATTTTCTAATTTAAATAATTATATATTCAATTTATTCTCATACACGCATATACTGATACAAGTCACGTACGCATGTTGTTCTATAACATATTTTTATATTTCTTATTGAATCATAAATTTATAAAAATAAACCGTAAGATTTATATATTTATTTGAATAACTATAGTACATTATAAAATATATACATAAATTGATAAAGTAATTCTTGTTTTCCGTTAGATTTTTCATATTTTCCCGCTTCGTTTGCCGCACCTACAGCAAACGAGCTACGATATACGTTATACAAAACTGACATTCACGGCCGCTATATCGAGTTGTCAAGACGTCTTGCGTTTTTCTTTTTTGTTGTTATTATGCGTTTCCATTAACCATTATCATTTCATCCCGCCATAAACCTATCCCATCTTGTCATACTCCTTCATTTTGATGTGATATTCACTATGCATTTCTTACTTTTTATAACCCTACTTTTTCATGTTGTTGTTTCACAAAAATGTTTTAAACCGGACGTATTAATTACGCAAAACGTAGAGAATGAAGGCTTTCATAGGTGAGAACGAAAATAAAGTGAATTATGAACATGATTATAATGAGATATTTTTTTAGGGATATTAAGTATTTAATAGAGTTTTCGTCTACCAACACCAATATTCTAACAGCTTCGAACTGTAGAGTAGCTTTAAAACAAGACATTCCAGAAGGATTATTTGTTAATCCAGATCAGGTTGCTGATCTTATTAGGATGAGAAAAGTAAATATGAAATAAAATAAAACAACTTTTTAGTTTAGTAAAGTAACTGAACTAAAAGGAGTTTTATTTTAACATACTACTCTAATACTTTGTTAATATTTACAATTTTTTTTATACGCGTAATATTTGGTAAATTTTCAAAATTACTAACGTCGTTTATTGTATTTATACCGTTTCTTATAAAATGAATCCAAAGTTCATTGTCTAACATTTGTTACAAAAATGGTACCCGAGATGTCGCCCCAAACAGACAGACAGACTTCGTGGACTTTATTCTATATTATAATTTTTACTTCCTTTCTATAAATTAACCATAAGATGTGAAAATATTTTTTTCAAATATTGCCTTACAATTTTATAAAACAAAATTCTAAATATTTTACCGCTAAAATCTTTTAATTTCTTTCGTTGGTAACCGAGTAAACTTAATTTAAATATTTAGTATGCTATTTAAAAAAATGAACGTCGCTTATCTTGATTTTCATTTGTTTTAGACAAACATGCTAGATCTACTATTAACATTCTTTAAAATATTTAAAATAGGTCAATTTCAAACGCTACAACGCATAAAAATGTTGCTACGCAAAACAAATTTTATTGATTCTTTTTAATATTAGCCTGCATTGTTAAATATGTAAAAGTTAAGTTTCAATCTTTACGTAAATTATTTTCAATTTAATAAGATTTTAATAATTCAAACCCTTTGAAAATTATTGGAAATATGTTTTGTAGAATTGTACAACTTTGTTTATTATGAATAAATCATAATAAATTAAACGTAGTATCATATAAATCGTTAATGTACAGTTTGCCCAAAAATAACACTAACTCGTAGTAAGCTATGAATAGGTAAACGTATGTCTGATCATTATTCATTTCATTAGTTAAGTTGGCAAAATTGATTTTGACATGTAATTTTCCGGAAGTTCACTACAACAAGAACCAAATAGCACATTTGCCGGTGTCTAATTTATTTCCATTTCTAAAATAATATTCAAGAAAAGATTTGATATATTTAGATAATTTTTTTGTCATTTCATGTTGTTCCATAATTCGGATAAAATTTATTCTATTGATAACTTCAGTTTGCATTGTTCCACTTATGGTTAAAAGTTACCAGTAAGATAAATTCGAATGTCGAAGAATAGTTCTTTATTTGTTAGATAAAATTGAAGACCATTGTTTTTATCTATTAGGTAAGTTTAAAGAAAGCATAATTTGAGAAATAAATACTTATTTGTCTACATTTGTTTTTCTGAATTACGAATCACGCTGTATCTTCGATATGCCAATTGTTGATAGCTTTACGATTTTATGCAACATTAGTCGACTCATTTAATTAAATTAGTTATTTCCGCGGTAGTAAAATAAACTGCTCTTTTTCTTTATCTATAATTTGCACCACTCATTTTTACAAGTCGTGTTTATCATTTTTTCAATTTCAAACTGTGGTTTAAATTACAACTGCACCAAAACACAGACAAGCGGAAAAGTAACCAAATTTCTATTAAAATTGTTATAGCTAAGTTGTCAACTTTTCAAAAATAACTCTACCCTAACACACTGGTAGACATCTACCAGTTACAGTAAAATTTTTGAAAGATGTCCGATCAAGTGCACCTGTATGACGAACGAATTAACAAATAGGCATACATTTATCTCTTTCTATTGCAAAGGCTGTAAGACTGTGTGATAAGGATGGATATAACACGCTTGTCTTTCAAAAATTCATATTGTTTCGACTAAGTTAGGACATTCCATTTATAAACGATGCTCGTTGTTGATAATACTTTCGCTGTAACGTAAGTTTATTTATTAATTCAGATACATTACCTAGATTCATAGCCCTACGTATAACGTTATATTCTGTCAGAGTCACTGACACTGACATTGTGTCAGTATCTTATTTTTAACATATTTGGTTTTACATTTGCTTATAAACTTACTAGTTGACTTATTTTTGAATTTTGAATGTTTTTCCTGTAATACATATTTTTATAATAATAAAATAACAGTAGTATCTTACGTACCCTTATAAAAACTAAGCAAACGACACTACTGAATTTGTCATGATGAGCGGAGCAAAAATCTGAATTCATACAATTCGTAGACAACCTTGATCAGACATCTTTCAAACTTTTTAACTGTAGCTATCCGAAGAATAAAACATCATGGAGCAACCCAAAAATCTTATTCTCTAGTTAAGACGGTAGAATATTCTTTTTCTAATAGATAGTAAATTGCTACTTTATCTGAACTTGGAACAACGGGACCTAAATATATAAGCTGTTTGTTGTTGCAAACAAACGGACTTTGAAAGTAACTCTCGCTGACTAACCCTGATACATATATTTTTACATTTTTAGAATTCCGATCTTTGCTAATATTTTTTGAAATTCTTCGTTGTTATAGGTTTTAGCTTACATAGATGGCAAAGTAAATATTGAAACACCGATGCATTTATCAGAACCGCATGCAGTTTTCGTTTATAGTATAAACGATACATTTGGAAGGATTTCTTTAGAGTTGCCTATACATTTGCGATATCAACGAGCTCAAATTAGTGGCGGGTAAGCAAAAAGTACTGAAAATATAATAACAAAACGTATTAGTCTACATCTAAATAATAATTAAAAAAACTAAAATCTACCTAATTTTTTTAATTAATTTCCCTGAAAAGGAAACTTTACATTTATTTCTACTAAAAATACTAAATTATACCTATATTACAATAAAAAAATAGTGGATGTTGGGTGATTTTTTGCATATTCTTTGCGAAGTTTTGGGAAAATCGAGCTTCCCCAACCGTCTCTGCTAGTTCATTGCCCAGAAGGGTCAATTCTTTGTGGAAGAAGTCAGAAAGTTGAAGCGCCTTGCAATCACGTGGCTGAAGATGCTTGCATGTGGAGCAATATATCTTTCAAAGCTGTAAGTTCAAGTATAGGATACGCACACACTTACAGATATAATTAATATATTTTTCATTTATTTATTTATTTACTATATTTAGTCCAATTTTGTTTTCTACCTCCTCTCAGTCTTCCTCGTCCTTTTCGCACTCGTCCTCCCTGTTTTCTTCGTCCTCCACATTACCGAATGATTTATTAATGACCGTATTAATATGCATTGATACTTGTATTCTGCTTGAACGAATTAATCTACTACATTTTTATTTATTTATTTTGGTGCTGAGGTTAGAATAGGGTCCAGCTTTAAAACAAAGGCACATATAAAACATGAAATTATATATATATATATATATATATATATATATATATATATATATATATATATATTTAAATTGACTTTTGATTGTATATTTTTATATGAAGCATATTATTAAAAAAATTCAATGGTGGAAGTTAAAATAAATTAATTATAACCAAAACTAACACAATTACCCCTTAACCTTAAAATTATAAAATAAGCTATATACGTATTTCGAGAACTACGTTTTCATCATCAGTACTGCAAATTTAAGCAGACTCTCAGAGTTGTTAGGACCTCTGGCATGGTTTACATGTTGAGTAATCGTAGCTACTCTGATTAAATTTGTACTACTGATGGTGAGAACTTTGTTCTTGAAGTACGTATGTAGCTTATTTTATAATTTTAAGGTTAAGGGGTAATTGCAGCCAACTAAAATGAAGAGCTTGTAGCTCAAAACGGTGCGTTTCCAGATAAGTATATTAATAAAATTTAGTAGATTTTGGATCCGCTACATACCCTATAAATTTTTAACACGTATTCATTAACATAGTATAGATATTTCAATGCATTTTGAGTGTGGACCCTATTCTATACTTTAAACTTTTTTTTAATTCCTTGATTCAGATATATTAAATTATACTGTTTTTTATTTTATTTAAGCCAAATAGGTATATTTTGCCATAAATGAATCACTTAAAAATGAATTATTTATGTAGATAACAAACGACATAGAGATGATGGTACCTCTGGGCGACTTGGATCACTATCCTCTGGTATCTATCGTCACTTTCCTCGTGGCTTGTGCTGGGTGTATCTACATTCTTTCTGTACTCTCTACCACTGTGCTGTGAATTTCAGCAATTATTTAGGAACAATGGAATGCTGTGATTTTCATATATAAACATTTTGCATTTAAATTTATCTCAACTGTGATTGTGGTTGAACTTTAATTTCTTTACATTTCACCCCTTTTCAAATTTACGTATTATTATATGTACTTTGTTATTCAGACCGGTTACATACTGTCTTCGGTTATATGGTAACCACATTTTAGCGGTTAACTACAGGTTACCTGAATAAAAAACGCCTGTTTAACAGCAAAATTAAAACAATACAATACTTTATGAGATACGCAACCGCGAATATGTGATATCCCGTTGTACCTACATATATGAGTAAGGTTGCGTAGTTTGGGTTGTGTAGTTCATACAAGGTTTACTAGTACATAATATATTCTTCGGTATTTGTTGTTTGAACATGCCTAATTGCAGTGTAGTTAGTTGTAATAGCGACTTAATGAATTCAACCGTAACATAACATAATTTTCTGCGGAAAAGGATGCCTAATGATATACAGACTGGAAAAATCGTGTCAATCGAAAACATTTTACTCCCAATTATAACCATATAGTGTACAGTTTAAATTTTAAAATCGATGACTTTGAAAATTTTGAAACAAACAAAATATGGGTTCATTTGTTATTTTTTTGTTAAATTATGAACAACAGATCTGTAAAGTAAAATAAAAAAATAAAAAATACTGAAATAGAAAAATGAACAAAAGTAGCAAAAATATTTTTCTTTATTAATTAGGTTTTATAGCCAAGGTACGATTTATTTTGAGCAAAGAATAGTGTGTATTGCCTCCCTGAACTGTAAAGAATTCTACCACATGGTTTGGTAAGCTTTCAATACATTTGCTAACTATTCGTGGTAATTATTTTTCCATTCTTCAAAGAGGTGCTGTTATATATTGAAAAGTTTTTGGTACGGATTATCGATGCTTAACACTTTGCCTTAACGTAATGCCATATTTTTCGCACAATTTAAGTTAGGGCTGCGCTCTGACCATTATAATAATCGAATATTGACTTATTTCAAATGCTGCTTTGTTATGTAAGCAAAGTTATGACGCATGTTGTCAATTTTAAGATGCAATTCTGAAGAACAAATGGAGAAAAAGATACTACGGAGTCAGCTGTGCATTTTCTAATTTATAGAATTTCCGCCAAAACACCATATTTAACCAAAACTAGCTTAATATTTTAATACATCAAAATACCAGCTCATGCCATTTTACTACCACTGTCAAATGGTGTTTCTCAGTGCGCATTCTTGTTCATTTAATGAACACGGACAGAAATGGGGTTCATATATGAACAATAAGGAGCTCCAGTGCTCCATTGTTTAGTCTCTATGTTCTCGCGCAAAACGTAGCCGCTATACTCGACGTGCTACGACCAAATCTGGCCAAGTAATAGACATCCTATGACTTAAGTAATATTTGCATAACCTTTAGCGAACAGATCCTGCAGAAATTTTAATTTCAAGAACATCTGCCACTTGGCAAAAAATAGTTGGTAGTACGACTCATTCTTGTAGTACAAATATTGCTATAAATTGATGTTTAAACGGGTTTGTAATGTATAGTGTTCCTGATATTCGTCATCTGATGTATTCTGCTATTTGATAAAAACGCCGCTTTACATTTCGGGCAGTACTTCTGGGAATAATCAAGGTTGCTGTGATGTTTTGAATAGTGTGATCACCTTCACCTGAAGGTTCTGTTCAGGTTGTGTTTTCTGATTGAATTGTAACAAATTTATTCACATTCAGTATTATAAGTACCAAGAGTCATTAACCTACGATAATAGAAGAATTTATAGTTATGATTGAATTTTTAAAAATAGATAATTCTGCACAATTTTTTTTTTCTTTTTCTTAATAAATAAAGTGTTTGCAACATTTGTTATATTTTCTAATCTTACTTTACAGACCAGTTGTTCATATTTTAATTTAAAATAACAAATAAATCCATATTTTATTTGTTATAATCGTTAAAAAAACTTTTTTTGGTGTCCGGTTTTTTTTCAGGAGTGTATATTCTCGCATCAAACATCTATTATTATTTTTGTTTTCCTACTCGGTATATTTAGGTTCGAAACCGAATTGTGGATAATTTGAATATTATAATAAAGGTAGAACACACTCGTAACTATTCAATCTTTAACAATAGAGATATGCGGTTTGAAAATTTATTTTTAGAATTTTTCATACTACAATTTTGATTTTTTGGTTTACACCCCCTTCCACTAAGGACTCAACTAGTCTTGCTACAAATGCTAACAATCTAATATAAATATTATTTATTAAATAATTTATTTAAAAATTAAATATTACAAAAATGAATTAATAATATATATGAAGATCACAAATACATTCCAGACAAGTGTTACCATTAAAAGACTGAGTTAGTTAGCTCATAATAAATATATTTAACTTCGTAGTTGTATAAATGTCTTAATTTTATTTCTATGTATATCTGTACAAATATTTGTAAAATAAATTTTGTTTAAATACATAAAATTAATATAATCTTACATATTATTTGGTGTGAATACTTAAAATACTAAAAAGAGATCACAATAAGAATGATCCTAATACCTAATATTATGTACGTTGTGATATTTCAACTAATTCATAAATTGCAGTTAAGATCACAGATTGTTCTGTTCATATCCTGTAGAAAATAATTTAAAATCACGTTCTTGTTTCTGATTCTTTCAGAGTGTACTTTGGTCCTTGAGATTCTGAAAATACAAAAAAAAAATTATATTCTACAAATGTTCATTTACATATTGTGAATTTTTGAGATACGCAAAATCAAATGACCTTTGATAATATTTAGTTCGCATTTGTTGAAATTTAACAAAGTATTCGCAAAAATGTTCGAGCCCAACCCCAAATGTATTCGCTCCCTCTGAAAAAAATATATTAACAGCAAGAAGAAATAAATTTGTTAGGTTTAATAATAATTTATTTGTAAATAAACCATTGTCTGCATGTGACAAATGTTTTCGTCTTTAATAATTCGCAAATAATTTTTTTAAAGTAATAAAATTTAAGATGGCAATTAATTGAGTATATTGTCAGTTACCTTTACCCATAGTTTTGCAGATAATACTAACATAAATGTATTATTTACTGTTGCAACGAAAAATTTTGGGACATCTTTCGTCATATATTTGCCCGTAGATTATTGTTTAAATGAGAAATTTAGTTAATAACATTGTATTTAAATCCAGTACACTTTATTAATACATAAAATAAAAATGCACAAATATAGTCTTAACCATTATAATCTAAAAAATTATTTTTTATTACTGTTAATAAATTTATTTCAGAGGGTACGAATACATTTGTACAAATTCCATACAAGAAGTTTCTTGTAAAAGATTGTATATATTTCCACGTCAGCAATGAGTGCCCGTGAGGTGACGCCTGGTAAACTCACCCACGGTACAAATATGTCATCATTATTACTGAAGTCTGTGTGCAAAGCAGATTGGCACACCCAGCAATGGGTAATATGCCGTGATGATATATTATTTCTCCAGCATCTCAAAAATTTTGTTTTATAATATACCTACCAATGTCTTTCTTTTGTTGGTTGTAAGTCTCAATGTCATTCCAAGGTTGTACTTCTGCTTTTCCAAATAGTACAAAGAATAAATTGAATAAGAAATAAATTGCTGCAGATATAAAGAACACTATTCTCCATGCTTCTATATCTTGAGACTAAAACAAAATACAAAATAAAAGATAGTTTGAGAACCTAACTAAAGATTCTGGTCATTGCTAAATTTACGTACCCCGTCTGAGACAATCTGCCCAACGACTAAGGGTGCTACTATTGACATAATATTCGCTGCAGCATTGGTTATACCCATCATTGTACCAGCGTGTTTTGGTGCTAAATCTATGTGGTTTACTTGAAAACCAACATAAGTGGCGGAGTTGAGTCCTACAGTTATTGTTAATAAGACTACCGCAAGAGTGGTGTTGTCAGTTGGGACATAACCGAGACAGATTAAAGATATTGCCGGAATCCAGTGACCTAAAATATAATCCAATTAAATAATTGGCTAATAATAAATAACATCACAGGTCTGGGAATATTTAAGGAAGTTAGTGAACATCGATAGCCTATTACAAAGAACGAACAAGCACTACCTTTTGTCGTTATATAACGCATTATCAAAATTTTGACCAGAAAAACTGTTAAACTGACTATACAGAATGTAACAGAATTTGAAAACAACAATATTTCTTAATAACTTTTTTTCGAAAACTCAATTTTTTTTAGCATTTTTACTCCCCCATAAATTAACGAGTCGTTTAGGTATTTTCATACGTAATATAACAAGTGATATGATTATCATCGATGATATTCTCGAGTGAAACCGAGCTGCAGATTTCACGAGTCCGAAGGACGAGTTGAAATGTGCTGCTTCGGTTTCACGAGCAATATCTTCGATTATTAATCATATCACGAGCTTATATTTAATGAGAGAATATAATGAATTTTTGCAATCTAACCTAACCTAACTTTTGATATACATATTCATATTGTATTAAAACTTGGTACTTGTTTTATTTAATATTTCGGAGTTTGAATTATTGTTATTATTTATTTTTATACTCAAAATTAACTGTCAATGTCATAAATAAAGAAAACAAATCCCTTAGTAACGACTATAAATACGGTGTTTATTTCCTTGTTTTTTATCATCGCTGTGATAAACGCGTAGCTAGGGAGATTCTGAATGTTGATTGGCGGAAAACATGTCACGTGACTAAGGAATTATATTCTCATAATAATATGATCCAGTAGCAATAATAATGAAACAATTGTTTTTAACAAATGTGAGTGGTCAACTTTTTCAAATAAATCCATTAATAATTATTATAAGTTATAATCAGTAAAAATGCCTGCCTTTACGGATAGCGAGTATACAGATATTGTGCTGGCCTATGGTAAAGCTTAGGAAAACGCTGCCCAACGTCGACAAATTTGGAACGTTTTCTGAATCGTTATTTTCTAAACGTTCGCACTTTTGTATAAGTAAATAAAATAAATAAATTTCCGAGATTAAGAGTCCTTTAAGCCTGCTGCTCAAGATCGGGGCAGAACTCGCCCTGATCACAGAGAATATTGAAGAGGATGTTTTGGACTCAACCAGGTTTAGTACTCGAAGAATAGCACTACAACACAAAGTGTCACATATGACAATTTAGAGGATATTGAAACAACAACAGTTAAATCATTTCATCGACGCCTTCAGTATTGTATTAACAATGACGGTGGCCATTTTGTATCTTTATGCGTTTTCTTGTTCCGTCAATTGTAGAGTTGTTCTTGGTCCACTGTATCCTATAAATGTAAAAAATTGGACGTATGATCTCTTATTTTTCCCGATTTGTGTATAGTTTCATCTTTTGGTGTATCTATCAATCCATTTACCAGTTTGTAATCATTATTTCATTGTATTTAATTACAGTCACAACGAAAACAAACCAGAATCAGTTGTTCGTAGACGCACGCCATACGCACGCGCAGAATTTTGGCATTATGCAACGCGCTGTACTATTGAGACAGTTGTTATTATATTTAACTATACGCGGGTAATAACATTTGTGACAAAACTTTGAAGAATTTTAACTCAATATCTAGAAGGTAAGAAATATTGTTCACTCGTCAAGTTCTATCTCTGGTTAAATTTAATATACTTATGTCTGTTACACCTGTATAATGCCCGGTAGAACCACTAACACTTGAAATTTAAACTTGTTTTTTTTAATATTGATGAAACCTCATTTCTGATTGGGCTATACCGATACGTTCGATAAAAATCGGAAGAATTACTCACCAATAGTATTTCCCAGTTTCCTCGCATGGACTACACTCAACATTTTATTATTAATAACATAATCACTTAACCAACTGAACACAAAACTAAGCAACCACATAGCTAGATATGGCACTGCTGACAGAAGTCCATTCTGAAAAGAAAACACACCTATTAAATATTTATTATTTTAGAATTAAATTTTTCTTACCTTTTTGAGATCAAATTTCAAGACACTCTTCATATAAGTGGGCATCTCAGTCAACAAAGTCCAAAAGCCCCAATTTTGCCCACAATGGGCAATTATCAACGACCACATGGGCAAAGAGGTGAACATTGCCAGCCAGGGAGTTGGTACACGCTAAAAAAAAAATGCTGTACTATTTTTCAACTTTGGATAAAAGTATTTTCTTACTTTTTCATGAGGATCTGTTCCCAAAGATGATTCTATGTATTTCTTTTCTTCTGGACTGATTCTGGGGTGTTCTGAAGGATTATTATATCCCAGGAATACCCAGCAAACTGACCAAAAAATTCCACAAGCCCCGAAAATGTAAAATATTGAGGACCAGCTAAGTTCGTCGGCTAGGTACCCGCTTGCGGGAAGAGCGATAACAGTACCAAATTGAGCCCCTAAAAAAATATTATATTATTTATACAGTACAGGAGAGAAATGCATGATTTCAGGGGGGCAAATCAAAGTTTTTTGAACGATTAACGATTTATAATACAAAAAGTGAAACATTAAAGTCCTGAATAATAATATAAATTTAAAATACTTGGCACGTTTCACAACTTTAAAATTTTATCTGCATACTGAATCCTTTATTTATACATTAAATTTATCTTCATTTTAGGAGCTTCATTCAAAATATTGCGTGTGTCAAAATACAGAATTAAAATACTTTTATCTTTTCAAATCCTACCGACTGCGCCAAATATTACGTTTATTCTAATGAGGATATAAGTCAATGAAGAAATACTCAAGTGATGTTTAGAAGCGTATATCTTTTATGACCAGTTGCACAGCTTATAGTTAAATTTTAACTACTGGTTAAATTGATAAAATCGTATCGAAACGAAATGTCAAATGAGTTATTAAATATTACTGTCAAAATTTCGATACGGACTTTTTTTGTTAACCTGTAGTTAAGATTTTAACTATAAGCGGTGCAAATGGCCATTAAGGTCATTTTTATCTAGGCAACCATACATCACAAAAAATATATACTTGTATCATAATGTAGGCTATGGAATACGGAATACATAACACTAAATATCTCAAGGAATGTATTTTTCATCAATTATAGCGAATAATGTTAACGAAAACAGAAAAACTCAATATCAATCTGCTAAAATTTTGCTAAGATTTTCAAACAATTGCGATTTGGCCTACTTATACAAAACTCATACTGCTAAAAATATCTGCATATTTCTTTTAACAATTTAATAACTAAAAACCAATATGACATAAAAGTATGCATGTACCTCAGACGAAAAGTGACTTTAAGGTACTCACAAGTAATTACTTCCTCGGCTGTCCGCCTCGGCTGTAAACAACTGGCTCATACCTTAAAAATTCATTTTTCGTACTAGACACATAAAATACTATTATTGTATTAATGTAAAATGAAATAATACTTAGTTTTACCAACATTTCAAGAAAAACTGACAAAAATCTGATGTGATCAGCACATTACCTTCCGTCAATTCTATGTATTTTGTACAAATCCTATACCGATTATTTAACAAAACCTAGCATCCTTACAATTTAAATTTGTTTGTTTTTTTTTCAGTTTTTCTTGAATTGTTGGTACAACTAAGTATTATTTCATTTTACATTGAAACAGAATATTTTAGAAAACATATGTTGCTTTGTGTCATTAGAACAACAAAATTTCCGAAATAATAATAATGATGTATTTATTTGTTGTAAGGTCTTTGACTTGTACAAATTATCCACAATTTACATGTAATTTACACATTACATATTTACAATTATACAGAGATACTTTTAGTGCCTTGTGTTGGTACCCTCGTTACATGTAAAGTAGCTTATAGTGATCTCTGCTGCTTCTTGGTTTCATCTTGGTGTGTTGGTTTTTATCAAAAACTAACTCGTGTGGGATTCGAACGCTGACTCTCACGCACAAACATTGTGATGCCAAGGGAGCACTTTTAGCCACACATCCACAGATGACCGTCCGTAATATTAATAAAAATTGGCGATAGTTTGTTATTTATTGTCAATTATTAATTCAAATGGGGAACTCTAATTTTGATATCATAGAACAGAGGTGTATTTATATTTTCTTTTACCTGCATAAACAAACGTTGCCAATCTCCCCCTTTCACTGGGCGGTATCCATTTCGCTAGAAGAGTATGCATACTAGGAAAGAAGAATCCTTGACATAATCCTTGTACTATCCTGCATCCTATGACAGCCCAATAGTCGCCCATATCAGCCATTATAGGCGTAAGGACACAAAACACTGCATTGATGAACATAGATACTGCCAGGAGGTACTTAGGGCCGTACATGGCTCCAACTTGACCTGCAGGTATTTGGGAGATGACATATCCCCAGAAGAAGCTACTCAGGACGAGGTCTTGGGTTTCTTTACTCCATTCATATACCTGGAAAGATAATTTTTGGAATTGTAGCTTTCATTCCCATAAGAAATTATTTCAAACAAGCATTTATATAAATAGTATCCATTAAATGCTTGTCTTCCTGTCTGTATCACCCTTTATTCTTACCGCGTCCAGTGTAGTGTTTTGAGATGTATCAGTCATGGCTACTATAGCTACGGACATGTTAACTCGAAAAGTATAGGCAAGAGTTAAACAGAAAAACAGCATAAGGCATTGTGTATGTCGAGCTCCAATCAGTTTCCCTAAAAAGAAAACAAATATTAGCAAATTATTTTAAAATAAGAATAACATTAATAGTTGTTTATGTATTAAGGGCATAATTAAAAGATTGTAGCACGGAGGAATGTTTAAAGCTCGACGCGTAGCGGAGAGCTATAATCTTGATTATGCCTGTAATACATACAACTTTTTATTTTATTTTAGTCCACGAAATTCAAGAATTCTATAGGTATATTTGTATTTGTCATTGTAGTGCTGGTGTTGTTGTTTCATTTCTCAGAGTTTCAAGTATTTAGAATGGAAAAATTATTTAAAGAAAATGAAAAATTATTATTTGAATAATAATTAATACTTAAAAGTAATAATATTCCATTTTTTTAAAAATAATTTTTCTACTTTACATATTTAGTATTGAAAAGACAACAAAAGCAGAATAGCTATTTGTGTATTAAGAACGCAAAATAAGACATTGTCGATTGAGAGGCATTCTCTCGAAATTGACAATGTCCATTTGTGCTCGAAACACACACAAGATTTTTTCTACAGTCGCCACAGAGGGGTCCTCCACATAACAAAAAAAAAAAAATGTACACTTTGTACTTAATAACGGTTAATATAAAGAAAAAACGTCTTTTATATTTAATTTTAATTTATCGTTATTTCCCATTCTTCTTGACTTATTGCTTCAATCTAATCTAAACATTTTATGCTTTCGCTTTTGTAAATGAATGCCCTATTTTTCACAATAGTGCGGCATTTTTTTTGTTATGTAATATACCGACAGAGCAGTTATGTCAGATTTATTTGTAAAGATGGTAAATGTGTCACTACAGTGCCATTAGTTCCTGACTAAACGTTTCTATTAATAATATAGACAAGTGACATTTCTTAACATTGTATAGTTAGAAATTTGGACAGCGAGCGTTTTTCCTACTTTGTCGCTCTACACCTTGTAGTAACAGGGTTTCAGTTGTCAATGAGACAAGGTATTAAAAAAACTGCGTCGCATTGAAGAAAATGGTTCCCTATCATTGTTTTAAAACTAGATTTCTTATCTCCTTAGTACCGTGAGTATTTTTTAACATGAAACATGGGATTTGTCATATCCATGGTTACGATTTAATTGACAGCAATGTATTTGCCTGTCTCATTTAAAATGAAACATAGGGGACAATTTTGACATTTGTCTACTCTGTCAGTGTCAAAAAACCAATTTGAAATACAATGTTTTATACTGTGGAAGAGAAGGTGCAGATTATTAAGTGGTATTATTCGAATTTTAATCCAAGTTTAAGGCAAGTGTCGGACTTGTTCCGCGCTTCATTTTCTGACAGGCCTACACCAAGTGCAGCAATTTTTTTAAGAATAGTGAATACCTTTAGAGGAAATGGTTGCATCGAGCCTGCACATAACAGTAGGAATAGATCCTGTAATATATTAACTGCGCAGAAAAAAACATGAAATTCTGACTTTAATACAAAATAAGAACAGATTAACATTAAGAGAGGTTGGGCAAGCTACTGCTGTAAACAAAGCTATTGTACACAGACTATTTAAAAAGGATCATTACAGATCATACCATTTCCAAAATCACCAAGAGTTAGTTATGGACGATACGAAACGAAGAATAAATTTTTGTGAAAGAATGTTTGAAAACGTTAATAACAATCCAGATTTGCTGCAAAATATACTTTTTACGGACGAAGCAACTTTTTGTTTTCATGGCGAAGTAAATTCACAAAATTGTCGGTATTGGTCCAGGGAAAATCTACATTTGTATCATAGTACGAGGACTCAACGACCCGAGAAAGTTAACGTTTGGGCTGGCATAATAGGATCCCACATTATTGGGCCATTTTTTATTAACGGGAATATTACTGCTCAATATTTAAATATAATACTTCTGTCAAATTCATTCCCTATGTTTCATTTTAAATGAGACAGGCAAATACATTGCTGTCAATCAAATGTCAAGTCGTAACCATGGAGATGACAAATCCATGTTTCATGTTAAAAAATACTCACGGTATATAGAAACAACCCCTTTTGTCAATGTTTAAATAAAAAAAATCTTTGATGAAGAGGCCTAACTTTTGCTAAATTTTCTGTTACATACTGTAAATAATACTGTAAATTTTCCATAGTCCAATATCTGGTTAAAATGTAAATATTACAGTAAATATAAATTACGTCAAAAGTTATCACTTTTGCGATTACGTCCCCACTAATTATTTCAAATAAGACGACATTAAAAATGTGCAATGACCCTTATCAATTAGCGTTAAATGTGATCTCTAATTTTTAATCTAGTTTTTTCTTGTCTGACTAACTAAAATAACTACTAAATTATTAATAGGACACTATCTTCTGCACTTTACATATTTTTTATAAATTGGTGAATCACCTAATATAAGAATTTTCAATATTTTATATAGAGTGTTCACAATAATATATAATAATGGACGATACGTATTATTTCTTATTTGAATATTATATAAGTATTGGTTTTATTTACTTCCTTGTTCATTACGTCCTTAGGTAGAAAGGTTTAACTTTCAAATTAATAAGTTAGTTCAAAACGAATTACATTTCCCAGAAACGGGTAAGCAAAATTTATACAATAGTGTTTTTATAATAGTAGTCTAGTGTTTTTATGAGTATGAAAGAGCAAGCATATAATGTGGATATTTGAAAAAAATAATTTGTTATCCCATTTTCAAGGTTAACTAGATTTGTCGTATTTGTCTGTCGGAAAATAAAATGGTCAATGACATTTATAATAATACAAAAATAAATAAAAAACAAAGAATATCATTATCAAATTTTTCTGTGCTAATTACACTAGCATGTTTGAAAATACAAAACTGATTACTATTTCAATTTTTTTTTGTCTTGACATAATACGTTTAATATTCAACGGAAGTTAGATGTCTATTTACTGTGTGAATTTAGCAATAATTGCATGTTTTGTATCAGTTTAGAATAAAGTATAATTATTTCAAGGTCTATGCCAGAGATAATTAGACAGTGTAGAATGCATAAAATATGCGGAATTAACTGAAATTGAATATACCGTTCTAACTTATGAATGAGTAATAAAAATGATGAATACATTTTTGTTTACTACTAAACTAATATACGGCTATTGTACCTACGGAACTGCTTGAGGACGACATCAATGAATTCTTTAATCGGATGCAAATATTTTTTGGTAAAAAAGTTGATATACGAAAAAATATATTACGCAACAAGTACAGAAACGTATCTATTTACTGGATTTCATTTCGTCCCGAAACATATCTAGAGACATGGTAATGATAATGTGTACTTAATATGAAATAGGTATAGGTCATCCGTACCATGAACTAATTATCAAATTGTCATACATTTATCTCTGCCATTTGCAAAGACTCCATATGTGTTCACAATACTTTCGCTGTAACGTAAGTTTATTTATTAATTCAGATATCAAGTACCTTATATTTCTTTATCTCTAAATCTATAAAAGATATAATATAGTATATTATACACCAAGGTTGTGAAGAGTATGATTATTGATCGAGCGAAAAGATTATAATCCCGAGGGAACCGTGGTATATATACTATTTTTTCACTACTAGCACTTAATTTTAATAATTATTTGTGAAATTAATCCCACCATAACGTCATTTTACTTTTAAATGTGATGGCACAATTGATGCATAGTTGGCCTAGTAAAAGTCATTATTAATAGAAAAGATTAAATTTTCGTTTACTTACTGTAGTGTTCGGGACAGGTTTAGATTAAAAAGCATCACATGATTTAACAAACTTTATTCGACTCTGGGCTCGTCACTCTCCGAATGCTATGCTTACACATATGTGCTCATTGACAGGTTGTATCATCTGATTGTAATTGCACAGTTTTTGGTTGCACGGTTCAAGCATTTGTATTATTTATTGTTAAATCACAAATATTATTTAAAAGTATTATTTTTAAATACTGTTTTTCTTACATTGAATAAGCGAAATTGACATGAAAGAAATGTCACGTATTTAATATGTTCTCGGTGCGAAAAACAAATATTCAAATTAATCCGAATTTTTAATATTGAATTAAGCTGTTTAAACAACCATTCAAATGCATAAAATATTAATAAATAAAGTCTCTTGGCTATACTTAAACTTGCTATAAACATTTCCGATTTAAAACTGTCACAGAACTATCAAAAAATGTAAATTTATTCATTATTAACTTATTATCGGTTAATAATGAAAAATTATATACCGGGGTTGAGAAATTAAATTTCACGGCACTCTATTCGGTCAATAATGTACCTCTGTGTAGCAAGTAGTGAAAAAAAATATTTATATGTATCAGACAGACAATTTACTCTTCTTCCAATATCCCCACACACATACACACCCACACACACACATACATCCACATACATCGTACAAATATTAAATTCGGATTGTAGGGACCTTAAAAAGTGCTTAATCATTAAAATCTGGATATGCGATTTTTAGCATGCATCCAATACCTCTCTTAGCGAGAGGTAAAAAATCCACAGTGAACGTGTTAAGCAGCAAGCAAATCCTGAAGCAATGACATCAATTGTTTTCCTAGGTATAGTTAAATTATTACAAATACAGTGACTAAAGGAACATAAAGCCATAATGTTAATGTACGACTATATGTCGTAATAACAATGAATTTTAATTGTTGTTTAATTACGTCAAAGGAAACATTAACTACACCAACTCCGGGACAAAAAACGATTGATTGCTTCGCCAACTAACTACCTATGATCTTTGATCACGTGATGATCATTTAATTGGAGATTAAACGTAGTTACCACGTGGAAGACACGTGACTCGACTGGACTATATTTTATACACGTAAATGAAACAATAAATTTAATAACTGTTTTTAGAATATGTTTTTAAAACAAAATGATAATTTTGTTATTAGTAATCTTAATTTTCATTTTTTTAGTGTAACTTAGATGAAGTAATTTTCGATAAATAATTATAACAATTGGTGTTTCGTTGTTATATTTGTTTTATAAATGTTTATCTGTTAGACTGTCTGATTTTTTATAGGTAACCAATCAATTATCAAGGTTTTTAGGGTAAAAGATAATTTTCGCATAGTTTGTTTACTACTTGACATAATTAAATATAAAAATATATGTCACTTGATATATAAACTTGACATAATTTCCGACACCTATTATTTAGTTTTAAAGTCATTCGATTGATAAATACATAGATTATATAAATAAAAGATTATTAATAACAATTTGTACAATATATAGATTATGCCAAAATCCTGCATATTATTTTATTAATAATTGTTTTTCTTTTTAATTTTTTTAGCTTGTACAAAAAATTCAAAATACTGTTATTGTATAATATTTAAAATAAGTAGTTCACTTAGCAATTCGTCACGCTTTTAATTTAAAATCTAACGACCTTTACTAACGATGATTTTTATTTGTAAAACGGGAAATTTTAAATGGTTTTCACGCTTCATTTTAAGTTTAACTTTCCCTTACGAAACAACTCTATGTAAATAGGTATGTTATTTTTTGTTTAATAATTACAGTAACTATGTAGTTTTTACAACTTGTTGCTACTAATGTATAAATTGCATTATAAAAAGTATAAACAAGTCGTTTAAATATAAATATAACATACAAGAGTATGTGTTTTTGTATAATTATTATTACTTTTTTGGATATCTTCAAAGTAAATGAATACATGTGTAATTATTTATTTATTAAAGATGAAAAAGTTGTAAAAAAAAACTTAACAAAAATAGTAATTGCTACCATTAAACCGTACAACAATACTGTGGAAAAAAATATATTATTACTGAAAGCAAATTTATATTGTATAAGCTGTCCACATATTTGAATTTATTAAGTTAGCACTCTGCCTTTTTTACATAAAGTTATACTTAAAATATACTATCTTATATTGGCAATATACAATAGATATCTCTAAACGAATTTGGTAACACTTTCAGATCCATATGAAATACTAAAATTATAATTTACCTTTTTTTTTAATTCTTATGTAATAATAATAATAATAATAATATATTGTGGGTAATTTCTCGACTGTGATGTGCATTAGGTGTTAATAATTACTCGAAAGTTCAGTTAAACAACATTTATTCTTACTATACCAACGTTTCGATCTACCCTTGCACCTTCTTCAGGGTAGTAAAATTGTTACAATTCTTGTACAGAAAATACATTCGTACAAAACATTCAGTTAATTTATTAAACATCGTACAAAAAATTCAAAGAGCATACACACATCCATTTAGTATAGTAAGAATAAATGCTATTTGACTGAACTTTCGAGTAATGTTCACATCTAATAATAATTTATGTTCGTTATTTATGTTTCTGACATATTTGACATATCTTTTGATTTTATTATTATTAGAATTTGTAATTATTATTTTTTTGTAGTCTAGAGTAAGTCTTCCTATTAAATTGTCAAATCTGTCGGATATCTCTGAAACAACGAACAAATTATTATTTAATTTTTCATGGTGTATTTTCTTTTGTTTCGAACTCGTACAGAAGAAACAATTGAAAATTAAAGTTGGTACTCATTTGATACATATTTTCATTCTGAACAGTTTTCTTCATTACACTTTTGTTTTAAAATTAATAGATAAAGATATATATATATATATATATATATATATATATATATATATATATATATATATATCCAAATCAAAAATTTAACATTGAATTTCTTGTTCGGAAAAAATAGACTTCCGGTATATTGCATTATATAGCAAAAACTACATATTTAATATATAAATAATTTATTAGTCGTAGATAAAAAATATTTCTAGTTAAAGGTTAACATTAATTTGCAAATGTATAAGATGACAGCATTTCTCTTTATATATTTTCCTAAGAGTATTAAAATTTTGTTTCAGTGTACCTATTTGGATTTTTTTACAAAAACTATTCATCCTAGAAATATAAGATTCCCAATACACTAAAGCCTATTATTTCCTACAGTTGGTACAAATTTCATCTAAATATGTCATTTGTATCTTCTTTGTTAATTCGAGTATATCATCACTTATCCCTCATGATAAAAAAGTACTTCATTTCCACATTATAACTGTTATCGCGGCAGACTTTTCCATACTTGAAAACCAATCAAGATAATTTTTATACTGTTTGAAAAAGTGCATAGCTGTTTTACTTGTAAAAACATAATAGCAAAGGAAGTATTAAGTAATATGAAGATATACTATCGCTATCACTAGTATCTTGATTTTATGTGTGTATATAAGCAAGCTTGAAACAAAGATTTTTTTAATTATTTATCATTGTTTAATTAGTACTTAACTTTGAAAAAAGAAATTGTATAAATATTTTTCATACAATATAGAATCACTTTCTTTCTAACACGGTGTGTAAATACTAAAGTGCGGCAACACATCATAAATATCATATTTACGAATTTGGCAATCGCCAGATGTCTCTCCCGTACTGTTAGAAATGTTTACGTCACCATCCGTTATACTAGCAGCCATTATATTTATTAATTTAAATTATAAAACTATAGAAATCTAAATCTACCTTCCATCAATCCTGTATATTATGTATAAATGCCATACATAATTTTCTTGCAAAAGATTCTAAATTTCCAGTAAAATTATTTCACAAACAAACTATGCAAATTGCACTTGACACTAACATCTTCTTCTTTAGCTTTCCCCATTCGTTAGGGGTCGCTATTTTTTATTTTTTTCTTCCACTCATTTCTGTTTTACGTGTCGTTCTCATTCAGTTCCTTTTCTCTCAAGTCTTCTGCAATACAGTCCTTCCATCTTATCTTTGGTCTTCCTCTGTTTCTTCAACAATCTATTATTAATCTATTCATTCTTCATCCAATATATTCTTCATTTCTCCTCATGTCATTTTCAAACCAATGTAATCATCTCGCTTGTATCTTTCTAGAAAATTGTAACACTAGAGTTATTTCCTTAATTTCCCCAACATTTACTTCAACATCCTCGTCTCTGCCACAATAATTTATTTTTTATTTATACTGATATCTGTCAATTTGTATTATATGAATATATTAGTAGTTTCCATGTTTAGCATAGCTGGCTGATTTATAAAATTTAATTTCTTTAAAATTCTTTAACTCTATATCTATTGAATATGAAGTATAAATTGCAATCAAATCTTATAGAGAATAATATAATCTTTAAGTTATAATAATGTTAAATGTCAATAAATCTAATTTAAGTGTTAAATCTTCAAATGAGGCTACTTCCGGTTCACCAATTATAACCAAAATCGAATCAGTTGTTCTTCTGGATGTAATCTTGAGGAATACGAAAAAATATAATTTTTGGAATCGTGTTAAAAGTTATGCGATCCGAAACTTTCGTCACATACACACACACACACATACATACAGACATCATCGTAAAAATGGTTAAATCGTATCATTGATTTTTTTGACCAAAGACAATACCTTCCTTACCTAAAGGTGACGGAAGGTAAAAACATCTATCTGCAGCAGCGAGATTTTGCATTATTTTAATAAGTTTTTTGCATTTCACGGCCCATGCGTTTGAGCAATGCTTATTATGCAGTCAGGAAAATTTTTATAGCAAAATGACAATTATAATGAAACTAAAGAATGTAAATTACATCGTATGTGATTTGTTTTGATCGTTATTTGGTATAAAACAATCGAATAGCAAGGTTGGATTGCTTCTCACATGTTTCAACCTTGGAGCTTCGTTTGTTCAAAGGTATATTACTATATAATTATAACAAATATACACAGGGAGGTGTAAGTATGTAATATGAAAATTAATAGACAATATTTGAATGAATTTTTAATACGCACTATAATATAGTAAAAGAATGCTGTTATGTAATCTAAATAGGTGTGCAAAAAGAAAAAATTCATTTGTAAATCAAAATTTTCAAAAACCTGCTTGTGACGTATAATTTTAGCAATAAATAAAACTAAAAAGATACAATTTAAATGTTGGGAATACCAAGAAATCTCTAGGTATGATGAAATAATTAAATCGGAGAGTGAACCAGGAAAAGTGTATTTAAAAGTTTTTTTTATGGGAAATTATTTTGTTTTTATATTAACTTTCAATTTACACATTTGCTTTTAATGTGTACGAGCCCAAACTCATAATAGTTCGGTCGGTTTACATTTTCAACAAATTATAAAACCTATAGAAATTTCTACAAAATTCTTTCGACTACTTTAAATGTAGATTTAAAACTTAAAAAACATGTCGGTCTAATGACGGTTGATAATAGTTCGACTGGAATTTTAAGGGTCATCTTCTAGTCCAGACTTAGGGAATGTCTTCAACGTCCGAGTTTTTAAAACCAGAATTGCATACTCAGAATCATTTAAATTACGATTATTCAACAACAGAAATGCGCATCACTAGAACGCGCAACGCCCGAATAATTCAAAAACCGAATAATTGGGTATGGGCAAGGTCACTTTAGGTTAGGTTTGGTTAGGTTATGTGTTTCTGTCGATTGTCAATACGCTTTCGAGCAATGCGCGATTCTCTTTTTGAATGATTCTGTGCATGCATATTCTGGTTTTGAATATTCTGGGTTAGGGGTACAATGCATAATATTAAATGGCGGATTACTTGAAAAGCTTATTCAGTTTTTATAAGTTTAAAATCTATATTTTAAAGTAGTCAAAAGAAATTTGTAGAAATTTCTCACCATTTGCGTATAGGTTTTATAATTGTTAGTTGAAAATGTAAACCGCTCGAAATATAATGGATTTGGGCTCGTATATGAATAGATCATTTGGGAAAGAATTCATCTCAATTATTTTTAATATGTTGATTTTTGTCGGATTCGCATTCCACTGTGTGCAACTATTTTCAGGAATTTTTTATTCGTGATGTTGGTAGTTTAGTCAAAAACAGAACTATCTTTTTAGTTGCAAATACTCTGCTCATGTAAAATTGCTGCAATTAGATTTTTTTTAATACAAAACTATTACTCTTTTTAGAAAATTAAAATACCGACAAGTTATGGAATACATAATTTCTCTAGACTTAACCCGAGTTTTGTGCTTAAGTCTTATTCCATGTTTATTTTTATACATTTGTGAGTTAAACTCGTAATAAACAATATCTATGTTAAAAGGAGGCTATTCTGAATTTACCTCTTATTTATTATTACCGCTGTTAAAGAATTACATACGCAAAGTAAGTCGTAACGGTCCCGTGTTCGGGTTTTCTATTATCTTCTACAAGTCCCGAACGTTTCTAATATTAAACTACACCTTATCGGAATATTAAGTGCTTAAAATGATCCCGTGGCCGTGTTAAAATAAATTTGAAATGTTTGTTGAAATTGACAGTGATTTTTTAAAAATAATTTTAAAATAAAACGTATAATATATAAATATATTGCTGAGTGTGCCAATGAGAAATAGGAAAACAAAGTATTACACGTATTACAATGTTCAAGGGTCATATAGTAACACTGTTACCAAAACATGCATCAAATTTTTGGAAAGTCAAACTGTTAAATTGTTAAATTCATCATTTTCTACATTATTTAAGAAGCACGTAAAGAAATAAATTCATATTAATTGTAAAATGTTTTCAGAATCACGTATATTAAATAATTTTGTAATTTATATTCTCGTAGGCATGAATTATTCAATTAATTTTTATAAATGAAAATAGCAAGGGTTTCAAAACATCCTTATTGCAATTTTTATTATATTAACCTTAATTTTGAGAATCCAGTTATATCTAGGTATAGTGTTACATTTCTGGCGCTCAAAATTATTAAATTATTTCTTTGAACTTGTTTAAATTATAAAAGTCGTAGGTGTGTTTGCCATCACTATAATATAAAATATATATGGTCCCATTTAAAATAAAAAAGTTGATCTTACATTTGAAAACTACTGTTTGAAAAATTTAATTTTACGCGCATTAAAATAGTTTTGTAAAATAGACATTGTTTGCTAATTTAACCGACCTCGTAGCTCTTATAGTTCTCGATAGTAATAGACAAAAAAAATCAACACCCTGTATAGGGATGGGAGCCACATGAATTACCAATTATACACTAAGATTATTTCGTCCAATGATATTGAGTCATTAAAATTTAAATCGGCCAATAACAAATAGAATTTAAGTATATTAAATCGAATAGTTTAGAGTTTGGTATGGGACCGAAATTTGTGTTCATCGCATACATCTATATACCTGTCATTATTAATATGTCTTTGAACTTTAACATTAGAATTGTAAATTTTGTGATTATTATGAACATATATTGAGCTACGATGAATTTTTTTGGATTACCGCTTTTTAGATGATAAAAATGTCTTTTAGTCTGCCCGATGTAAACTTTACTACAATCACTACAGCTAATTTTATAAATACCGGAATTTTGTTAGTATCTATTTTATCTTTAGGATGATGTTCACCCCTAATCGCCACCACCCTATATATTTTCACGTTCTTATCTAAGGTCAGTATTTTAATCTCTAGTTAAAATGTCTTCATACCATTGCTATATTTTTCGTTTTAACTGAAAGTTAACAGACACTTTAACTAGAGATAAAAATACCAGCTAATTTTGACTTTAATATAATATCCTATTATCACATTACTGTATATGAACAATTTTGATATCGGAAATATTTAATTCGTGTAATATAATAATATAAACAAAACTTAAATTTGTAAATATTTTTTAGGTGCTAATTTTGTAAACAAACAATAATCATATGTACTTGTATGTGTTATATACGCAAGTACACTTACGTATGTATAGATGTATGTATGTACATAATTATAAATAAAATATACTTGTAAAAATCTGTTTACATATAGATTAAATGCCAATTTGTTATGTATATTCATTTCCACTTGAAATGTTTGTTTCCATGACTGCAAAATTTGCTAATTTTTTTATGCATAGATATTACCAGTCGTATATGTTTTTGCACAAATTTTATAATTTATGATATATTTATAATTTTTTTATAAATTTAAAAAACATATACAATACAATCGACAATACAAAATAACCTTCATATATTAAGTGACGTCCATATATATAATTCTGATAATAATAAATTTTGATAATATATGAAGTTTAGTGTGATATGCAATAATCATGTAGAAAATACGTACATTATGTTCATTGCAATAAATTATTATAAAAATTCTTATCGATATACTTGTTATACTCGTATTTTATTTACATCATATATTATAGCGGAATCTCTCTTAAGCGGGTAGTACTAGTCGCCGATTATTTGTCCGGTTAAAAGAGGTATCCGTTCTGTTCTTCAAGAAGCAGTAAAATTAACTTTCGAGCCTTAATAAATCATTCAGAAGTTTGTCTATGTGCAGAAGCTTAGTTTTAAAAAATGCTCCTCTTCGAAGTACGTGCTCTGGGCCCGTATTGTTAAGCGTTCGTTATTTCGTTCGTATTCGTATTCGCGTTCGTTTTCATGTTAGTAGTCACAGTAGTCTGTGTTTCGAAAACAATAAATATATGTTATTGTCAGTGTCAACTGTATTGCAGCATTTATTCACATCATTTACAAGTTAAAAAAATCTGTTGTGGCCAGCACAATACCTTCCGTCATTCTCGTGTATAATGTATAAATTCCATAATTTTTCTTACAAAAGATTCTAAATTTCCAGTAAAATTATTTCATAAACAAACTATTCAAATTGCACTTGACACTGGCATCTTCTTCTTCTTTAGCTTTTCCTATTCGTTAGGGGTCGCTATTTTTGCATGTCGTTCTCATTCAGTTCCTTTTCTCTCAAATCTTCCGCAATACTGTCCTTCCATCTTATTTTTGGTCTTCCTCTGTTTCTTTAACGTCCTATTACTAAACTATTCATTCTTGTTCGAATATAATTCTTCATTTCTCCTCATGACATGTTCAAACCAATGTAATCGTCTTTCTTGTATCTTTCTAAAAACTTGTAACACTAGAGTTATTTTCTTACCGTATCTTTCCGTGTATTCCCCAATATCTACTTCAACATCCTCATATCTGCCACATTAATTTACTTTTTATTGATACTGACATCTGTCAATTTGAATTATATGAATATATTACTAGTTCCCAAGTTTAGCATAGCTGGCTGAATTATAAAATTTAATTTCTTTAAAATTCTTTAACTCTGTATCTATTGAATATGAAGTATAAATTGTAATCAAATCGTATAGAGAATAATATATTCTCTAAGTTATAATAACGTTAAATGTCAATAAATCAAATTTAACTGTTAAATCTTCAAATGAGACTACTTCCGATTGACCAATTATAACCAAAATCTAATCAGTTGTTCTTCTGGATGTAAACTTGAGGAATACGAAAAAAATATAATTTTTGGAATCGTGGTATTGAAGTTATGGAATCCGGAACTTTTGTCACACACACACACAGACACACATACATACAGACATCATCGTAAAAATGGTAAAATCGTATTATATGGACCCTAAAACGTGCTTATTCAGTAAAAACTCATCATTGAATTTTTTGACCAAAGACAATACCTTCCTTACTTAAAGGTGACGGAAGGTAAAAAAATATTTATTAATCGTTAATAAATATATGATGAAAGTGAACTCTTAACTTGTAAATGATCTGAATAAATGTGGCCCTTATTCTTGAGCGTTCGTAATTACAATCGTATTCGCTTTCGTTTTCATGTTAGTTAGGATAGTAGTCTGTGTTTCAAAAATAATGTTATATATGTCAGTGTCAGTGTCAATTGTATTGGCACATTATAAGTTATAATTCACACTGAATAGCTAATCACAAAATGGTTGCTTTAGAAACAATATTTTGGGCTAAGAATATCATATTTTTTTAAATTTATTTGTTTACGCATTAGTATTTCTTATATTATCCATGTACGTTTAATTTTTTTTTGCAGTCATAAAGATAAATATATTGATATATGTATTTTTTCACCAGAAATTCATTGAAAATTAGAAAACTATTTAAATAAACCCAACCTAAATGTATGTACATACATTTTGATTCATAATTCAAATATCTTGCGATTTTTTTTGGAGGAATATGTATTGTCCATAATAATAGTGATGATATTTATATCATATTTATTTAGAAATGTCAGAATTTATTAAAATCGATATTTACAAACTGCGACACGAGCCATAGTAATAGTAAGATAATTACACACATCCGTTGAATAATATTACTAGACCATTATATTTACATATGTAATATGTTATTTTATGATCTTTACAATTTTAAATTTTCATTAATAATGGAAAATTTTAAATATTTAAATAATTACAAATAGTTTATCTAGTCTAATGAGCTGATGAATACGGAATAACAATATTGTTTAATTTTTTTTTATGCGGAAGTACACTTTATGGTAACAATACAAAAAATAATTAAATTATGAACAAAAAATATAAATGCAGTGATATGCAACGAGGCGTCAAATAATTAGTTAATTAGAACTATTAACAAGTGTCATGTATTTATATAAATCTCATTTATAATAAGGTTATACAGAATAATGAAGGACTCTACATATGTACGTATACGACTACATAGTTACGAGTATATCGGATATGCACTACGCATGTATCTCCTTCAGTATAACGTATAGAATATCATTACATTTAGAATATGTAATATAACTCATAATAGTTTCGCCGGTTTACATTTTCAACAAATTATGAAATCATTAAAAAGTTCTAGATTTTCTAAATTCACGTAGTTTATTTGTCACCAGGAGTGTGGAACTAACTTATTGAGGAAAATAAACCACATGAAATTGGAAAATCACTAAATTTAGAATGAGAAATTATGATATTTGACATCTGTGTACATAATTGCTAGCTATCATTCTAACACGGGCCACCATATCTGCTCGTCAAAGCCAACAAAGTCACATGACTGCTTGCGCCCTATTGTATTTAACATTTCTTCTACATTGTTTATTTTTAAATTCATTCTATGATGAAATTTTGTCCTACTCTTCTAATTTTTCGAAATGTTTCCAATTCATTGTCGGGATTGATAGTATTTTTGAAGGGTATGTGTAATACACCTTTAATTTTTAATATTTAACTATTATTACAATAAGAAATAATATGATCTTCAGTAATGTCTCTGAATTTTTGACACTGACGTTTATCTGTCAGTTACAAACATTTTAATTTTGAGTTGGTTTCCATGACATTATTTGGACTGTGAGATTTATTACAATAGATTATTATATACCTTATATTATCTCTAAATCTATAAAAGATATAATAGAATATTTATATGTATCAGATACAGAATTCACTCTTCTTTAATACTAGCAAGAATAAAAAATTTCAAACAATAATATTTAGAATTTTTTTTTAAGAATCTGCTACTTCCGGTTGTCCAATTATTACCAAAATCTTTTCAGCTCTTCCCAGTAATGTCCGATTGAGAAATACGTAGTTAGCAGATGTATTACATGTACACACAGACATCATCGTAAAAATATTAAAATTGGTAAGTTTATTAGCAAATGTAAAACCAAATATGTGAAAAATAAGATAATGACACAATGTCTGTATCAGTAACTCTGACAGAAAATAACGCTATTCGTACGGCTATGAATTAAGGTAATGTATCTGAATTAATAAATAAACTTACGTTACAGCAAAAGTATTATCAACAACGAGCATCGTTTTAAAATGGAATTTTCTAAGTTAGTCGAAACAATATGAATTTTTGAAAGACAAGCGTGTTATATCCATCCTTATCGCACACACTTATAGCCTTTGCTTGAAAGAGTTAAATGTATGCCAATTTGTTAACAATACAATGCCGGTCACAATAGGATTCCCAGTAAAAACAAAACTCCCAATCCGCCTCTGAATAAACACTATTATAAATCAATTATTTATCTTTTGTCATTAATTACAATTGTCAAACATAACATTATCTGTCCGAAATGTGGACTTGCTAATATGAACCACTAATAATGGTTTATTTTAAGTTCAAAGATTTTATAAATAACTTATCAATTGTTATGGCCTGTTATTCATTTCTGTATTGTGGATGTATGATAATTGACAATTTGTACATACACTACAGTAACATAAGAAAAATAATTTTAAAGTTAATATATTAAATGAAACTTAACTATTCAAGTAATCTGTATCTAAAATCTAAGTATGTGCAAATAGCCTATTATTCATACATACTTTATGTGAAATTTGTTACTTTCTATTCTATTAATGTGGATGGCGCCATCTCTTAATGGGCATTTTGAATTCAATAGGATTTTTTCTATTTGACCATATATATACATATATCTTATGTTTGTTATACTGATGTTGACGCAAATTTTATGTATTTGTATCATAGGTACATATCGTTAATAGTATACGAAAATAAAATGTTCTATTTTCAAACGTTTTTAACTGCCTCAAATTTCACAATAATGTGTATAGTAATATGTCAAACAATATAAAATATTATTATGGTCAAAGATCGCAACATAGATACTGGATAAGTGGATGTAAGTAATAGGAAGGAACTTTCCAAACACTTTTTTTTTTAATGAGGGGGATTTATATATTTTATATTACAAAAAAAAAATCTAGAATGTTCATAATATAGTGTTCATTTTATTTTGTCCACTATTGCTATCTCGAGAACTATAAGAGCTACGAAGTCGGTTAAATTAGTAAACAATTACTATTTTATTAGACTATATCAATGAGCGTAATTTTTTTCTCAGCCTGTGGTTTTAAAACTGTGGGAACCAACTTTGAGAAAAATACATAATTAGTTTTAGTTCATTATTGCTAAAATAAGTGTGCCATAGACAACAAGTGAATATGAATTCAAATTTTAGAGTGCTGTGACTGAAAATAAAAGACTATTGGAGCAGTATGTGTGTGTTTTGATTTTTGCTACAAATCAATTGTTTTTCACATTCATATGTATGATCAATAGCGCACTTATTTTAGCCATATTAAAATAAAACTGATGTAAATTTAAAAATGCATTTTTTCAAAATATTGTCGTTCAAGGATGTTCTAATATTGTATCACTGAATTCAGTAAAAAATTCTCTATCGATATATTGTTTAATTTAAAATAACAAAGTTGGTCTCTTGTTTGTGGACTACTGGTTGAAAAAAAAATGGTATACTCATTCAAATAGTCTAGTAAAATATATTTTTTTTGTAATTTAACCGACTATAATACCTTTATAGTTTCCGAGATAGAAATAGTGGACAAAATAAAATAAACACCCTGTATAAGACAATTGAGATATTTTTACAAAAACGAAAAGTCCAGATTTTCTAAACTTTAAATTATGAAAGTGTGAAAAAATAATGTCAGCCACCTGGATTTCAACCAAGGACCATTACTTTGCCGGAGTAATGTTCTATCCACAGGTTGACATCTTCCACTTTAACCGCTAAGTATCTCTCTTCGCAGAATACAATTTGTGTCACATTGTGAAAAATGTCAACCTTTGGATAGATCGGTCATAGCTCATTTGGTAGAGCATTATTCTAGCAAAGTAATGGTCCTTGGTTCAAATCCAGGTGGCTGACATTATCCTTTCACACTTTCATAATTTATATCGAATATATAGAATGTTAATTTTAATGTAAACTTATTACTCAAATTGGATGTCACCGGAACTGAAATATATGGCGCCAAAAACCGGAAACTTCAATAGATGATGAGGAAAGGTACGCTATTATAATGAATAAAAGTCAAGTTTTGTTGGCTTTCAGTATATTTGTTATCATACGGGCCTATTCTCAGTGGTTAATTTTTAACAACTGGTTAAAAAATTATCCAATAAATATTGATTTGACAACTAAAAATCCAATCAACTTGATTGGTTAATTTAACACGCTCATCAGTATAAATATGTCGTCGTTGCCAAAATATGCAATTAGGGACCCAGAAATGGGTAATATACCGAGATAATATACTAAGGCCCGGTATTTTCACTTCCGAATAAGTATTTGTTAAATACATTTATTCTATATATTTATTCAACGAATAACTCCATTGAGTCTTTTCACAAATATGACAAAAACAAATAGCTATCTGTCGAATAATTTTAACATTCGTAGAGTGAATTTGTGTCAGTGAAGAATGATGGAGTTTTGCGTAGCCACGTTAAGCAGACAAGGATGAAATGTGTCAACTTCTTTTGAATATGTACTTGTCAAAATTTTATTTGACATCCTTAATGCCATCTATATCCGTCTGCATTTTTAGCCCCAGGAGACTGTAGTTTAACAAGTAATCTATGTAGTAATCATACGCGGTAAACGAAATATATGTATGGTGTAAAATTGTCCTTATAATTTTTGTATATTCCTTTCAGTTCGAGGTAAATGAATATTGTATAAAAGTATTCAAAATCCGAAAAATGTCACGATCTTTATAATGATTTACCCAAGGAGGGATTTACCTATTTATGCACTGTTTGAAATCAAATACGAACCCCAATTTGTAATAATTTAAATAAGAACAGTTTGTTTTCATAATCGGAATCTGTCAAAAAATTCCTTGATGTGTGTGGTTAGGTCGCTGTCTGATCGTCCGTTTTCGATTTCTCGCATTATTTATTCATTCATAATTCAAACAATCATCAGAATCATTAAAAATATTTTATGGATCCACTTTGTTAATAAATCTGCACTATGTAGAAACGTAATGTACATACGAATAAACCCTAAATAAATTTATCTATAGCTTTATAGAATAATTTGAACCAAAAAACTTATTTTGATGAGATAATTTCAATAAAATTATTTATCGTAAAATATAATATATATTCAAATTTTGTTTTTCAAAATATCTTTTATTTTAAAAAAATCTTACCTGGTGCCTGAATGATGCTTTCATTTCTCGCAATTTCCTCTTTTTCATTCTTACTTCCTTTCGTTTCTTCCATTTCTTTTGCAAATTATTTTCACTCTATCACGCACTCACTTTCAGCGACTATAAGTTCCTACGATTTGAGCGTGTCTTGCTTCAGTTTCAGCTGTGGAGCACGTTGTGGTTAACAAGCGACTGAAGCTCCAGTGACCACTCAAAGCATTTGTAAACACTCGGACCTTGCCCGAACCGCTAAGCGTATTTGAGTAAAAGAGAGATGGGTGATGATAAGTGATAAGATGTGGATGACCGTGAAAAATAAACAATGATGATCGGGGGAGATATTTATTTGGGAGTTTTTCGAAAATATTTTCATCTTCTGTTGCCTTTAAGTATTGAAGGTATTGTCTTTGGTCAAAAAATTCGATGATGAGTTTTTAACCCTTGTCTTACCAAAATAGGGTCAAAACTGATCAGATTATTGGTTTTTTGTTCATAATTCACAAACAATTCCTCTTACGAATTCTCCTAAAATATGTTAATAATTTGTTACGTTTAATGTTTATGTTTAATGTCTGGTCGCGAATCTGGGGACCCGGGTTCGATCCCGACCGACGCCAAAAAATTACATCGCATTTTAATGGCACAAAATTCCATCATTACCGATATCTGCGTACGAAGCAGATTGGCACACCCAGCAATGGGTAATATGCCGTGATAAAATATTTATTTATTTATTTAATGTTTATTAATAGAAGTTTAAGAAGTATTGAGTTTTTTAACATTTCTTTTAATTTGGGTCTACGATGACCCGATTTTGGTTTTCGATCTGATGATTTAATAACTATAAAAAATAAAGCAGTAAAGAAATAATTTGTTTATATTGATCAAGATGAAAATGGAGAGTAAATTTTGAAATATATTGTTTACTTGATTGCTTTATAGTTATTTAAGATATTGTTTATTTAGATTAAGAATAATTTTATGTTTTGTTTTATATGTTTTTCCATGTTTTCTTTTAATATAAAAATTAATTAGTAAACAAATACAACTTTGTATTATTATTATTAATAAAGGAAGTTTAATAAATATAATAAAAGTAAAACATTAATAAATATTCTCATATTAATAACAAAATGTCGCATAAAAATTTCGGGTCACATATGACCCTATTTTGGACACCCATGGTATAAAATTATTATTAGTGAATAAGCGAGTCTCTAGGATACAATTTTACTATTTTTACGATGATGTCTGTATGTATGTGTGCCTATGTGTGGGTAACAAAAATTTCTTCTTTTGTAACTCCAATACCACAATACGAAAAATTATAATTCTTTCATATTCTTCTTTTGTATGTCTATATGAAGAGTTGATTAAATTTTGGTTATAATTGGTCAACCGGAAGTACTCTAATTTGAAGATTTTAACAGCTTTTCTTGAAAAAATGCAGTTAAATATCATTTTTTGACATTTTGTGTTATTATAAATATCAAAGTATGGGATCTCGTGGCCGTGTGCCTGAGTGTCTGGTCGCGAATCTGGGGACCCGAGTTCGATCCCGACCGAATTTTAATGGCACAAAATTGACCCCTGTTGTGCACTATCCACAGCATTGAGTGCCCGTGAGGTGACGTCTGATAAGAGCCCGCATGGTACAAATATTTCATCATTACCGATACCTGTGTACAGTATTTTTTTTAAAGATGTCCGATCAAGGTCATCTGTATCATGAACGAATTAACAAATTGGCATACATTTGTCTCTCATTTGCCATAACACGAAGCGTGTGCGATAAGAATGGATATAACACGTTTGTCTTATTTAAATTGTTTCGACTAAGTTAGGACAGTCCATTTTAAAACGATGCTCGTTGTTAACAATACTTTCGCTGTAACGTACGTTTATTTATTAATTCAGGTATATTACCTAGATTTATAGCCGTACAAATAATGTTATTTTCTGACATTGTCAGTATCTCATTTTTCACATATTTGGTTTTACATTTGCTAATAAACTTATTAATTGACTTAGTTTTGAATTCATACAATTCGTAGATAACCTTGATCGGATATCTTTAAAAAAAAATACTGGCAAACCCAGCAATGGGCAATATGCCGCTATTTTTTTCAGAGATGACAAAAATTTTGCTGACATTTTGTTATTTGAGATTGATATGACCAAATTATAAAGGACGTGTTGGAGCTGTTATTCTGTAACAATAAGTAATCTAAAAAGTGTATCTATTTTTGCTGTCTTAATTTACAGTCTGTCGTCAAATGTATGGTATTTGACTCGTTTTTAAACGGTGTAATATATAAGGAAAGTAAAATTTAAATGGTTGGAGAATATCTTTATGAATTACTATTTTGAAATTGAAAATTAAAAAATTAATTGCTTTTTAAAGTAAGTCAAGTTTTATTATAATTACTGGATGCTCTGCAATTTTATGAAGATGAATTAGAATTAACCCAAATGCATAAAATTTTGCTTCTTTTATCACAAATTTTATTAGAATTTTATTAGTTGACGTCATTCGAGTATTTAGATGTAAAAATCTTTAATTCTTTGCAGATTTCACTTGATTAAGAAATGTTTATCTGATTGGTTGATATGTATTTGTTACAAAATATTGATAAACTTTACTATATTAAATGATACAGCAATTATTGTTTTACAAAAATTTCCAAACAGTTACTACATTCATGATTTAATCATTTATCTTCATGCTTGTTATAAATGCTTCAATTTACAAAAATAATTTTCTTATCATGTAAATTATTATAACTACGTAATTTAGTATTTTATTGTTTTTTTTGGAATTATCAATAAATTGTTATTTATTATTCAACAAACGTATATAATGTGGGTGATAACTCAACAGGATGAAGTTTACGACAATTTAAGGGATTTACATTACCATCCGTCAATTCTATACCTATATTGTAGGAGCCCAAACTCAAAATAATTCGGCCGGCTTACATTTTCAACAAATTATAAAATCTACACAAATGGTTAGAAATTTGTATATTTTTAAATACAGACTTAAAATTATTAAAAAATCTTTCAGAACTCATTATTTACTAATCAGTATATTAATGCCAATTCATATCATCCTTCTCAGAAATATGGTACAATTAAATGCCTAATGAGAAGAGCTTCAGAAATTTTCCATTTAGAGAAATTAGAAGACGAGATGAATATTTTTATGAAGAATGGTTTTTCTAAATCTTCTATTGAAAAATATCTGAAACCGAAAAAGCTATTAACAATGTTATGAAAGGGACGTATTGTTTGCTTGGCTTCCTTATGTCAAAAATGTCACGGACAAGATTGGTAGAATTCTTCTTAAGAACATGAAGATTTCTTTTTCTCCATATGTTAAAATTCGACATCCGACGTCATCCCTCTTCAGTCATCAGGGATTTGCCAGATTCTATGTGTCTGCGGAAAAGTTTACATTGGCCTGGTAAAACTATTTCAACAAGATTGAATGAACACCAGCGTTCGATCAGATTGAACCAACCAGAAAAATCTTCAGTTGCAGAGCATGCCCTGGAAGAATTCCACCGTATAAAATTCGAAGAAATAAAAATACTAGCGAGACCAATACACCTCAACAATAGAGAAGCCATTGAAATTTTCAAAACTAAGAATAATAATCTCAATCACTGTGACAGTTTAGATCTTAGTCGGGCATGGCTTCCTATATTAAATACGTTGTAATTTGTCACCATGGTTATCTGTTGCTGTTTTGGTTATTAGTTATTTATATATTTGTTGTTTATTCCCTCAAGAAGGCAGCAGTTTATGCTGCCGAAACGTCGGTTTTTATAACAATAAACAGAATTAAAACAAAAAGATTGTTTTAACAGACTTAAAAAAAACGCGGGCCAAATGACTGGTGATAATAGTTCGACCGGAATTTTAAGATTTACCTTCTATCGAAATCGTTTACTTTTGGCACAATGAAGAACTTCGTAAAAATCCAGTACGTATAGTAAAACCTGCCTTGCAACACATATGGGACAGTCCTCTAACAGAAAAATGTACAGGACTTAGGGATAAAAGGCCTAATAGAATTAAATCTGGTATTACTAATAAAGGCGATGTAACCCAATATTAACTGGCGGAATACTTGAACAACATATTCAGTTTTTGTAAGTTTAAAATGTACATTTTAAACTAGTCGAAAGAAATTTGTAGAATTTTCTCACGATTTGCATATGTTTTATAATATATTTGTTGAAAAACTGGCTGAAATATTATGAGTTTGGGCTCGTATATAAATTCCATACAGAAAGTTTCTTGCAAAAGATTCTATATGTCTGGTAAAATTACATTACAAACATATTATGAATTTTGTCAATTAGTATTATTTGAATATATTAACTGTTTTCACGGTTTAGCAAGTTGCAAAATTTACTAAATATATTGACTGTTAATATCAAGGTACGAATAACTGATTCAGGGTTGATCAGCCAGCATTTGAATAACATTATTTTTCTCTGTCCCCGTGCTAAGGCAACACCAGCTGCTTTAAATTGTGCAATTTTATGGATGAATACAATATAGCTAGACCACTTCTCTGCTAGTTTTTGCGGACGGTTTTCCCTCTGACGTGGAGAGAATGTCCGGAGAAGATGCATCCTCACCGTCTTAGTTAATGCCGGGCGATGCTTCAGGCCTAGTAAATTATATAATAATTAAATTTGACTATGATTATATGAGTTTTTTTTTGTAGTAGTGGCAGTTCTAACATTATGCATTTATTTGTAATTTTGTGTCAATTAATTCCATGGCTAAATGAACAATATTTAATATTTATAATACACACACACACACATACATACATACACACACACACACATACACACACACACACACACACACACACACACATATACACCCGCAGACATCATCGTGAAAATATTAAAGGGTAGCGGGAGGTAAAAAGAGCTCAGCTGACTCACTCCATTCGCATAGATGTGGTGCCGCTGCGATATTTCGCTACCGAAAATCCGTCACTTTAACATGTCAGAAATATTTATTGTATTGTTAATAAGACTGTTGTGTATTATATTATGCATTTTTAATAATAATCATATAATGTATAAATAAATAATAGTACAAAAGATAATTGATATTCGTATAAAATAATGATAAGGAATTTCTACATTTGTTATATATTTAATACGGTCAAGAAGAAATAAAATCCTTTATTAATAATTAATTTTCTATATATCTTATTGATTTATTTCCAATAAAAATCATTGACAGATATACATATATTGAATTCAGTGGAAACATACATTATACTTGTGCTGTATTAACTTAGAAAAAAAGTGTATATTTAATTCTTAAAACTAATTACCTGTCTTCCAATATTATAATTAAAATCAAATCTCAACTAATTAATCTTTGTTTGAAGGATTTAATAAAAAAAAAGTGCATTTCAAGGAAAATATGACAATATAGAACTTATAATCATGACAAGACTTATTAGTTATTACCAAAATTATTTACTTGGTGTACGGTACACAATATCTACAAGGACGAAATATATAACAGTACAATGAAATGTAGTGCACGATAAAATAAAAATTATATTTCTGACGATTATGGAATAAATTTTGCTAGAAATAATTTACACACCTACCGAACAAATTATTCAGTAATGTCATTTTTAAGTGTAAGTATCTTGACTTGCAAAAAAAATTAAATATGACATTTATTTATCTACTGTTGAATTATATTTTCATTATATGCTTGTTTCTTGATAATTAAAGTAATTCATAACTCAATACTACCAGTAAACTGTTTAGTAATGAGTTATAACTCACTTATATTAGCCAATTATAAACGAAGAAACTTATGTCATTTATAATCAACATATTAATAGTGAAATACAGTAAAATTTTTGAAAGATGTCCGATCAAGGTTGTCTACGAATTGTATGAATTCAGATTTTTGCTCCGCCCATCATGACAAATTCAGTAGTGTCGTTTGCTTAGTTTTTATGAGGGTACGCAAGATACTACTGTTATTTTATTATTATAAAAATATATATTACAGGAAACATTCAAAATTCAAAAATAAGTCAACTAGTAAGTTTATAAGCAAATGTAAAACCAAATATGTTAAAAATAAGATACTGACACAATGTCAGTGTCAGTGACTCTGACAGAATATAACGTTATACGTACGGCTATGAATCCAGGTAATGTATCTGAATTAATAAATAAACTTAAGTTACAGCGAAAGTATTATCAACAACGAGCATCGTTTATAAATGGAATGTCCTAACTTAGTCGAAACAATATGAATTTTTGAAAGACAAGCGTGTTATATCCATCCTTATCACAGACTCTTACAGCCTTTGCAAAAGAAAGAGATAAATGTATGCCTATTTGTTAATTCGTGATACAGGTGCCCTTGATCGGACATCTTTCAAAAATTTTACTGTATATTTATTTATTTTTCGTATCCAAACCATGTAAGGTTGAAGCATCGGTAGCCGACACTTAAAGTAATGAAAATGTGTAATATTATTGTTGAAAAACATGGTTTATTGTTTAGAAAAAAATCAGGCAATTATTCGTATTCATTGGTGTCTTAGGAGGTGCAGTAAAATTTTTGAAAGATGTCCGATCAAGGTTATCTACGAATTGTATGAATTCAGATTTTTGCTCGGCCCATTCTGACAAATTCAGTAGTGTTGTTTGCTTAGTTTTCATGAGGGTACATAAGATACTACTGTTATTTTAATATTATAAAAATATATGTCACAATAAAAGCATTCAAAATTCAAAAATAAATCAACTGGTAAATTTGTTAGCAAATGTAAAACCAAATATGTGAAAAATAAGATACTGACACAATGTCAGTGTCAGTGATACTTATAGAAAATAATGTTATTCGTACAGCTATGAATTAAGGTAATGTATCTGAATTAATAAATAAATTTACGTTACAGCAAAAGCATTATCAATAACGAGCATCGTTTTAAAGTGGAATGTCTTAACTTAGTCGAAACAATATGAATTTTTGAAAGACAAGCGTGTTATATCCATCCTTATCGTACACGCTTATAGCCTTTGCAAAGGAAAGAGATAAATGTATGCCAATTTGTTAATTCGTTCATGATACAGATAACCTTGATCGGACATCTTTAAAAAAAATTCTGTACTGTGTATATCACTATTCAATAAAACTACTTGCTGTTTTCTGCGGAGTGATGCATCGCCCAGCATTAACTAAAAAACGAGGACGCAGCTTCTCTGGAGATTCTAACTTTACGGTAGAGGAAAAACCGGCAGAGAAATGGTGTAGCTAAATTGTATTCAGAAGTTGGCGCCCGTGAGTTACAGACTTATATTTATCGATAGTCGACACATTTCTTAGCGTGCATTTCAGGAAATTACATAATTATTATTAATTCTTTTTCATCCAAGAAAATCCGTAGATTTTTTCTGTGGAAAATACGAGATTCTGGTAATATTATATAAAGCATAAGGTAAAAAACTATGTAATAGAAATAAATCGATGATCGAAGTTTCAAACTATAATTAATGTAAAGGCAATGTTAGTGCAAACACTATTGAGGGACTTTCCATAGTTTTCAAGGATATGGAGAATAATGTATTTTTTGTTAAAAATTTGCATTTATTGGTTGAAAGTAAGACTTATTTTAACGATAATATTTCACCGTTTTTACTAAACGTAAGTGTTGCATATTATTACTACAGATAACAGAAAGTACTACTAAGTATAGTAAAATATATAGACAATTATTTTTTATATATAGGTACCTATTTCTTGTTATAACGTTGCGTATAATTTATTTTTAGTTTCACTTTTGTAGCCATAATAATAATTGTTTAAAAAACTAAGTACGTTGCAAAAAATTTTTAATAACGTAATTTTCAATAATTATAATTTTGAAAAACTGTAATTATAATATAATATTTGATGATTCATTATAAATAATATTAAATATAAAAATTAAATGAGCTAAAGTTTAATTTTATTACATGTTTACATTACACATGTACGTGTTATGTGATTGATTTTTATCACAGGATATGAAAAATATTTTTTATTGTAAATCCATTAAAAATATATATTGAAGATAATTTTTTTTTAATTTTCCCGGTACTTACAAATTAATCATATTATTAATTTTATCTTTGCAGATGTTCAGTTTTAATAGTGATTACAAAATTTAATTATGTAATTCAGGTAGTTACAAGATAGTTACAGAAAATAATATTATAATAATAATATAAAATTCTTGGGGCGTTTTCTTTTTACGGGGAAAGAAACTGATCTTACCTCATACTGAACTGAACTACTCCTAAAAAGAATAGTATGTTTCTTAAAATAAGAAGTAGAAAATAAAAACATATATAGCATTAAATTTATAACATAACATAATCTGCTGAATTGGCTTATGGCTATAATCTGTTGTATTACCTATGTGATTTGTTTTTGCCACCTTAAATTATGTTTTATTTCAATATTTCCAGTAAAATCTTTTCACAAAGATATTATGTAAGTTTTATTAGACACTGTCATCTGTCAATTAGTAAATAAATAAATAAATAAATATTTCATCACGGCATATTACCCATTTCTGGGTGTGGCAATCTGCTGTGTACACAGATATCGGTAATGATGGAATATTTGTACCGTGCGGGCGCTTACCAGGCGTCACCTCACGGGCACTCATTTCTGGCGTGGAGAGTGCGCCACAGGGGTCAATTTTGTGCCATTAAAATTCGATATAATTTTTGGCGTCGGTTGGGATCGAACCCGGGTCCTCAGATTCGCGACCAGATACTCAGGCATGGTGCAGCTTTTAGCAACATTAAGTTGCAAGAAATTTCTTTATAATTATTTATCTCTAAATTCATTGAATATGAAAAAAAAAACATAATTAAATCGATTAGAGAAGAACATATAGTTTTATTATTTATAATAACATAAAAGATCAAAAAATGATATTTAACAGCGTTTTTTACTTCTGGTTAATCAATCATAAGCAAAATCTAATCACCTTCATATGGACGTACGAAAGAGGTATATTAAATAATTATAATTTTTGGAATTGTAGTAATGGAGTTATCGAAGGAGAATTTTTTGTTCCACGCACATACACACACACACACACACACACACACATTCAGACATCATCGTAAAATTAGTAAAATCGTATTGTAGGGACCATAAACCTGCTTATTCATTGAAAACTCACCACCGAATCTTTTGACCAAAGACAATACCGTCCTTACCTATAGGTGACGGAAGGTAAAAAAAGATCAAATTGAATATAAAAACATTTCGATAGTTATTTGTTTAACTAGGCACTAAAATACCAGATTTACAACAGAAGCTGCCGTTTCAATGAATGTTGTTAAAGCTGTAAATCTGTGTTTAGAGCCGTATTGAACATATTTTTTTGCCGATTTTAGAATTAGCATTAATTTAGTGATTATTCTTATACGTTTGTTGAGCGGTAGCAGTAAAAGTGATATGTTACAGATTGTTAGCTGTCAAAAAATTGCACTTTTAAATCAATCAGCAAAAAATATACATTTTCATTATACAGACAATTTGTCATTGTATTTGTATAATCTCCTTATAATTTTGTTAGTCGTCTAAGGGTGCTTGAATGAATGTTATTTGACCCGATTTCATAAAACTTGTGAAAAAGTTGAACATGACCTCTTTTCAAAATTTACATGATACGAATCTACTCATATATCTGTCTATCTATTGTTTACATTCTAATGTGAAGATAATGGATTGTATAAAAATCAAAGTATAATTTGCAACAGTTTATTGTTGACAACAAAATTGAAGAATATGTTATCATATCAAATTCCAAAGATAATAACAAAAAAAGTGAAAATATTTGTACAAGAGTACATAAAATTTTCAAGGATGATTGTTATTTTACTTAAGAACAAGGAGTTAATTAATTATCAAATATTAGGAATGAAGAAAAAGAAATATTAATCACAATATATATTTTGTATTATATAATAATTATATAGTGTTATAAGAATATATGAGTAAAATACGGATTTCCCATGATTAGGAATTTTATAGATAATTAATTATTTATTAAAAATATACATAGTGCTTATCTCATAATGTCATAAGAGATAAAAATGTAATATATGTCAATAATAATAATCAGTAATGCAATTAATAATTTTCTTGCGATAAAATAATTATTTATAAGTGGGACTTATTGAACATCACAATATGGTATTACGGATACTGGGGCATCCTTTGCTGATGAGGTGAGTGCGTTCTGTGATGCCTACAAAATAAAAGAAAATATATAAAAAAAAATATTTTGACAGAAGAGGAGTTTTAATGATTGTAAATAAAATGTGTAATTAATAGATACTTCAAAATCACTACCACATAACAGTATTTGTAAATATACTTTGTTTTTTGTATGAGGAAAATAAAAAACGGAATTTCCATGTTATTATATTTACATTTTACGGTATTGTTACACTTCATCTTCAGGGGAACTCCAATTTATTTACATTTTTATTTCTTCTTTTTTTTCATCTTTGCTTGTCTCCCATTTATTATTTAAAATATGTATTGTAATTTAAATTGTTGACTTTACAATTCACTTGGTCTGATGCGTACAATATGAAATACATGTTTTTATTTATATGCTTGGTTTCAAAAGAAATTCGAGAAATTCAACGTTGTTTGTTAAGTCCGTTTTCTCAATCTCAAAGTGTGAATTTCCTAGACTACCATTTTTTATTTAAATTCATTGAATTTTCAATAATGATTTGTCGTAGGGCTGGCTCATCTCAGGGAAAGGGGGGACACAGTTGAAATTGTTCAAAAAACACTCTTAAATAATAAAATATCCTACTATACATGTAGGAGAGAGCGGGGCAAGACAACATATTTTTTTTTATGAGAAAGTCACGTGACTGCTCGCGCCCTATACACAAATTTTCTTGCAAAAGATTCTATATATCAAATAAAATTATTTCATAAACAAGCTATGCAAATTGCACTTGACACTGGCATCTTCCTCTTCTTTAACTTTTCCCATTCATTAGGGGTCGCTATTTTTTAATTTTTTCTTTCACTCATTTCTGTTTTGTGAGTCGTTCTCATTCAGTTCCTTTTCCTCAAGTCTTCCGCAATACAGTCCTTCCATCTTATCTTTGGTCTTCCTCTGTTTCTTCAACCTTCTATTACTAAGGTATTCATTCTTCTTCCAATATATTCTTCATCTCTCCTCCTGACATGTTCAGACTAATGTAATCGTCTCTCTTGTATCTTTCTAAAAACGTCTAATACTAGAACTATTTCCCTTATTCTTTCATTCTGTACCGTATCTTTCCGTGTCTTCCCCAACATCTATCTCAACATCTTCACCTCTGCCACATTCATTTACTTTTCATTGATACTGACATCTGTCAATTTTAATTATCTGAATATATTAGCAGTTTCCATTATTAGCATTTATAAAATTTAATGTCTTTATAATTCTTTAACTCTATATCTATTGAATATGAAGTATAAAATGTAATCACATCGAATAGAGAATAACATATTCTTTAAAATATAATAACATTAAATATCAATAAATGATATTTAACTACTTGATTTCAAGAAAAACTGTTAAAAGTTGATAATGTAGTTCCGGTTGACCAATTATAACCAAAATCTAATCATGTCTGCATATGAATCTAAACTCGAGGAATACGAAAAAAATATTTTTTTTGGAATCGTGGTTCACACATATAGACATAACCGTAAAAATACTAAATTCGTATTCTATGGACTCCTAAACGTTCTAAATTCCTTAGAAACTCAGTATTGAATTTTTTGACCAAAAACAATACCTTCCTTAACTAAAGGTGACGGTGATAAATTTTACGGAGGCTTAGCTTCCCTTTCCTCCCGTAATGAGCCCCACTTTTAGAGTATTATCCCATAATGTCTTACAAGTAAGTTTACTATACGCACTGGATTTGTTACGAATTTTTTTATATAGTGCGGTAGACGATAAATCTGGAGTAAAAGATGACCCTTTATGTGTCAGTCGAACTGTTATCTGTCTGTAGATTTGGATATTCTATTTTTAATCACGTTCAGTATACTATAAGGCATTGTGACATGCTTTCATTGAACTGTTCTGCACATTTTTTTGGTAATTACATAAGAGTAACAAATCAATTAGTTCCGTAAAACTCTCTTTCTATATCGGTCAAAATGTGTACCTATAGCATTTCATTATCAATATACCGGAAGTTTAGAACTCAGTGAGCAAGGTTATTAGCACAACATTGTGCAAGAAAAACACGCAAGGATACTGATATTATTACACAAAAAATAAAAAAATTCTATAGGGTAACAGTTAGTTAATAAAGGTTTAAAAGTTATTGTTTATCATACTAACTTTCACAAATTGTTGAAAAAAGTAACAATTTAAAAATGTTTAATCAACTCTGGCCATGCAGGTTCCATATTGAAAAAAGTGTAAAACAATGAAGGATCTTCTCTAATAATTACTCTAACCTCAAATTATGTAAAATATTCAAACAATTAGATTTTCTATCTGATTTAACCTTACTGGTACTTTGACTTTGAGAGAAAATATTCTTCTCTCGTATATTATTACCTCTCGCTAAGAGAGGTATTGGATTCATGCTAAAAATCGCATATCCAGATTTTATTGAATAAGCACGTTTTAAGGTCCCTATACAATCCGATTTTAACATTTTTACGATGATGTCTGTGTGTTTGTGTGTGTATGTGGGATATTGGAAGGACGATTACTCAAAAACTATAAGACTTTATATTTGTTTAATTACGTATTTCCCAATCGGACATTCATGGGAATATCTGAAAAGGTTTTGGTAACAATTGGACAACCAGAAGTAGAAGATTCTTGAAAAAAAAACTTCTAAATATTTTTTGAAAATATTTCTTGTTAATATTAAAGAAAATTAAATTCTTTATCTGATACATTTAAATATTTTATTATATATTCTATAGATTTAGAGATAAAAGAAATATAATATGTAAAATAATGTTATAATAAATTTTACAGCCGAAAGAATGCCATGGAAAATGTTGAAAATTTAAATTGTTTGTAACTGACAGATAAATGTCAGTGTCAGAAATCCGGAGACATTACTGAAGATTTTTTCTGGAAAGTACATAGATTATATTATTTTTTAATGTATTAATAGTTAAATATTTAATCTAATAAAAATCTAAATTCCAGAGTCCTGGTGACAAATTAACTACGTGAATTTAGAAAATCTTGAAATTTTTAATGAAAAATTCTGACATCTGATATCTATGTACATAATTAGTAATTATCATTTTGAAACGGGCCCACACATCTGCTTGTCAAGGCCAACAATGTAACATCTTACAATTAAACGTCAATTTGTTCCTTCAGAAATTTCGAACTCTACATATTAATATTGCATTTATGTAAAACAAAATAATTTGTTATTGTTTGTGACTAAATTTCTTAGAATTATTTAAATTATTAACAATGTGTCTCATACACGTAGACACCAAAAATCTAACAACGATTAGTGATTTTTTTTGTAGGCCCTTTACGAGTTACTAAATTTGGTACGATTTTTATTTTACAAACAAGTTTGGAATGTTAATTTGATTTTAGTTTTTTATCGTCGTTAGATTCTGGTATTTTATACCTGCTGAAAACAAAAGATAGAAAAATTATACATCGTTGGAAAACAAAAAAACAATTAAAAACTCTTTTCGGTGATGTCATTGCCTACTATAATAGTCGTATAAAATTATTACTGTATAGGTGATAAAAAATTAATTTTACTTGGAAGATAGCAAAAAATATTACAGAGGTGTAAAAATCATTATTTTTCAAAAAAAGTCTGTATTCATATACCATCATTTGTTGAATATAGGTTTCTTTGTTTATTTCAAGTAATAATTTGTTTTTCTTGTTTCAGGTATGTACCAGTACTTCAAGTATATGTAATATGTAAGTACTATATTTCATACAAATTTCCAAAATTCGTGCGTAGTATCTACGTTCTGATTAAATGACCGACTATTTCAAAACATTACCACCATATTTTTAAATATACTTAAAGGTAAATAATATGACGATATATTTATGCAGATTTCTTCATATAATTTTATACAGGTCCGGCTTTAGGATAAATTAGAATTCTCAATTGGAAAGGACACGACAATGCATCGTAGATGCAAATAACTTTAAAAGATTCTATATATCCACTAACATTGTAACACGAACATATCTACTATGTAAATTGTACTTGACACTGACATCTGTCAATTAGAATTATTTGTATATATCAGCAGTTTCCATGGTTATAGCATAGCTGGATGATCTCTTTATAACTTTTTAACTCAATTGACCGATTGCAGAAACGTTCACGACCATCGAAATGAACAAATTCGAATCAGTTTCCTTGTTCTTATAATCATTCCTGTCCAACAATCGCCGTTGCATTTATTCGTTTTAACGATCCGATAAATAAACAAAGCGTTGATAAACGTTTCTGCAATCGGGTATAAATGTATTGAATCTGAAGGAAAATTTGTAATCAAACCATATAGACAATAAAATATTCTTTCATATTTATAATACCTTAATCGTATTCTAGGAACCCTACAACGGGCTTATTTATTAAAACTCACCACCGACCAAAGACAATACCTTCCTTATCTACAGAAAACAAATACGGCTTAATGCAATAACGACCAATGTCAGAATATCGTCATTTTGAAAATGAAATATATAACAGTAAAGTCCTTCAAGATTTTTTGCCATGTCTACATTGGTTGTTATTCCAAAAAGTAATGTTTTGTTTTTGGCAACTTGGAAAAAATATTTTTGCACAAGGACGATAATAATGCTGAAGCCGGACCTGATTTTATAATTATATATTTGATACTCTTAACGATATTTTAATTCATACTGTAACGGGTTACTATTTTTTTTTGTGAGAACTAATTAATAATTCATAACTATGTATCTTGTAATTTAATTCCTAACCATGAATATTGTTCACTTCTGGTTAACAACCTTCGTCCGCAAGTGCATCTGCAGTATTGACATATTTTTATTCAAATAAAATGATCGGCGAACGAGTAATTCAGTCTCAATGTCTTCATTCCGACTAAATATAGATCTTTTTTTAAAATAAATTTTTATTATTGAAATGTGATATGAAAAATAAATTGCATGGTATGCAAATTACAAGGAGAGAAAAAATAAAAATTCAGAAAAGGTCAAGTTTAACCAGAGTTGAATTTAGTTACTTTGTAAAACAGTAAATCATAATAAAACTGGATTTTGAAAATTTTGTCACTGCAATCTATATGATCTATTGTAACGTAACATGGCACTAACTTTGTTTTCCGGTAACATAAAGCTTCCTTGTTGTTACTGCCCTAGATGTTAGGTTTTAAACTAAACTAAATTAACTATAATACACGAATCAGAATAGTTAATATTTTACTTTTAATTCGTGTACTGTGCGTGCCGTATTCTTACGTAGTTCCTTTTCCATTTTATGCCAAAGGGATTCAATTGGCGTCAAATCCGGAGTACTTGGAAGCCATTTGATTGACGAGTTTGTTTCACAATTTTCCATAAAGCTCCATTAACAGTATTAGAAGTTGACGTTAGACGACCAGTTTTTTAAATCAAATTAATAATACCTTGTACTGTCGATCGCGGAATCGAATGTGAAATAGAAATTGTTCGTGCCGAAATGCCGTTATTATGGGTTTTCTAAAATCTTGACTATATGGTTTACCACGAGTCATTTTAGTGCAAAACTTATCACGTACTATAAATGTCAAGCATATTGTTTATTTCAACAATGAATCAATTGTTTTGTCAGATTTGTGCAAAATTTATAAGTAGTCGAAGTATTCTGATTTTTATGTTATATAGTGTTAAAAAAATTTAACTCGGAGTAGGTTATTTTAATAAGTATTTAATTAAATGTCAATTTGACACAAGATATTTGTCAAAATGTTATCTATAGAAATCAAAGCATTTCTTCTTGAATATTATTTTAGAAATAAATATAAACTAGAAAACGGCGACTAGCAATATACTGTATGTTCCTTTATTTTTTCTCCTTAAAACTACATTTCAAGATTAAGTTTGACAATTTGACTTTTGAATTGAATAATGATCAGACATACGTTTCTCTCTTCATAGCTTACGCCAAGCTAGGTATCTTTTTAACACACTGTAGTTTAAAACAATTGTTATCGAAATCATTTTCTTTTTGTTGTCAAATTAAGCCGAAATTATATAATTCACGGTAATAATATAATTTTTGTAAGAATAAAATATTTATTGAGTTTTTGTTTTGCCAGCCGATTTATTATTTGAGGCATTTTCGTAAAGTTGATCGCATTGATCTGATGTAATCTGAAGCGTTCGTAAATTCACTCCAATCAGTCTCAGACGTACCCATCTCGCTCGAGGTAGGTTACAATAGTTATTTTATAATAAATTAACATGAATTTTCGAATGCTATAGTTATAGTAAAGATGAAGTTAACTCTAAAATTTCCGAACGTCTGCAGTAACTGAGAGTTAATATCCGAACGTAGTCTGACTTTAAACGTTAAAGTCATATACAAATCTGAAGCGTTGTTAAAAGTTTCGATAATCCGATGGATATAATGTATCTGTGACGTCATCGAACGGATATAATGTATTCCGGAGTTTCTTCGTCCTCTCCGTAAAAGTCGACGCTGTTTTTAACCAATTTTTCACAGATGTTATTTCAAAGGATGATTATTAGTACGATTACCTATCTTAATTCTAATATCTTTTTGCTAAAAGCTAATAAAACCTCCTCAAACTAACGGTCATTGATTTTTATAATTAATATATGCATGTACCCTTTTGATTTGGTATCATACCCAAATAAATAGTTATATCTATTTAGTTCATTGCTGCACACTTGCAAAATTCCCTCTGTAAAAGTCCTCCTGCTTCCAAATTCGTCTGGTTTCCTCTAGAGTTGGCCATGGGCTATAGACACGTCTTGTGACAATATCGCATCGGTAGCTATCAACAGGTTGTAGGCATTGGGTCATGGCTGATGCGATTGCCTTGTTCCAACACACGATGAATGTTAAACATAGGAAGAACGACGCACGAACACAAACAATTGAGCATCATTTTCAGGGAAGTTCATAGTCAAGGATGGTACGATGGTTAATTTCAGGGAATTTTGGGAGGCGACCGAATTATTAAATATGTAGATATGTTTGTGATGAATTTTAATTCTGTGGCATTCAAAATATATTGGCATGGAATCAAAATATGCTTATCCCAGTACGGAACATTCCCCTCGTGTAATATAAATGTATTTAACTGTACAGAGCGGCAGTAATCTAGCTATTGTACAGAGCGGTAATTATCTACCAGGTAGACTATAATCCGTTTTTTGGCTTTTACTGGCCAGTAACATCAACAAGGATTATATGACATACAAATACAGAAATTAATGAGTTGAACAGTAAGTACATATAAGAAATTTAACAAGTGACTTAATACAAAAAATATTTTGTTAATATATTCTTAAATTTAGATGAGTCGCCAAATATGTCATTGTCAGTAGTACATGATACATTGTTATATGCTACACACAGTTGTCTTATTGGATATTTCAATTCATAATAAGTCCTAGCTGTTTTACAATGAAATGGTACTTTATTTCTTGAAGTGACGCGTAGAACGTGAAATGGTATTAGCTCAAGACTACATGGGTCATCAATACAATTATTAATTAAATTGTATAAGTAGAGATATAATTGTAAATTTCTTCTGCTACTTAATGGCTCCAAGTTCACTTCAGGCAATAAAACAGAATAATCATGGGTAAAGAAAGGATATTGTTCATGTATTTTAAAATAACAATATTTGATGAATTTATGCTGGACATAATCTTAGATATATATTTATGATATATTGGATTCCAGACTTGTAGACAATATTCTAGCTTAGAGTGGACAAATGCATAATACAAGCTTTTGAATGTAGTTGTTTTACAGAAAGACCGACAATTTCTAATTACAAATCCAAGATTTTTGTAGGATGATTTTACAGTAGTCTCAATATGTACATTAAATCTTAGTTTTGGGTCAAATATAATCCCAAGATCCTTGAACTGAGTTACTTTCTCAAGCGAATTAGTTTCCATGTGATATGCATAAGTGTAAACGTATTTTCTAACAAAGTAACTCATTATTTTACATTTGCTGTAATTAAAGAACAATTTTGAGTTGAAGGACCATTTTAAAATGTCGTTGAATAATAAAAATCTTCTTACTTTTCCCCTTAACCAGAGGTATAACAAGGCTCCCTAGGGATTAAGGGAGAAATGATCAGCCTGAAAATTAAGAACTCATTTCAAAATAGAGAATAACAGGGATATTCTATAATATCTATTTTTCTTCTCAAACTATATACTTTATTTTGTTTCATCAAGGTATGTTTTTATACATAAAAAAATTAAACAATATGAATAAATAAAGTTATATTTTCATCATTTGACAAAAAATATGCAACTTTTTTTAGTACCATGCCCCAGTCTTGTTTCCTTGGGGTATTCCATCCAATGATTAACTGTGTTCACCCTTATTTTTCCATCATGACTGGCATTATAATTTAAAATATATGCACGGTGACAAGGTTTTTATTATCTATTGTATTATTGCTATTCATATTGTTTCATAACATTATATACGAGTATTACTATTATTAATTTATTGGGTATGTTTCATTTTCAAATAAGTGTGTTTATGATAAGTATTATTAATTGCAAAATATGTATAATATGTCGCATTATAGTAACACATTTTATACCTTTTTAAACAATAAATTTATTGTAACATTCTTGATATGCTTCAGTGGATCTACGATACATTCATATCTAACTATAAATATGATTTTTGCCTTGAAACATAAAATAATTTTAAAATTTTCCATTTTCATGTTGTAAATAGTAATCATACGCAAATTAATCATTAATCTTGCTATTTAATTTATAATTTATATGTGTTATTAATTGAGATTAGCCAATTAACAGAACTGGATTTAGAGTAATTATTTTATCATACAGCGCATTTGTTATCAATTATAATTAGAATGACTGCCACACTTGTGATGTCTGTAAGCAAGCCCTCTATCGTCTTGATATGAAATTATCTTGCTTAATATAAGACACAGAACCGTACCGCAGGAATTTAAACATTGACAAAACAATTTTGATTTTTTTTTTTTTTTAGAAAAATATAACGAAATGCAAATTTAATTCGTTCATATATTTTGAAACACTTATTTTGTGTACTTAACTGATGGCAAATGACTACCAGCTTAGCAACGATTGATAGAAAAAAACAATGCTGGGCATCACTAATCAGTTGTTTATACTAATGGTCATTATGTTTATTTAGTCCCTTTTAAAGTAGAAGAAAATATAGTCTTTTATTTCTGCAGTATAAGAAAAATACATAGAAATGGCATAATATTTTATAGGTAGTTCATTTCGCACCTTTTTATGGTATTATTGATAAATTACGTAAATCAACATGAGACGCAAAAATGCTAAAATATACGCCAATGTTCTTGGGCAGAGTTACGACATACGTCACTTTATCGACAAATTCTACAACTTGTGTGATAGTAAGAAACTACTTCCATTATATATGTCAACAAGAATAATAGACATTTTACAGTGCATTGCTAGTCTTATATGAAGAATACATACATACATATAATCACGCATGTCCCACTTGTGGGTTAGCATAAACCCAAAAACAATAATAACAACAACAACATTAAGATCAAACAACAACTCTTCACTTTTAACATATTAATGTGACCGATTTTCGGTAGCGAAATACCGCATCCGGATCACAATAATAGTTACGAAACAATCATCTTTCGCCACACATTTCTGTCTAAGCACACTTCTTTCGCCTCGGCCACACTCATAATCGCATTCATACATTCCCACTTGAAAACTTTTGCTCTGGTAGCACCCTACCAACCACATTCATCCACTTACACACTGGTCGCCCACGCAATCGAATATTCACAACTTCACACTTTACAAGCCGTTTACTCGGAATTCTCTCCACATGATCAAATCATCTTAATCGGCTCACACTCTTAACAACGTTGTTACTAAATTATTAAAAAATCTTTCAGAACTCATTATTCAATTTAGTTTTAGTTCTGTTTATTGTTATAAAAACCGACGTTTCGGCAACATGAACTGCTATTTTCTTCAGGGAATAATCAACAAATATATTACATTAGCAACAGGTACCCATGGTGACAAATTACAACATATTTAATAGAGGAAGCCATGCCAGAGGTTTAGATCTTAGTCGGGCATGATTTCCTATATTAAATATGTTGTCATTTTTCACCATGGTTACCTGTTGCTAATGTAATATATTTGTTGATTATTCCCTGAAGAAGGCAGCAGTTCATGTTGCCGAAACGTCTGTTTTTATAACAATAAACAAAACCAAAACCAAAAAGGTTGTATCGTTTTAATATTGTTACTAACCATACATTCTTCATACACCAAATTATTCCTGAAACGATCCCATCTTACATACTCACATATGGTGTAAATACCTCAATTTCCACGGCAGTCACTCTCTTTTTATGCTTTCCCGTCCATGCCCAACATTCGCTTTCATACTAGCACTTCATTATATACACTTAACCGAGCATCTCTATATATATAGCAGTATGTTCATTTATATTTAAGTAGTAGAATATAGGTCCATTTATTCAATTATTAAGTAGAAGTAGATTTATTTTAAAGTAGAAGAAAATAAAGCTCGGCTCATTTTTTTTTCAATTTTTGGTGATTCTGCAGCCTTGCAGCACTTCTTTATGAACCAATAAATACATTAGGTAGTGACTGACCAAGCTAAGTTGCTTGATTTGGCTTGGCTTGTGCTAGATGGACACAAAGCTTGGCTCGAAAAAGGTTTTCAAATTTTAGGCTTGGCTTTCAAGCCAATATATGATCAACTTCATCTTTAAAAATATCACCATTTCATGTGTTGAACCACAATATTTCTATAAGCATATCACTTTAAAAACAATTATATTTCTGACTCATATCCGGTCATTCTGGTTTAACTCCGACTCTGTTCATGAATCAGAAGTGTATGTGTTTGTGAAACAAGCATGGCTGTGTTGCTTGAGAACGTCGTGAATTGTGTGTGGCACGCTTTCTCGGCTCTACAGCAGGATAAAAGTGGATTAGTGCAGAAGAGTAAATTAAAAGTAAGTAAAAACAACCCTTCATACAACACCCAAGTGTAGATTTGAAAATATTTACCCGTAAGTGAGTTATTCTGAATGAAAGCAACAGGTGTTTTAGAAAATTCCTTATTTAGTAATCGGAGCAAGAGAAATATTGAAAGTGAGTTGACATTTTTGAAAATGAAACAGAAATGATTAGAGAATATTTTGATTAAATTGTTTTTACATAGTTTCATGGTAGATTTAGAATATTTTTGAATATAATTTGGAATATTTTGAAACGGAATTCAGGAATGTAAATAAAAAATTGATAAGATAACCAGGAAAAGATCAAAAAATAAATAAAACTAAAATAAGATAACTTTAAATTTGTTTAGTCTGTTTACATTCTGATATTTTTTTTAAAAATAAGATTTTACGCCAGAATTTTTGAAAAATATATACAGGATGTTGACCGCTACACCGGAACACAGGACTTTAACATATATTCGTAATTTCCTGATTCCCTAATTATTTTATGTTCAAATACTTCAAATAAAAAGTCCAGGGCTTAAAATAAATTTTACATAACGGTAGAAAGTATGAGAATGTCGAAATTACCCCAAAAATAGCAATAGCCATGGAATTGAAGCAGATAAATTAACAAATGTTTAACGTTTTACCTATCAAGTTAGGTTAACATTTTTTTTATTAGGTATTATTTTTTGTAATACCGGGAGTTTATTTTATCAGTAAACTTAAGTCATATCATTACCATAGTAACAGTATAAATTGATTGATAGCAATGTATTAAAGCGTTTATTTTAAAAGTAAACATAGGGATAACTAACAGACTAAAATAAAAATTAAATTATAAATTAAAGAAATTATTCATTTATTTCTATACACTTAAGAACTACATTAAACTAATCAGGAATTTTATTTTAACTTATTAAATGCTGAAAATTGGCACCACTAACTTCTAGACAATACACAATATCCTAAACGATTATAAAAATAATTAATAGCATTCGTTATTTGCTGGGGAGTAATATTTTGTGAAGCTGCACTAATTCTGTTTTTAATTGATGAATGTTCATTTTCTCACCATTGTACACATTTTTTAAATGTCCTAAAAAGAAAAATAATTGATGCAAGCTATAATTATTATAGATTTTTTGAATTGTTACGGGGAAATTTTTTTTCAATTTTATAAAAAACCATTTTGAAATGTGACAGTTTGACGAGTCTGACAACTATTCCCTATGTTTACTTATATAAAATAAACGCTTCAATACATTGCTGTCATTTTGTAACTATGGTAATGAAACTACTCTATGTTTACTGATAAAATAAACTCTCTGTATCTGTTTAAGTGTACGATTATCTATTAATTTAAATAAATATTTTTTCACTGTAACAGAAATTCTAAATAATAAAATAGCTATTTGTGTATTAAGAGCGCAAAATAGGACATTGTCGATTGAGAGGTTGTTGCCAAGTCGATAATGTCCATTTGCGCTCGAAACACACACAAGATTTTTTCTACAGTCGCCACAGTGGAGTCCTCCACCATAACAAAAAATAATAAAATGTACACTTTGTACTTACACTACTACTCAATTAATAAGGGTTAATATAAAGAAAAAACGTCTTTTATATTTAATTTTAATTTATCGTTATTTACTATTCTTCTTGACCTATTGCTTCAATCTAATCTAAACATTTTATACTTTCGTTTTTATAAATGAATGCCCTCTTTTATTTTCACAATAGTGCGGCATTTTTTTTTTTGGCTATGTAATATACCGACAGAGCAGTTATATGTCAGATTGATTTGTAAAGGTGACAAATGTGTCACTACAGTGCCATTAGTTCCTGACTATACGTTTCCATAAAAAATGTAGACAAGTAACATTCCTCAACACTGTATAGTTAGAAATTTAGACAGCGAGCGTTTTTTCTACTTTGTCGCGCTAGAGCAACAAAGTGACATTTTGCGATGACAAAAGAGAGCGCAAATGGCTACTTTCTGTGTAGACTGTAGAATATTTTTCATTGCCTTAAATCTTTGACCCATCTTGATTAAGCTTTTTTATTGATTTTGCTCAGTACATCGTTAAAATTTGTATCCAAAATTATGAAACATCTGTATATTAAAAATATCCGATTAAAACAAAAAAGAAATAAATCATGTAATGATTCCAGGTATTAACAGCAAACATTGGAACCCTTCTGGATCTATACGGCGTCGAAAAAGGTCTTGAACATTATCGCAGCACCCCATCACTAAATTTCGACCACTTCAAATACTATCTTCTCCACGAAGTATTTTCTTCTTTCCCTGATAAACTCAATCTCACAGAGCTTCGCGAATATGAAACTCGCATTGCCGAAGTTTGTTGGTTGGTATGTCGATCAAAATATCTCCCGAGAGAAAATCGCATTTTCAATGATGACTCCGTTTTCCAATTGTTTCGCATTTTCTGTCTTCTTGCCGAGTTGGTACCAGATGGAGAAGAACAGGAAGGCACGTATCAAGTTCTGTTACATTCTTCCGAAGCGGAGATGATCGCGCAGACTCTAGCGACATCGTTAGGAAATCCGTGGGATGAAGCTGATTTTACTAATTTATGCTCTGCAATTGGTAGCTTCCGGTTGAGTCCATTTATAGCTGTTTTGGAATCTCGCTGTTTAGGAGAAGTCACTGACGAAGTAGGAATTGTAGAAGCTGTAGCAGATATGCACCAAACTTTAGTTGATGATGTTATTAAAAAAGGAATTTTGTTGAAAAGAGGTTATTTGTTACCTACAATGCGAGAATTTTGGGTGATCTTACGACCAAGTGCCCTAATATATTACAAAAGTCGTTCTGAAAAAAATTGTTGTGGGAGTCTTCCAATAGAACCTGGAAGTAAAATCGAAGCTGGGTCAGGTTACAAAATAATCTTACAAACGCCTGAGCGTAATTTTGAACTTGCCGCCACAGATCACATGACTCGCTTACAATGGATTTCCGCGTTACAACTAGCTGTTGAATACAGCGGAGGGAACCAATCTTATCAACGACTCCAAGCCTTACGCCGAAGGCAACAGAGGGTAGGCCGGGCTCTAGATATCCAAAGAGCTCGAGCGCAACTTCAAAGAGAACGCACCGCCAGACAAGCGGCTGAAGGACAAGCTAGAGAACTTGAAGCCGTGGCGAGGGAAGAGGCGAAAAGATTGGCGGAATTGGAACATATTAGAGGGAGATTAGAAAGATTGCTTGAAGAAGAAACGCAAGCGAAAAGAGATGAGGAGATTGTTAGGGCTTTACAAGCCAGAGTCCTGGCGGAGGAATGGGAAAAAAGGGAGGAATTGGAAAGGCTGCAAGAGGAACAGAAAATGTTGTTGGAGGAAGAGAGGAGTAAGCGGGTGGAGTTTGAACAACTGCAAAGGGAAAAGGAAATCCAGCTAAGAAGTAGGTATTTCCTGATTTAGCTTCTTCAAAATTTTCCATTTGTCTTTTATTGACTATTTCACTCATAACTCCACATTAAGGATTCTACCTAGTTACCAAATTTTATTTCGACAAACCGTCACAAAAAAAAATTCGTATCCTTCGAACCAATAAAAAACAAGTGAGTTTTGATAAGCGATTTTTTTTAACCTTTTAAAAGTACCTAGAAATATTTCGTTTATACAAGGTGTTATATATTTTAATGGACCCAGCAAATATTTCGCTTATTTATTAAGTTACTTCTTTCATATAACATGATTTATACAGCAACATGTAAGCTACTTGATGACGGATGTACATTCATAATACCACTTCCGGTTTATTAGTAAATAATATAAACTTTGAAATTTCAAATGGAACATACTATATATTTTTACAAATTTGAAAAGTACATCAAATTTGCTTTACAATCATGTAAAATAATCCATATGTTACATTATTAAAAGTAAAATGGTGGGCACTTTTTATACACCATGGCTGACTATGGCTTGAAATAAAACAATTAACTAAAACAATTGTAACACGGTAAATTATTACTGAGTATTTACAGGTTGACATTTAGTCGGAACGCTGTCAAAAGATATATTTTTTGATTTCAAACCGACGTTTTGATCATACAATGATCATCTTCAGGGTTAAGCCAAGTCGGAAAGAAAAATGTTTTTGTAACAAAAGGTTAACAAACATGGATGAATCTTTTCTCCAATTCGTTTCAACACCTCCACATTTTTTATTTTCTCTCCTCCCTCTCCCCCATCTCTCTCCGCCCAATCTTCTCCATCCGTCGTCCCAGCCAATCTTAAAATTTTCCAAATATTTTTTTATCCTTAAGGTACATTTAAAATTTAAAAAATCTTTAAAAAAATCATTTTATAGACGCAGAAAAACGTTTAGAACAACTAGAAGACGAACGCAAATCTCTCGACGTACAACTCCGTGGTGCTGAGTTCAAAATCAAATTATCCGAGGAGAGCAAAGAAATGCTGGAGGTGAAACTAAGAGGGATGATTCCCTCCCTGAGAGAGGGGGATAGAATTAGGAGGGCTCACTCTTTCATGCCCTCAACTAAAGAGAGGCCGGTAATGCTTGAGGTCAGGTCTTCCACTCTTCGTCGGCCTACGAAACAGTAAAACAAGACTGCTGATGAGAATGGTGTTATATTTTGCTCAATGCTTATTAACCGAGGTGCCAAGAAGCTTATAGTTACCGTAACCCTGCCATATTTATTCGTATTAATGTATTTATATAGTTTATTTAACATATTTTATAAATATATATATATTGCTATTTTTTATAGTGTTTCTTTTACCTAATAATGCAATTTTAATTTATTTTTTACCTCTCCCTAAGAGAGGTATTGGATTCATGCTAAAATCATACCGAGATTTTTGTGAATAAATACATTTTAAGGACCCTAGAATCCGATTATAACATTTTTACGATGATGTCTGTGTGTGTGTGTTTGTGTGTGTGTGGATGTGTGTGTGTGGATGTGTGTGTGTGAGGTCGTTGGAGGTACGATTTCTCAAATTCTATAAGACTAAAGACCTGTGTAGCTACGGATTCTTTAATCTAACAGTAATGGGAAGAATTGAATAGGTTCTGGTAACAATTGTACAACTGGAAGTGGTAGTTTAAAAAAATCTAACTATTTTTTTTTTGAAAATTTGTTACTACAAATAATAAAGATAATTAAATTCTCAATATGACACATTTAATTTTTTTATTATATCTCGTATAGATTTGGAGATATAGGATATAATAATATAGAATAATCTGTTGTAATAAATCTTGTGCCCCAAAAAAACAATTGAGATATTTAAAAGTTTTTAATTGACAGATAAATGCAAAATGTCAGTGCCAAAATTCAACAGTTTTAATAACAATACTGGAAGATTTTTCTGGGAGGTACGAATACATTTAATATTTATATTATTGTATTATTAATTAAATATGTATTTAAATTATAGGTATGTTAATATTACATATATCCTTAAGAAACACCGCTAATACCGTCAATGAATTTGAAGAATTTTGAACATATTAGAATAGTAGGACAAAATTCCTCATAGAACGGAAGAAGAGAAACAATTTCAAT